>JAGPOW010000812.1:39292-162663 GCA_030014935.1 Caiman crocodilus | reverse complement strand
TCTGGGTACGGTGGGCTGCATCACCACTGATAATTGTGTCTCCTTCAGCTCTCCTTTGGAAACCAGATCTCCGCATGCATCCAACCGCTGAAAAGTAAACGTCAAGCGGATTAGGAAATGGAATAGACATCATCTCACTGTAAATTCCAATATTTCAAACCTTGTTTCCAGGTTGGTGGGAGAGGAGAGGTTAAAATACTAACGAGACTTGCGCTTCATTCAGAAAGGTAGGACAAAATGCCAACAGAAAAAGCACTACAAAATCCAGAACTCGTGGGTCCAAAATGATACCTTTTTGGAGTATGAGGAGTACCTCTCACGCTGTACAAATCCCTCGGGCCTGATTCTCCAGGGCCCTGCGCTGTGCATGCCCCATTCCCCGTGGAGCTGCCAGTGGTCATTCAGTGGTGCTCCTCACTCTTCTTGCACTGGCTTAGCTGCAAAATGTCAGCCCTAGTGACACCCACCGGTAACATTATTTCGGCAAGGCACTGGCGTCAGGCCTAGTCTGTACAAGACAGCTGTATGGGGCGGGATGGGATCACTGCCAATATGCAGCACCTGGTACTGAAGCAGCAAAGTGGCAGAATAAAAACACGCTACACCTCGAAGTGTGCTGCTGGTAGGAAAACTGAGGCACGGAGAGCAGAGCCATGGCACTAAGTAGGATAATGGCAAAACGAGGCTGGAAACAAGTTGAGCTCCTCTGCCCAACCTGTGTTGTAAGCACCCGGCCACTGGGCCTCCCTGTACAGACAGAAGTCTGAATTACAGGCGAGGCTTACGTGACGGGAGAACCACGCCCATCATTTTTAGCGCTCTCTGGGTAACATTCACCCCCCGAGGTTGATAAATTCATACCTCAGGCACAGGCCAAGGCACTCCTCCCATCCATTTTACGTCTGATCCTGGCTTAAGTAGAGCCCAAGCCTCCAAAACCCAATGAGAATCACTTCTAGAGCAAACTAATCTTCCTCAACTACCGTGCATGGAAATCAGGATGTGGCATCTGTGGGACACCAGTACAGAAAGATCTTCCCAGGGCATTGAGCCGCAAGCAATTGCTGACCAAAGGAATTCCCAAAATCATCAGTCCAAAATCCTTACTCATAGTTACACGGCACAAACCCTGACTATGCTAAAGGTGAAAGCCAGGGAGGCGAGGACATTGCACGTACCCTGCCACTGCTACACTGGAGAAAAGTGGTAGGTGACAGGTCATTCTTGGTTGTAGCTGGAGCCGTACGATTTGCTGGTCTGCACGGCCGTTTTCCAGACTGAAACGACATTCTTCATGTGCAGGTCTTGGCTCAAAGTACGGGTCAGATTCTCAATGTACTGATCTTCTTTTCCCTCTTGTTGCAGATATCCTTCAAAGGTCTCCACTATCCTGTGTGAAGAGAAAATATCACGTTAACATCGCAGGACAGGGGTTCGGAAAAGAAAGTGCTGGGTAGCAGAGAAGACGGGACTGGGCCCACCTCACTCAGACACTGCTGATTTGCTTCACGCCTGAAGGGAGACCTGGGGTCTGCTCTGGGCTGCCAAGGATATTCAGGGTTTTCCATTAATGAGTAAAATACATAAAGGGCCTTGGCAACAGGAGGGACAACTCCGGACTCTCCATGCCTAGCTGTGCCCATTTCACAGAGTCGGCGTCCCTCTTCCTTGCTCCCCTTTCAGCTTGATGACTGTCCTTTTGGCTAATAGCCTAGTTTCCAAATGCGGGGAAAGACTGCACCTGCCTCGTCTAGTCTGTCAGCCGGTACTTGGGGTGCGCTGCTGGGATGCTGGGAATGTGGGTTCGAGGACTCTGTGGCTGACGATGGTCTAGACCCTGGGTCTCCCTTTGTTTGGCAGAGGTTAAGGGGGGGTTCAATAAGCTGCTTGTGACAATCCTTGTGAGAATCCTGCAGGAGCAGGATAATCTACCTTGTACAATCCATCTCGCCCCTGTCTCTAATTATTAGAGATCAGTTTAAATCTGGAAGAACATCTGGCTGCTAGTTTTGAGGGCGAATTATGAACTTTAGGCAAAAACACCTCCTGTGATGTGGGTTTGCATTTCCCATTGAATGCCTCCTCTGAAAAACTCTGCCCCCTTTCTCAAGTTAGGACAAATAGAAAATAGTTTCTCAGTCTCTCCTCTAGTCACTATTTAATGTCTATTAAATGGTAGCCGCATCTACACAAGACGCTTATTGTGCAGTAGCTTGTTATTACCGCGCAGAAAGCATCATGAGGTAGCAGTGCTGGGACGCTGCTGCTGCGCAGAAACACCCATTATGCAACTGCTAAATGACTGCAAAGTAACAACTGCACAGCCAACGTCTCGAGCAGACGAGGCCGGTGACGACCCATTTTTAGTAATCTCCTCTTTTAAGTAACTATCCATACGTTTCTGAAGAGCTGTCCTTAAAATGCTCCATAATCTGAGCTCACGCTTTTGATAAAAGTGCACGGATATTGGGCAGGAAAATGCAGTGCATTGGGTTTCTAAGCCCTATTTGTCTTCTTAATAGTTTTATAGCATTTAAGGTTAAAAAAAAAAAAAAAATCCCAGCTCCATCCACAACAGTGGGCTATAAATCAACAGGTGTCAAAGGATGCTCAGAGTGCAAGTTGTAAGGACAAATTAACCGCCAACCAGTTTGTTCACCCAGGTCGACATTTTCTTACTGAGAAGAAAAAGCACATTTGCAAAGAGAAGAGATTCATTCTCACCCCCACTCAGGACTATAGTTGCCTAATGTCACCACGATCATTTCATGCAGGTCAGCGATGAAGAAATCAATGTTGATGGTGGATAAAGCCTTTGTTAGCTCCTCCCTCTTCTCTGGCGCCAGCTCCTCTTGATAGCTCTTGTCCACCAGGAAAAAGGGATTCTGCAATGACAAAATGGTCAGGAGCAGACACAGATGTGTTACAGAAGGCCCCCAATGTCAGCTGACCCTCTTCAAATACTGGAAGTGCTATGATAAAGACGATGGAGAGCGCCATTCCTCTCTTGCTGCAGACAGGAGGACGTGCACCCGTGGCTTGACACTGCAGTCAAGTAGGTTTAGACTGGGGATCAGAAAAAACGTCTTCCCTGCAAGAACGGGGAGTTGTGGGCTCTCCATCACTGGAGGTGTTCAAGAAGAGGTTGGCCAGCCACTGTTTGAGTCACAGAGCTCTGTGCATTCATAAAGCCGCTTCTTGGGGTCAACTCAATCACCGTTTTTGGGATCAGGGTGGAGTTTTACCCCAAAGTTAGCTGTAGCATGAGCATGGACCATGGGAGTTTTGCCTTCCTCTGTTGTGTGCGTCTGAAGGGGCCAGGAGAGGGCGTTTGCCATCTTCCTGCTATCTCTCAAATGATTTTGAACAACCCTTGTAGCAGCAGGGCACCATGGTTCCCCTGATTTACACCTGGCAGATCATAGCCTTATGTCTTGGGATATGTCCGGGACTGTGTAGTTGGACCAAGATGTTAGACAGTACATTTGTATAGGGTGGATGGTTTTGGGGCTGGACTAGATGACCTCTCAAGATCCCTTCCAGCCCCACTTCTCTATGATTTTAGGAAAACTGATTAAATGGACTGCTGACTCGCTGCACAGCTTTGGCAGCTTTTAGCCCTGGTATCAAGGAAGTGGCCACTGGTGTCCTGGATTTTTCATGCATAAACCACTGTGAAATAATAAAGGGAGCAACTGGATTTTTACTGAGCGCGCTTGCTTCCAGCCATATTTTGCATTGCGCCCAAAACCATCTTCTGCCAAAGCACATGGACCTTCCTGGAAGCTTACTGATTTCAACCTCGGAGTCAGGCCTCCTACAACTCCTCGTCCAGGTTTCCTGATGCTTTTCACACTTGTGCAACACAACTGTGATCTGGCTCAGCTCCAAGACACCAAGAACAACCTGTACTTTCAGTTTTCTGATTGAAAATCTTGCAGGTTCCGTGTATTCACTCAGGTTAACATTACCAGTGGAAAGCTGATGGCTTCCAACTCGCTGAAAACTCAGATGTCCCATGGAAACCAGTGTTGACAAAAGTTATTCAGCCAGCCCTTGTCATTGCCTTCCCTCCTCCCGGCTTACATTTTCCTGGGGAAAGCAATTTCTTCTGTTACCTGATTCATTTGCACAAGCAGCACCGATCTCTTCACTGACAGGACTTGCCACAGGGACAGGATGTGCTTCAGCCGCGTTTGCGGCACCACCTGGGAGATGAAAGCACAGGCAGGAACTTAGCTGGATTTTAGGCCCTACCTGGATCACCGTTTCACAGGGCTGAGCATGCTTTTTATTCCCTGCAGTCCTTCCCTTGTGAATGGCCAAAGTCTGGCTTGAAGACCTAAAGGATCAGGGTCTTGCTGGTCTCTGCCCGGCTGCCGGCTAAGATTGGGGCCATGCTGATTAATTCATGCTTATTTTGATCCATAACGCAGTGATGCTTCAGCTATGCCTCTCTCCAGCTCCTCCAAAGCGTGCTACAATGCAAGTACCTTCCCTGGAAAAATAACCCCGGGTAACATTTTCTGGAAGTGACGAAGCGAGCGAGGAGCGAAGATCCACTTTCTAAAGAGACTGGCATGGACTATGGACTTAGGTGGCCCAACAGCCATGTTAGCTGCCTAGCTCCACTATTCTGCCCCTGACAAGCTCTATTTGACCACTGCCAGCACCTGTGGGGCACCGGAAACCTGTCCTTCCCCACCTAGCTCCTCAGTTTGTGACACTAAATACCTAAGTGCCTGCTGGTGCTTTTGGACAGAGCCATCCAGGACCGCACGCTGGCGAGTACCATCGCCCCTGCAGGGCCTGGCCTTGTAAATGCTCTTAGGGCAGGTGGTGCTCCTGGTGTGCCTCCTTTTTTAATAAGGAAGGCTGTCAGGGGGCACGTCTCCACAAGATGCTGACTGCACAGCAGCTCGTTATGACTGCGCGGTGGCATTGCATGGCACGAAGCGTGATGCAATGCTACTATAGATATGATATGTATCTACCACAGATACATGCATATCCACGTATAGAGGTATACGCATGTGCACAGGTGTACGTGAACATCTGGGTGTGCATCTGTTCACGTGTTTTTCAGGGGTCAGAAAGCATGCTTTTTTTTTTTTTTTAACTCACACAATTGAAATATTCTACAAAAAATGTCAAACTCCTGTGAAAAATCCCCAATTCCATTTTCCTCACCATCAAAAACTTGTCAGTTTGTGGAAAACTAAGACGAGAGAGGTTTTCTGTTTTGTTTTTAAGCCTTTCAAACAAGGTTTGCAATTTTTCTCAAAGAAATAATGTCAGGTAAGGTTAACACTTGGTCTGCTCGGTATGCCAGTTTCTGTAGAACAATTTTTTTTTTAATTCCTAGTGTACCATTTTATATATAATTACACCCCCCAACACACACACACACACACACACACACACACACACACACACACACTTCAAAGTAACCACCAGGAACAGAGATAAGTGGCACAAAATATTTGACAAGGAGAGCTCCACTTTCACATAGGCAAAATACAAAGTCCATTTTCTTACTGGTAGGTCCCTGAAGTGCTTTGCATCTGCATCCATCCTCAGTTCATCTCTGACATATTCAGTCAAGAGGCGCCCCGGCTCCCCTTTAGTCACAGCTAGGAACTCGGCAGCTACTTTTAACGTGGACAGTGCTCTGGAGATATCGCTCACGGACCTACCCGCCTCCATAATGCTTTTCACTTGACTCACGCTCAACAGTTCCTAGGAACACAAGAGAAGGTGAAAAAAACAATGCAGCACTGAGGCACTCAGGTCCTGTTGCTGTCAGTGGTGTTCAAACCCCCTGGGCATTTGAGGACACATCCATGCAGCACAGTGATGGTTGTTCGTGGCGTCTGCTCGTGGTAGCGATGGGAGACCATATTATTTGTTGGGGGCTGAGGGCCGTTGCAGGGCTTGCAAGTACTGGTGCTATGTGGTGCCGGATGAGCTGTCAGCAGCCACCATGAAATGAGTTTGGGAGGGCCAAACCCCATTAGCCCCGCACTGCCTATGCCTGCTCAGACACCTGTCTTAGCTGCACCCAGCCAGTGCAGAGCAGCGAGGATGCAGCCCCATGTGCTAGCAACTATGGTACCAAGTTTCTAGGGAACCCAGGGGGGCTCTCTGGTTATCATCATGTGCCATATCCTGACCACCCTCTCTTGCCTGCCTTGGTCACCTGCGCCAGTTAGATGAAACTAGCACAGGGTGGCTCTTTCTCATATGATAGCTGTCCTGGCCTTGCAGGACCTAAGGTATGGCATACAATGCATGAAGAAAATCAGTATCATCATATGCAAGATGGGTAAATAATGCACAAGTGATCATGGCTTTTAATCCATTCTGGTAGTTAAGACTATAAAGCCTGGTGATGCACTGAGAGAAAGTCCCCCAACAGGTTAGGTCCATGCATTTTATGACCCATGTCTCTGTTACCTGAGGCAGCTGTTCTTTAACTTTGGCCTTCGTGAACTGCAGCGTCTTCAAGTGCCGTGGTGGCATGGATGGAGCTGTCTGAAAAGGAACGTGGTAGTTATCAGTGACTCGCATATCAAGCACGGCATCGTTCTGCGTACACAGAAAAGACAACGAATGGACATTTCAAGAATTAAAGCTACATTTTCTAAAGTGCTTAAGTGATTTAGGAGCTGAAATCCCAGTGCAAAAAAGCAATGAGGGATCTGACTGGACACAGTGCTTAGGCACCCCTGGTTGAAATCGCAGGCACAGCTCAATAATATTATGGCAGAAGCCACCATGGCCTGCATCAAGCCATCTTGTTGCAATGAAATGCCATGGTATGGCCACTTGCTGGGGAATTCCCCTGCATTTCATTGCAAATCACATTTTTCATGAAAATCCCTTAATTTCATGATTTTCATGAACATGCACAATTGCAGCTTACCACTCTTGGATGCCATTGACTTTTAATAGGAGCTCAGTGCTGAACTCGCCTAGGAACATTTTAGTAACCTCCACAATGCCTACCTGTACCTTGGAATAGCTTGCTAAAAGGCAATGAAATTTAGCTTCCTAACAGGACTGGGCTGGGAAGCAGGTCTCCAGTCCTGCAAGATTTTTCAAACCTCTGAAGTGTTTTCTGTCTCAAATCCTGGCAAACCAACGTCTCAGCTGTCGTGCATGGTAACCCTGAAACTGCTTTGCATTTGAACCGAGCAACATATTTAATTGTGGGGAATTACAAACATTTTGTTGCACTTTAAAATTGGAATCAACATTTTTTTAAACGACTAAAATTTGGGAACGAAGAGTCATTTCCAATGGAATATGGACACGTTTTGCTCCAAAACATCCAGGTGGGAATGGCTCAACATCTTCACAACTTCTTCCCAAAGTGCACGCTGTCCAAAAGCTCCAGATCGGCTGGCCTCGAGGATGTACGTCCCTGTGAAACACTGCACTTAAGCTCCTAGCCACAGCGGTGTTTTGGAAGATCTTACGTTCAGATTGAAGACGGTGAGCCTGATCCACCACGCCCCTCCTCTGTGTTGCCTATGTTCTTCCCCCAAATGAGACTGGTCCTGAACTCACCTGCACTTTTATACAGGGTTTCCCGCTGATGAACCGGTTTATTGCTTGCCTCTGCAGAGTTTGAAAGTTGAACTGGGTGGTCTTGGTCCCGTTTTCCTCCAGCACATACTGGAAGTTTGACAGTGCCATGGTGATCATGTCACTTGGGGCAACTGTTATCACAGATGACGCCCGCACTTCTTCAGCAGAAACAGACCTGGAGAAGAGGGCGCAGCAATGTGAGGAGAAGCCCTCTTTACAGCCACCAAAACTGAAGGAGGAATGAGCCAGCTTGGGCTATTTATTTCCAGCTCTCCAGGCTCCCAAACATGGGACTCCTGCGATTATACTTGCTTTCCTCGAACACCCCAGTTCTTGGAGTCACGGGCTCATGGGAGAAAATACTTGGTATTAAAAATGAGGCATGGCACAATCCTATTCCTCTCCAGATGCCGAAAGGACCTGGTCACAGTTGCATAACTTCACGGCTTACTGTTTGCTTATAGCTTCAGGTTCGAGATTGCCCTGAACATGGCATGGGGTGGGGAGAAGGAGGCTCCCTCTAGGCCTTTTCCCAAGAGCTGATCGGTCAGGGCACGTGCCAAGGAACAAAAGATCGAGCTCTCGGCCACCCTTGCTCAAGGGGTTGGGACCTGCATCTCTTGCTTTGTAACACAGTGCTTTAACAGCCCATCCCTACCTTAGTCCTGGTCAATGGACGTTACAAGCTGGGTCTGTTCATTGCTGCCATGCTGCTTCGTTATAAAGGAAAACACACCGTCCCATTTCTACTCAGTGCTCATGAAAGAGGCACCAGCAAGTGGTCTCTTTGTTCAGTGTCTGTCGGTAGTTGAGAGCCAGAGCTGAGTTTTGATCTCAGACCACCCCAAATAAACTTGTGAGACCACCATCCGTAAGGATGACCAAACCGCTCAAAATGCAGTGAAGACAGCAAATATTTCTGTCGTCACGCACCATTCAAATACCGACTCGGAACAGATCTGTAAGTGGACTAAAGCAACTTCACTGTCTGCCCGGCTAGAGCCCATGAGAGATGGCTGGAAGGGATCCGTTATCAAATCCCCCTCGGTGTTCTCTTCTCTAGCCTAAATCATCCTAGTTCTTCCTGCTTTCCTCATACATCTTGCCTCCCAGACCCCTACTCATTTTGTTCCTTTGAGCTGGACTTTGTCCAGCCTGCCCACATCCTTCCTGAAGCACAGGACCCAAAACTGGGCACAGGACTCCAGGTGAGGCCTCGCTACTGCTGGGTAGAGCACAGGAATCGCTTCCTTGCTCAGGAAGGCTGAGAGAAAAAAGACATTACGGGTGTCTAGACATGTGCTCCGAGGTGGAGGTGGGGGGCGCTTTAGTTGGACCGGCTCACAGCGTTATGTGTATTCGGTGTCCCACGCTTCAAAATGAAACCCGGTACTCTCATACTCTTCCCTAGTAGTATGGCTTCACTTTGTTGAAGGATTCCTTTTTATGGGTTTCAACTCATTCAAGAGATTGTGGTCTAGCCTGTTGCACCTTCCCATGTTTCTGACATAAATCGTCTAGGAGAATCATGTGATTGTAAGGCACAGCAAGCATCAGCTCCTTCGACACCTTGCAGCAGTGAGAAAAACTCAGGAAGCAAAATGTAAATTGCAGGGCTTAGAGCAGCGGCCAGCCTTTCTGAGCTGCGGGCTAGGTGAACTAGGTGGGTTGCCTATTCTGTGCAGGTCACCACAAGTGAGAAGTTTAGAGGATACCTTACCTTTGCTTTTCTTTAGTGAGCTGAGCCGCTGTGTCGATTAAGCTGTTCTGGAGCTCGATTAGGAATTTTGTAACGATGGAACTGATGGACGAGTCAGTCGGGAGGAGGTCCAGGACGGCGGTGTCAGTGCCGATTTCTTTATTTTGCAGCTGTTCGGGGATTTGCATTCCTGTAACAGAACACAGAATTGGCCACTTGGTGCATATGGAGTCTCTGCCGCAGGATGTCACCTGCCAGTGGTGAAACTGGGGGGAAAATTAGATGCATTTGCCACAAGAAGATTTCCAACCATTGCAGATGGGTTGTTTTTGCACGTCAAGTTTAAGCATGCTTACAAATTTCAAACAAGTCCTGTCCCGACACTAGCGCTCGGTGGCTGCATCTACATGAGATGCTGGCTGCTCCCTAACTCGTTTCTACTGCACAGTCAGCATCACCAAAAAGCCATTTGGGGAGGCTACTGTGCAGTAAGGTTGGTACTTGTGCATGTATTTAGTACTTGTGTACGCATCAGCATCTCGTGTAGACGCAGCCAGTCTGTCCTTGGAACTGGGAGGTCAGGGATTATTTGGTGTTATTTTGCTACTTGTTGGGTTCAGGAGTAACCCCACTAGTCATCTTGTCTGCCTGGCCAGGCCAGCCTCGCACCTGGAGCTTGCGCTCTCCCTTGGGTGCTGCTGCAGGCTTCTGAGCACCTGTTGGCGCTTCAGCTGTTGCACGCTTGGCCCTGTTTTCCTCTGGTCACACCCGCCACCTTGGTCCACTGTACTGGTCCTGCCTTGGTGCAGTCCTGCCTGGGTGACTTGGAGAGCCCGTCTCTCCTGGGAACACTTCTCCTTGCTGCATGCTTGCATGGTCAGAAACTGGACTTATATCCCCAAGCCCAGTCTCCTTCCAACTTTCAGGTCTTCTGCACCCAAAAAAGTACGTAAACTTTTTCACCAGGTGCAGCTAATTGCTTCATTAGCTACCTGGCCTTTTTAGTGCTGGGCTCAGCTACTCCTTGCTGAACTTTCTGGCCCCAGGATCCTTGCTTGTTCAGACCTTCCTAGTAACAGGGCCGGGGCTACAATACCTGACTGTCTTTGGAAGACATGACAACAATGAGCAATGCAAAATGAGCTGGTTCGGGTACCATGCTGCGACACTCTGCCATGGCTCAAATCTGCCCCGTCAAGAAAGGCAGACATCTTCTTAGTTTATGATTTTCATTTGGTTGTCTCGATGCAATTTCCATTTGGTCATCAAGCCGTATGGTCGCTTAGATGATCAAATGAAGATACAACGTCACCCCACAAATACATACAACCACATCTGCCTTGGTGAATCAGTCCCACTGAGAAAAGCAGAAGTTCCTCAATTTGGCATGTGACAGGAGACTGTCTAGAAAGAAAATCAGAAGGCCATAAAAGTCCAAATACCTGTGCTTTTAGGATTCGATTTTATATTGCTCCAGACTTCCTGAATGATGTGTACAGCTCCTTCAAAAGCCAAACGTTGATCACCTGAAGTTGGGGAGGGGAGGAAAAACACATTTGTCAATATATATTATTCAGGAGTGTGTGTACACGTATGTATACTGTATACCATATTACACAAATATACACATACGTGTATGTAGATATGTAAAAACCTGGTGTCTCGTTGCTAAAGTACATCTTAGGGTTACAAGATTTAAAAAGAAGTTCAACTACAATTACATGAAAGGAGATTTATCTCCAGATGCTGAGTAAAAATATGAAAAGTTGTGTGGCTATCGGAGCGGACCATGCTCAACGGCAGCAAAGCAGATCTGCTCCACCAAAAAAAGTCTTAATCCCAAAGGAAGATTAAATGAGCTAGAACCAGTTTGTGGAGGGGATCAGATGACAGCAAAGGGAGGTTTGGGTGGCTGCTAGAGGGAGTGATATGTAGAGTTACGCTTGCTGTCCCTAGGCTACAAAGTGGACTAAAGGGTGTTTTACTTTGTTCCCAGGCTCCTGGGCTTTGATCATTGCCACGTAGGGTCAGGAGAGAAAGTATTCTTGCCTGATGCTACAGGTGCCGGGGCTCATTCCCCCCCACTTTCCCCACAGGTTGGGTGTCAGCTGCATCCAGGGCTGGACATTGGGGCATGCCAGTGCTCCTGCTGCAACTCAGACCCAGAAGTTCCTGATCAGAGAGCCTTGTCTCTGCCGTTTGAAGTGCAGGGGATGCTGATACACAAGATGTGGAGGCCAACTGGAGCATGCTAATTCGCATACTTCAGCAGACTCAATTAATTACAGGGTGTCAGAGCAGCCCCTTGCTACTGTACAGGCACCCTAAATTCACATCCCACTTTTGTGTTTGCTTCCATAGCCAATGGCACCAAGTGAGTCAAGTAACCTAAAATCTGGCAGGCCTGATGCCCACACGAGGGGCTACCACCCTGCTGCATTCTTCCTGCTCTGCCTTAACACACACACATGTGATACGAGTTTTGCTTGTTTGAAGTGCACTTGCACCTATCTCCTTGAAACTTGGCAGGCTTCATGCCCTTAAAAGGGGATATCATCCCTGCCGCTTTCATCTGAATCTGCAAAACAATGACAAAGTTAGAGGTATTTTAGTGATTCCCCATTATAACCTATGGCCGAATCACCAAACTGGCGCCGAATCGCCGACTCTGAATCATCCGAATCACATCAGGACAGCGATGCGAATCACTGAATCAAGTCACTGTCCCTCTGAATTGGCCAAATCTGAATCCGAATTGAATGCTTGCTGCTTCGCACAGGCCTACTGATTTTTGCCAGCCAGCAACTTAAGCCCATTGACACAGAGGGAAGTGATCCAAAGGGAGAAAACGGGCCAATAACTCTAGAATTCGACACTGTACCTGAGAGCTGAGACTGCTCCAAGAACACTCTCACAGAAAGCTGTTCTTCTTCACGGATGTTGCAGTTCTGGTAGGAGTGGATCAAGGCGTGCTGCAGGCTGAGGATGTCAGGCAGGCGCTGTATGTACTGGATGTTCTGGTGCTGGAAGAGAAAGTTTGTGGCCTGTTTAACATTGGCTCATTGGAAGACAGAGAATGCTTTGAGTAAGGGATTGATAGCTAATGAGCAGGGATCCTGCTTTTCTCTGATAAAAAAAATCCCCAGTTTTCAGGTTAAAAAAAATAACCCCAGATCCACCTTTTTCCAGGATTAAACCACAACTGGGCAGGAGCAGCATAAAAAGGTGGGGGGCCAGGTTGAATGCCAGAGGCTGAGGCTCTGACAAGTGGCAGTGGCAGTGGGGAAAAGGACAGCCAGAAGCGAAGCGCGTGCGAAAAGGTGGAACTTTTTTTTTTTTTTTTTAATTTAATTTGTCATTCATTTGAAAGAATCTGTAAAAAATTGCAAGATTAGCACCTGGCATCTGGCTGAATCTTTGCAAGAGAAAGTTGATGGATTTCCGAGTGAACCCAAGCAGCACTTGGTGGTGAAATTGTTGCAAAGCGGGGAAAATCCCAATTTGGGCATAAGTCACAGTTTCATAGCAGTTGGGGTCAGGAGGGACCTGAACAGATCATCTCGCCTGAGCCCCTGCCACAGGCAGGAATGACTAACAAATCCATGTTGAAAATATAAAACAATTAAAAAATCCCTGGAAGAAATTCAGGAGCTAAAAATAAAACATGTTGGAGGTATTTTAAATGACAAAAAATACATAAATGAATAAAACGATAAAATCAGCTGACAATGTGGCTCTGCAGATGCAATTTAGGTGGCTTAATCTGTGTGACATGGACACAGGAAAAGTGTAACGCGGAACAGGAAAGGTGTAACATGGACAAGCACCCTATGACTGCAAATACACACTGAACAATCCAACAGCAAAATGAGCATAGCCATATGGTTTGGTTGCTGGAAACTGCCCTCAAAAATGCAAGTTTTTTTGAGCAGATTAAGAGGCACAACTGGTGTACAGTAGTCCCTTCTTGTAAAGATATGGGTTCTTTTTCTTTAATTTTTTACCAAGAAGCTGATTAGGGGGAACAAACTCTGAAGTAGGTAAAAAAGAGTTGTTTTTTTTGTCTTTCTGTTTTTTAGTAAGTTAAGATATAGCTGTGGTTTTCAACCTTTTTTCATTTCTGAACCCCTAAAAATATTGAATTGGAATTTTTAAGTGGAAATGTGGACCCTTTGAGTTGTACGTGTGGGTATTCACATACTTTTTGATTGATCATAGTCATCTTTCATGGACCCCTTAGACATGGTCTGTGGATCCTCCAGGGTCTGCAGACCACAGGTTGAAAACCACTGACATTAATAAGTGCAGTTTAAGATCCATATTCACCTCTCACTGCACTAGGGTTTTTTTCCTAGCCTAGAGGAGGGGCTTGCTGGATTAGGAGACCCGTGCTGGGTCTTTTCTGCGTTGCAGGGAAGCAATTCTTTCTATTCTGGAGAAACTGTCCTTTTTCACATGACTCCACTAGAGTCACATAGACTTCCTACAGTCTACCTATAGACTACCTCATGCATTGGAAAGTGGATTTCCATACATCAGCTCGGCAAGGGATTAAGAAGGTGCTGGATCCATTTGTGAAAGGGGTCTATGATAGATTCAGAGAAGTAGAGTCGGAGGCTTGCAGTAGAAGGGGACCAAACTCCACGAACAAGTCCTGTGATCACATGGTTCTCAGTGCCAGGACCTTACCGGAGCACTGATCAACCCACGCTCCTGAAGCACCAACTAACGTGGACCTCATGGGAGCCAAGCTACAGCTAGAACGTGCATGATCATTTAGGCTATACCAATTCATAAAAAAAACCCCGATTGATAAAGTGGGTATTGGATGTTCTAGACAATACTGGGATGTACGTGGAGGGGAAGGTTTAATACAGAGGGTAAGATGAGCTTGTAAAATGCTGTGCCAAGCACAAGTTACAAGATGTGTATGATGTGAATGTAATTTGGTTTGCTCATTGTGAAAAAGGGGAACTGGAAAGCCCTGGACCTTTTACAGGTCTAGGGGATGGGATCTGTGCTAATACCTTATTATGGGCATCCTGTACTAACTAACACCTTGTGACCCATTGGCCAACAGTTGGCAAGTCTACCTAGGACATTTACTGTGCAGCTGACTAATTAGCTCTGCAGTAAAATATTAGCATTTATACATGCGGTGCTATTAGGCAACAGTAAACTAATTAACTCTGCCACAGGACAGCACTGCTAGACACAAGTACTATCCTACAGCAGAACTATTTACTCTGTTGCAACACATGTGTAGATGCTGACGGGGCACAAAGGTGCTCCAGTGGGGAGGCTGCCCGCTGGCTAGCCCTGCACTGTAGCACCCTTGCACCCCAGCCAGCCCCTCTGTAGCATGTGGAGCTGGACTGGAGCAGGCCCAGGCTGGCAGCTGATCGCCCAGATCCCCTGCCAGCAATGTCTGCTCTGCCCTTGCTCAACGTGCTGCGATTCTGGGTGCATGTACAAATGTAGTACCTGGGAGCAATAAGCTCCAGTGCCAACTGCACCATAGTTTATTGCATTGCATAAATTACATGTGGACATGTCCGGTGTTAATGAGTGGTGCTTTGCAAACAGTGGTGGGCATTCGTTCACCAGAGCCAAGCCTGTGGTCGTCCTTGCTATGATTCTGAGGTCTTCAACACACTGGGCCTGTCTACAAATGAGCTTTACTGAGCAGTAGACTAATTTACTGTGCATCAAAGCATCACTGTCTACAATACAGTATACAACACAATTTGGGCGCAGTAGATTAATTTACTCTGCTGTCAGATAGTCCCGTATGACACAGGTACTATCTGACAGCAGAGTAAATGACTGTGTTTAAACGCACGTGTAGATGGTGACACTGAGGTTAGGCTACTCTAGCATAAATTGCACCAGAGTGCATTCAGATGCATTCACTGCACGTGTAGACGCACCCACAAACTGTAGTAGCAGCAGCGGCAATACTGACAGCACTACAATATATCACATACCTGCGTAGAGAATTGCACTGACCGTGAACAGAGAACAAAAAATATAATGAATACATTGGTGTGTGTATCCAAAGGTACGTGCGAGTGGTGTGAAAATGCGTGTGGCGTCTATGCATGTCTGTTCATTCAAATCCCCACAAACCTTGGACAGGATCTGCAGGAGCACAGGGAACTGCCTTGTTTCACTGTCCTGTTGAATCATGTGAGTCAGGTGTTGAATGGTCATCCTCTGCTCAAACTGCCACATGCAGGGCTTGTTGATCAGCCCAGTGCTTGGCAGGTCACCGAAGGGCAGGCGCTGGCCATCGGCTATTTTCAGAATGCTGGAGCTACAAGCTTCCGCCACAATCTGCTGCTTTGCAGAAGCAAAGTTCTCATTCAGTCTCTGGGGGAATTAAAACATCTGTTAAGAGCCCTGTCCTGTTACAAAGGAGGGGCTCGGCGCCAGTCTGAGGGCTGGGTGGGCTTGTGACCATGATACAAGGCTGCAACTCTGGAGATGTAGGTTCAAAGTATAGTTCCTACTACACATGCCTGGATACTCTCCAAAGAGATACTTCTCCAGGAAGGAGAAAAGTACTAGCTGGCTGTGTCTGCTCATGTGCTTTACTGCGGAGTAAATAGTCACTGTCTACATGTGCAACAGTATAAGGCCACAGTAAACTAATTTATGCTGCAGTAAGATAGCACTGTGGGGACAGTACTATCTTATGCAAGGAGCATTCACTGTGATTAAGGACACGTATAGACACTGACCTTGGCACAAACTGCTCCCAGGCAGCAGGAGGCCGTACTCCTGGCTGCCAGCCGGCTCCGCACTTTCAGCGCCCTCATACCCCAGTCAGCCTCTTTGCCACCTAATGCTATCATCCAGAGCCCAGGGATGATTCCCCCATGCCTCCTGCCAGGCCGTAACTGCTCCATTCTGGCTCAAATTGCTGCTGTCCCAGGCACAGGTGGAGCGTGTCTACATGAGATGTTTACTGTGCAGTCGACTAATTAGTTGCGCAGTAAATGTCTTGCACCTACAGGTGCGCGGCTATTAGGCTTGAGTAAACTAGTTTACTCCACAGAAGGATAGTGCAAGGATTATCCTGATGTGGATGAAAAAAAGCTCTACAGCAGTGCATGGGTAGATGCTGCCCGGGATGGTTAGGAAATGACACTTTTAAATCACCCGGAAATCCTGCTCATGCAAACAGTCATGCCATTGCAGCACATGAAAGGGCAAAACATGTGGAGTGTACGAACACCCGTGGAGTTCACAATGGCTGTGCAATAGGAGGAGAGACAGCAAGAAAACTCGGTTGTTCTCAGGTTGGGTATCTGTATGCAAACAAGTCTGGGGTGTGAGAATTTGTGCTAGCAGAGGGCCATTCAGGTCAGCCTTCCAGCTCAGGGCTGCTCTGAACTGGGTCAACGTGCAGCTGAGGGGCTGGCTGGGGCACAAGGATGCTGCAACGTGAGGCCAACCAGCAGGCAGCCCCGCGCCGTAGCACTCTCGTGTCCCAGCCGGCCCTTGGTTGCCATCTATGCCGGCATTTTGCCGCACGTAACTACTCTGCTGTAGGATAATGCTCATCTTGGACACTACTATCCTACACTGGAGTTAATTAATCTCCTGTGTCCTAATATAGGCACATGTGTAAACAGTGACGTTTTACTGCAAAGCTGATTAGTCAGCAGGTGGAGCGGGGCACTGATTGAGAAGTCACCTGACCAAAAGGGGGTGGGGCTTGAGCAATATATGACCAGGGCATGAGCTGGTCGGAGCAGTCTAGCTCTGAGTGTCACTGTAAGAGGAGCTCCCGGGAGCAGGGCTCCTGAGCCAATTTGCTGAGCTGCAGCAAGCAGCGCCGAGCCTGGAAGCTGGCCAAGCCTTGGACTAGATAGGCCTGGGAGCAGAGGAGGCAGGGGCCTGGTGTCCAAGAGGGCTGCTAAGTACAAGGTGGTGGTTGTGGAAGGGACTGAAGGGATAGGAAGGAGGTGCCTGAACCCACCGAGGGGCCAGGGCAGGCCTTGCAAGAGACAGATCTAGGGTCGAGAGAGACAGCGAGCAAGTGCATGAATTCCTAGTGCCTGGGGGGAATGAAGAGGGTCTGGTGCCCAGGGAGAACTAGGGTGCATTGAAGGAGCTCCAATGCCTGCCAGAGAGTTGTAGGCAGATCACTCCAGCAGGCAGAGAGTTGTGTTAGCAGATCACCTGGGAGGCCTGGGAGTGGGTACTGGGGAAGAAGGGCCCTGTGAAACTACCCCCTAAAACAATGACCCTGGGCACCTGTGGTCTTAAGAGTAAGACCAGGATTGGGGCAGTCTCCGTTCATCAAGAGTCAGTAGCATCGAGGTGCGGTGAGCGATCAGAGAGGAGAGGGTCCCAGGCCAGCAAGGGCTGAGTGGCCACCCGTGGGCACTGCGACCACCCCACTTGCTATAACTCCGTATTTGTTAGCTCCCAAATACAGAGGCTTCTCCCCTGTTGCAGGCTTAACAAAACGGACAGGTTTGGGACTGAAATATGAGCAAAACTAAATATAGTTAATGTCTCCGTATTCTTTTTTTTTTTTTATACTTCCCACCAGTGTGAAGCCAAGCGTCACTAGGAACATTGGGTGTAAATGGCGTTTGAGAAGGCAGCAGGGACTAGTGGCTCCTGGTGGTTTTTTTAGGGAGAAAAAAAGCTGCATCTATTATTCTTTACTGAATAACCATGTATAAGATATTTCTGATCTCTTAGGCACAGAAAACTGGTGCTCACATACCTGAAAAAACGACTGAGTAAGAGTTTTAAAACAGCTTTCCCACTCTATTCTGTCTTCCTTTTTGTGCATAGATTTAACAGTCATTTTTTTACCTGCAAGAAAGATCAAATTACACTCCAACTTTTGTTATTTTGCATGAAAAAACTGCCTAATCTTGTGTCAAAGCAGTTGCGGTAAGTGCTGCAGTTCACAGACTGAAAAGAAGAAAACTATTACCAGGCCGCTGGATTCATTAGGACTAAGATGGAGGAGCAAAACCTGTTCACTGGCTGGAAATCCATTCATCTACATATGTACACATGTTGAGTCTGAGAAGAACCACTATGATTACTCAGCTAACCTCAAGCAACCTCAGATCTGAGGCTGGTGCTGTGGTAATAACAGCTTTTTCAGGTCTAGGGTCCCTATAGCTTCAGCATCGCATTGACAGCTCACGTCAAGGTGACTTTCTCTAGGACCCCCAAATCTGGTTCAGGGTCACCTTTCTGCACAAAGCCGTCTCCATCCCCCACAAAGCTAGCGGTATGACCGGTGCATGTTGCTCTTCGCTGTCCAGCCTTGCATGCGCTGTGACAAAACATGCCTAGTGCAGATTCCCTGTCCTACCTGCAGCCAAACTGAAGCATTTCTGTACCTGCTGTGACTTCAAGGAGGTAGCTGAGAAACAGGTGGACCGTGATGGTGGCATCATCTCTATTCCTGCCCAGTGACTCTGCTAGGAATGCAATATCCTTTTCAAGGTGATCCTGAAAGAACTTTTTGGCAACTTCTGGCTTCTCCTTCATTAAATTCAAAATGGACTAGAAGAGAAAGTGTTTCCATAATTATCTCTCGGGAATCACTTGCCCCACAAGCAAATATAGCCTCCACAGACAATGTTGCCATCGTAAGTGAGAGCAAAACAACGTTAGACAATGCTGTTTAGTAACCTGGGACAGACCGACATTGCAAGGGATGCTCGATTGCTGACCTGGCGGTCTGTAAAGGTCCCCAGGAGCATGGAGGAATGGAGCAGTGCTCTTGCAAGGCAGACCGAGGCAGCAGGCAGGTCCCTCTCCGCTTCACTGCTCCGGGAGTCAGGACTCCCCAGGACGTACCCTCTCTCTGTTCTGTCCTTGGAGCTGCGTTAGGAAACCAAAATTACCTTCACCTGGATGACAGCCTGACTTTTCCTAAAGCTCCCTTCTTTAAGGGTTTCACCTTCGCTATTTGCCAATTAAACAGGCCCATGGCTGTGAGAAGGGAGGAAAACAGGGTGGTGATTTTGAAGGGAAAAAATCACTTCCAGTGAATGCCACTCAGAACATCTGTCCAATTTTCAAGCCCAGTAAATCATTCCCAGGCAGCTGTGCAAGGTTTCAGTTGACACTGCACCATAGCTGTCTTTTTAGTGATTTTCAACTTACGTGTCCACTTCAGCAAATCCTTTCACAGGCTTGTGATCAATCCCACCGACAACATGGCCACACGGACACTTTTCCTTCACCCAGGGACGTCCACACTGCTCCCGCGGGGGAAATGACAACATGAAACATGTCTTTAAAAACCATGTAAAGATTGCCCTGGGTTTCCTTTGGTGACGGGCAGAGCTGCTTTGCTCTGTAATGCTCAGGAAGAAACCGGCTTTGAAGAAAGCAGAAACGTACAGCGTGGCAAGCAGGAGGCATGGCGGTGGTGCAGTACACCGGCCTAGAGAGCACAGCCATGCAGGGCAGAAGCTATTGTGGTGCCTGCAACGCCTTATTAACTGCCAAAATAAGTCCTCCTGTAACCCAACCGGCAGAGGCCTGTGATTAAGAGAACGACAGTCATGCTCTAGACCTATGAGCGCTGCCTTCAAGCACATTATTTTTCATCCCAGCTGCTCAAAGAAACCCCACTTTTCTCTCAGAAAATGCTAATGCAACGGTAATACATTCTTTTGAAAGAAGGACTCCATCTTGCCAAAGCTGAACAGGGCATTTTAGATTTGATCAAAACATAGATCAGGGCACCAGTGACTAGGGGAAGCAAGCAGGCCAGTTCGCAAAGTTTGTGGGCAGCAAGGGGAGAAGGAGCCAGGCAAGTCAATTTGCTGCCCCGCTCTTGGAAGGGGGTAAGCTCTCTTTCATTAAGAGTGTTTAACCTACACATATTTAGTGTAAGTAGCTAAAACTCAGGTGTTAGACCTACCCCCAAGCCCCTTGCTTAACTAGAAGCCCAAGCAAGGGGGAGTTACTCTTTGACACAACATTGCTCGAACTGAAGAGGATGATTAGACGTAGTGGTGCAAAGCCTTTGGCAGCACAGCAGCAGCTACTTTTGAGGCAAAGTGACAAGTTTTTAGAAATTCTGCACCCGTTATTGTCACGGGACAGTGGTTACCAAATGGTGGATCCACAGCTGACCGCAGACGCCACCATGCCCTGGGAACAAAGGGCCCCAGCTGGGCATTAAGGGTGAAATGTGTTTCTCGAGAAAGCTTGCTTAATAACTATTCTCCAACTATTTGGGTTGATCTAATAAAAGCTATCAGATTCACCTTGCCTGCCTTGTGTTTCACAAGAAATTTGGAGGGCTGTTAGTGGTCCCTACATCCAGAAAGGAAAGAAGCTGCTGGTCTTGGCCACTCAACGCAACTCTCTACTCAGTAGCTGTTGACACGCACCGTAGGTGACCAGTTACAGACAGGCTTGACAAAAAACTGGCCTTTCAGCCCAGGCAGTGGGTGCCCTGCTCTCAAATGGGGAGGCCCCATATTCGTTCGCTGCTTAGAGCTCTGCCAAAGCTACAGACGGGTACCGTATCTTTCATACTGGAGCTTGGAAACCACTTGGGAGACCAGCAGTGAACAAAACAGGAGGTCTGAGCCGCACTGCAGAAAGGGTTACATGCAATTTAAGTATGGACTGCATATTTCTATGCATATCATATGCAACATCAGCCTGGGCCTTTGTGCGGTTGGCAAGTAGAGATTCTGCACCTGGCAGGGATCCATAGGAGCAAGTCTCAACTTCAGACTAAGGCAGGTAGAGAAAGGGGTTCGCAGATGCTTAGGGACATGGGTAGTCCATCAGATGAGATGAGACTGGAAGAACTGGTCTTCTTTAGCATGGCAAAGCAAAGGCTGAGAGGCATCTGACTGCTGATAGTAAATACACCCGAGGAGACAAGCACCAGGAAGACAGAAGAGCTATTGGGGGCTGGACTCGATGATCTTACGAGGTCCCTTCCAGTCCTAATGTCTATGACACCTATGAAATTATTAAATTGGAGCAACAAGCAGTGATGGCACGGGAGCAAGTTGGGTGAACTGGTCAAGAATAAACTTAGGGAGAAACCTAGGAGGTTCGTAATCTCCAGAACAACTGCGCCTCAGGCAGCCGAGTGGGGCAAACCTCTTCACTGTCAGGTGGATTCCTCTCAGTGTCCAGCCTGCTTGGCTTGTGCGGGGATTTATATGTAAATCCAGGCCAGGGCACTGGACTTGATGGCCCCAGCGGCCTCTGCTAGGCTTGTGTTTGCATATACAGTGTTTGCATATACAGTGCAAAGACAAGGAGGTGCAACAAGAAGCCGTGATGATGCCTAATGGCTACTTACATTTTCAACACACCAAAAACGTCCACACTGGCACTCTGCACATGAAAAGGAAATGATATTACCCAGTTGCCAACAGAGAATCAATGAATGTCTGTGGGTAACTCTGCTGGGGCTGTCAGGGTGGCGCCATCAACCCCAATAGCAGGGGCGATTTCTCAGCGTGCCTCTTCTTCCCCATCAAATAAATAACCTCGTGGCCTGAATCCTGCGCAACTGGACATTTGGTTCAACCAAAGTGTGACTGGTGCAGGGATCTGCCTCCTGCTTATTCCCAACCACCCCTCTGCTGTGGTGCTCGTGGAGCTCTTGCAGGGAGGGAGGTTGCAAAGGGGCATCTGTCAGGATAAGGGACATGGAAGCTCCTCAAGCGAGCACGCCTCATGCTATGATAATGGGATGCTGGCCAGCACCCAAGAAACACTAGTGAATGACTTCCCCGACACTTACTCCACATCTTTTCATTTTCGGTCATTTTCCAGTTTTGCATATCAAAGATGAGGTCACCCGGCATGGTGGGAAGATATGTGTCCTTGCAAAACAGCAACAAGAAGAAAAAACAGTTTTACACCTTTACCATAGTACTTAGCATGGTTATTGCTCTGGACAGGAGCAGCTCACTGTGTCTGTTCAGGAACTGATCCAGTGTAGACTGACAGTGGAGGGGGAAGAATAGGATACCATCACATGTAAAGGTGACCAGACGCGCCACGATACTAGACCCCTGCCCCAGGGAACTTTCAGAAGATATAGGCAAGAAATGGGAGCAGAAACCAGGGGACGAGACAGGTTCAGTGACTTGCCTAGTCACAGAAACAGTATGTGGCAGGGCTGGCAACAGAACCTAGCTCAGCCCAAGGTTAATCCAGCACCAAATGGAAGCAAAGTTGCATTTCCAAGTACATAACAGCAGGGCATTAAGCAAAATCAGCCTGTAACACTGCACAGAGGAGCTTTCATCAGGGTAAGTCTCAGTGGTCTTTTAAATGCTAGACACCCCTACAGCATGCTACCTGCAGGAAGGGCTGATCTTTATACTACACTCACCAGCCTTCATGTAAATTCTCATCCTTGCAACCCAGGCATAGGTTTCATTTCCTTGTGTTAGACATCCATGCTCTGTACGCAGTAGCTGGATGGCATTCCCCCAGCTTGAGTGACGTAGGACATAAAAACTAGATGGCTGCAATGTTGGGTTCTTGCCTTAAAACCGATGAATGCTATTTTCATAGAGTAAGAGATACTGGGCACATCTACATGAGACAAAACGCAGTAGTCTAATTCTACTGTGCATTAGTGTGTCACAGCAAAAGGCGTGCTAATACACTAATGCACAATAGAATTAACCTACTGTGCAGTAAGGGTCACAAGAGGACCGTGTGCCTTTGCTATTGTGCAGTAGCACTGGCTACTGCACATTTAGTTAGTACCTCGTATTAGAGGTACTAAACTTAACGTGCAGTATCAAAAGTGCATTAATGCACATGTAGATGCACCCCCTGGTGCCCTTAGGGTTGTCCCTTTGAAGGGGGAAGTGGGGGAAGTATAAACAGGGCTTTTACAGTTAAAAATAAAAAAATACCAAGTCTCTGACTGACAATTATGGAAAGAAAAAAAGTCACAAAGGCAAGACAAAGGTGTTGAGAAGTGGTGTTAATGCCATCATTTGGGATTATCTAAAATCTACGTTAGAGTCCACATGCAATTACAAGCACCAAGCCTCCAAATAGCTTCTCTAAATCTTCTGGGGACCAAAACACTTCCTGAACATGGCTAGGATTGGGGCTGAGATTCACTACATCTGAAGTGTGGAGCTTGAACATCACAAAGCTCCCGGTGTTGGTGGGTATTTATAAATCTTGACTTTTTCAGCCAACTTTGGAGTCCCAGCCGTTGACTTACCTTCACTGCACTTGGCTGAAAGCAGATGGATCTGAAGACTTGGGTGATGGGCTGCTGGGACAGGCTTAGTACAACAGCGGTGTGGAAGACCACCTCCAGATAGGCGCAGTTGTCACGGCTTCTTATAACGCTCATTATCTTTTCCAGCTTTTCTGTGGGTTCCTCTGAGAGCAATGGCACCTCTAGGATGCCCTCCATTTGTTTTGTGACAGCCTGAAAAATAAGTGAATGAAATATATGCAGCCAGAAGGGGACATTTTAGCTCAGGAGGTACTAGAATCACAGAATCATGGAAAAGTAGGGCTGGGAGGAAACTGAGCAACTCACAGCTAATCTAACCTCCTGCTCAAGGCAGGATTATTCCCGAGTCAAGTATCTGTCTAACTTGCTCTTACACACTTCCAAGGAGGGAGAGTCCACATCCCCTCCAGGTATCTGGTTCAACACTGAAACATCCTCAAAGTGAGCAAGTTCTTCCTAGTAGCCACACTAAGCCTCCCTTGCTGTGATTTAGACCTCTTCACTTCGCCTATCCCCTGTGGTCTATTCTCACCATCTGTACAACTACATAATGTCTCACCTCAGCCTTCTCTTCTCCAGACTAAATAATCCCAGGCCTTTTAGCCTTTCCTCATAAGCCATGTTTCTCAGGCCGCTCATCATTTCAGTTCCTCTTTGCCGGACTCTCTAATTTGTCCAAACATTTCTGGACTCATTATTCTAGGGCAAGCCTTATGAGTGCTGAATCACTTCTTTTGACTCTCAAGCAACAATTCAGGTAATACAGCTCAGTATTCTGCTGGCTTTCTATGATATGATACGGTCATAAGTGCACTTTGCACTTGTCCTCATAAAATTTCATTCAATTTATTTTGGACCATGTATCCAGTTTAGTAGACTCACTCTGACTCCTAATTCTACCCTCCAGACTGTCTACAACATCATCCATCTTGGGGTCATCTGCAAATTTGCCAAGTACATATTCAAACCCATCCTCTAAATCATTAATGATTTACAGGATAGTCATTAATTACTTCTAATTACTAGATCCAGGACAGAGCTCTGGAAAGCCTCACTCCCAGTCAGGAGAGATTGATGGCCATTCCTTGGAGCAGGATGATCCAACCATGTGCATATCCACCTTATAGTAACTGCATCAAGTCTGCATTTCCTTAGCTTGCTAACGAGGATGTTGTGGGAGACCATGTAAAAAGCTTTGCTAAAGTCAAGGCATCACATCTACAACTCCCCTCATCCACCTTGTCATAGAAGAAAATGAAATTGTTCAGGCATGACATTGCAGAGGAATTCCTGTTACCAATCGCCTTGCTTTCCTCCCGGTACTGAGAAGCAGACCTACTCCATGTTCTTTCCTGGCATGAAGGTCAGGCTGCATAGGCTGTAATTTCCCAGATCCTCCTTTTTTCCATTTCTTAAAGGTGGACACTCTATTTGCCCTTTTCCAGTCATCTGGGATCTCATTCAGCCACCGGCACTGTAAGGGCATCATCAGGCTGCCAGCAGGGAGAGAGCATGGGCTGGTGCGGCACCATGAATATTCGAAAACATGAATGCTAAATCTGCAAATAATGAGGGTTTCCTATAATCCCTAACTTGCTCTTCCACTACACTAAGCTGTTTCTCTCCTTCCCTCTCCTTGTTACCAGCTGCGTTTTTCATCGGGTAGCTGATTTTCTTTTTGAAGAACGCTTCAAACTTCCCAGCACCATCTGTAGTTAAATTGCAGAGGCAATTTAACTACAGAACGTGCACTTCACTTAGACTCCCTCAGATCCCTAACCCTTGACACATCTCACGCTTCTGATGTAAACCACCTGGTGCAGAGTTGCTGGCACACAAATGAGACCCTGACTAAAACCATTCTCATCCTGTGTGTCAAATCCTTGTCCCGTGTACATTGTCACAAGGAGTTCTCTCCGCTGGGTTCAGCTGACGCATCACAAACCAAAATGAGATGTTTTACATTAAATGTAAAACCAGTACTCACAGTCAGATTCTTGGCCGCTTCTGATTTTGTGCTATTAAGCTGGTCTTCTGCTTTGCCTAGTGCTGAAATCATCAGGGTTTTGTTGGACCTGGTGTCCATGAACTAAGGAAAAAAAAATGTTTTAATCAGAAGGCGGCTATGTCCGTAGCAAAAGCATTAAGATCATTACACACCAAAACGTCAGCAGTCATGTCCAATCACACTTGAAGGACAATCCACACATTTTTCTTTGACATTAAGATGATGCATTCTCAGTTACTAATTGATTGTTTGATTGCTTGCATTATGCTACAACCAAATCCCACTTCATTTTTCCGAGGACCTTGCTACATAATCATTTTAGCTGGCTTCTAGAGCTCTGGACTGGTCACATGTTAACACCTCTCAAGTGGCTTAAAGCACTTGTTATTCATCGATCTGGTGGTTTGACTCACCATCCTGAATCAAGTCAGCTGAATCTCATTTGGAGTTTCGGCTACTGCTGAATCGGCCAAATCTCTGAATCAGCCTCATCCCCCGCCTGCTCTCCCAGCCCAGCCCCAGTTCCCAGCTCTTTGGATAAAAAAGCCTGGCACTGGCTAAGTGCTGCCAGGTGGGGGGGGCGGGGGGCAATCCCCACTGCCTCCCACTGCCCCACACTGTATGGAGGGCTCTGCCACGAGCCCCTAGAAACCCCAAGGTCGCTGCAGCAGCTGGTGAGTGCGGAGCTTTTTATTTATTTATTTATTTTTAAGAGCTGGGGCAGTGGAACAGCCATGGGGGGCGGGGGCTGGGAGAGTGGGCAGGGGCAGGTTGCTCATGGAAGAGCCCCCACACACAGCATAGAGCAGTGGGGGGCACCAGAGACTGCCCCCCACCACCTGGCAGCAGCCAGGGCTTTTTTTTTTTCAGAGAGCTGGGCCAGGCAGCCATGGGGGTGGGGGGAGGTGCTCTGGAGCGGCTGGGGGAGCAACCAGGGGCTGGGGGCTGGTGAGGATCCCCCCGTGGGCCCCTGGCCCCTCTTCTAGCAGTGAGCGGGGACTGCCCGAGTCTCCAAAGCTCTCCAAATCTTTTCTGAATAGATTCAGAGATCTTTGAATCAATTTGTACCTTTTAATTGGTTTCCTGATTTGATCTGGATTCGAAGATTCGGCTGCTGAATTGGGCCGAATCTCCTCCAAATTCGATCAGCACTCGAAGCTTCGCACAGCCCTATAATTTCCCTCTTCACAGCTACACTTGTCCTTTTGAGCAGGCTCAGAAAGCTCCACTATGGCCAAGAGGTGGATTGCCTGTGTAGCAACAGAAGTTAGGGCAACGTGCCACCTTAGAGACTAACTGGTTCAGAGAGGCATGAGCTTTCAAAGGCAACAACCTCCTTTGTTAGACACTAGAGAAAGGGGATCCAAACCCTCAGACAGTTTCTGTCAGCACAGAAATGTCACATTACTTGGACATAGCTTTACCTCTGAAGTTTCACATCCTCTTGGCAAAATCCACCGCTCTCTCTCAAGAACCTTCCGCATGATGTCCAGCCCATGGATGTTAAGAAGGGCCCTAAACAGAAATATTTGGGGCCATGGTGTTTGGGCATTTTCCACCATATTTTTCATGGCATTCAAAAGGGCACGATGTTTCTCTGCATCTTCACTATTCCTCCCAGTCCCTGGAACCGCAGCTGCCAAAAAAGAGTGAAGTTTTAGCCTCAAGCCAAAGCCACATTACTTTTTAGCTTTCAGACATTTTAAACCAGGGGTGGGCAATTATTTGGGCCTGCAAGCCACAGAAGGAGTTTTGGGGAGCTGTTGCAGATCACATCAGCTGCCCCCCTCCACAGCCTAACACCTTACCAAAACTCCCTACGTGGGATGGGGCTGTAGGGTGGCAGGGAGCTGATGTGGGCATGGACAAGTGGCAGCTTCAGCAGGTGCAAGTCATGCCTGGCTTTGGCAGCAGCAACCTTGGTGCAGAGGTGGTGGTGGCAGGGGTGGCAGCAGTTGAGCACAAGCTGCTGCTGGGTGCTGGGAAAAAGCAGGATCTGGCAGCAGGCACAGCTGCCTCCCCTTCACTCCTGCTGGAGCCCTTGTCACTGCAGCCGCCTCCCCATTGCTGTTGCTACCATAAGTGCCACCTTGGGGCCACTGCCACGAGGGTTGCTGGGAAATGGGGTCTGGCTGCTGAGCTGCCCCAGCCCTGTTGCACACGCAGGGGTAGCAGGATGCACTGCACCTGGAACAGGTGGGACCAGCGGACCCGCCACAGGCTAGACAAAATCCCTCTGTGGGCGGATCTCATGCAAAATACTGTATAGTGCTCGGGGCTACCCATTTCAATAAGGTCGTGGACAAGCTGGAGGCAGAAGCTGCAACAAAAACCATGAATGGGTTGGAAGGAAAAACCCTGCGAGGAAAGGTTGACAGAACTATGCATATTTATCTTGAAGAAAAGATGACTCTGGGTGGGAGGAGAGGGGTGGGTATATCTCAGTGATCTTCAAATAGGTTGAAAAAGGCTGACATGGAAAGAGAGAGAACAGCTGTTCCTTCTTGCCACGGAGAGCAGAACATGAAACAATGGATTTAAACTGCAGCCAAGTAGAAATGGATTAGATGGTAGGAAAGATGTTTGTCCAGTAAGAACAGCAGTAAAGCAGACTGCCCAGGAAATGCTGGACTCTCCTTCAGTGGAGGATTTCAGGAGAAGGCTGGATAAGGACTAGACAGGGGTGATTTCGGGAAAGCATTCATTCATTCACCGTTTTATCCAAAGAAAGCTCATGTAGGGGTTTAGACCAGATAACCCTTGAGGTCCCTTTAAATGCTTTGATGATTTTACATCTCGACATTTAAATGTGTATTTTTCAGTACCTATATTTGAGTGGCCATAAAAAGAGTTTCCAGGGGGAACTGTAAAGTTTTTACATTTATTTTTCTAAATTGGGACAAAAGTCAAACTCTCAACATATTTGCAAACAAACTATTTCACTTTGGGAAACTTTGCAATGATGTCGTTGAAATGAATTATTTCTATAAATGGGACATTTGATGATACCAACATCTTTTGCTTGGGTAACCTACCATTTATCTCACAACAGATAACAAAAAAGTTGAATTGAAAAAAATTAAAGGAAATGAGAAGGCTGAAAGGACACAAACAGGAATTTGAACTGAAACCAAATGAAAACAGGATACAGAACAGACAGCTGTGTTTCAATTTTGAAGTTTCTCTAACTTGGTTTCCCTAACACCGGGTGCGCAACTACATGAGACGCTAACTGCACATTAGCCTAATTCTACTGCGCAGCAGCACGCAGGGCAAAACCTGTGCTAATACGCTACCGAGCACTAGTACTAGGCTACTGTGCAGTTAGCATTGCTAAAAAGTAGAGATGCATTGATAAGGATTTTTTCAGTTGATTATTAATGAGCCATATCGGCCGATACCAATCTGACTGCCGATATGTGAGCCAGGCAGCTTGGAAAGCAGTGTGCAGCTGGTAAGTCCACTGCGGGGAAGGGGCAGGGAGGAGGGAAGGGTCATGGAGAGAGAGGGCAGATTGAGGGCCCAAAAGGTAAGGGAGGAAGTGGGGGAGGCGCTGCCCAGCCCAGGGCAGGGCATGGGACAGAACCACGAGTGGCTTGTCCAGGGGCTGCAGGGTGGGACAGGGAGAGGGTGCAGTTCCCAATGCAGTGCACACCTGCAGGGGAGGCACCGGGATCATGCACCCCCTGGATCTGCACGCAGGGCAAGGGTGGGCTGCCACTATGGGCTAGGGCTGGGCTCAGGGCAAGCAGCAGTAGTACTGGGAGGGAGGATTCAGGGGGTTTATGGTAAATTTTGAGGTGGCTGGAGCCCACCCTGTAGCCCCCACCTACCATATGGACCAATGCATCAGTGCACCTCTACTAAAAAGCTGTGTGTGACAGTTACTGCACACTGATTTAGTACTAGGTTAGCCAAGCACTAAACTTAATGCTTAGTAACTACAGTACATTAATGAACATGTAGATGCACCCACTCTTGCTTTAAAAATGGGGAGCAGCTCCACTCACCACTCAGAAACTCTGCACCAAGCACAGTTGCAACATGACTGATGGCCAGTCGGAGCCTGGCGATCAACTGCAGGGTATCAACATCTGTAACTGCAGCACAGCTGGGAGTAGACAGGTCTGCACTGGTGATGCAGTGCTCAGCCTCTTGGCTGGCATCTTCTTGGGTGGAGGAGTACATACAATCCTGTTAAGTGAAGAGAGCACATGTTCAAAAACTGCACTGTGACCAGACCGTATCTGTGGAAACAGCTGTAGAGAGAGAGAGTTAGCCATTATAACTATCACCCACATCTTCTTCAGCATCTGATGCAATGAGTTTCAGCTCACGAAGCTTGTGCTATACATACCTACTATAAGAAACAGGTATAGTCAGTGTGACAGTAGGCGCATCTACATGAGACATTTACTGTGCAGCAGACTAATTAGCTGCACAGTAAACACTGCATGTCTACACGTCCACCCCATTAGGCTGGAGTAAATTAACCAACTATGCAGCAGGGTAGTACTTGAATGCACAAGTACTCTCCTGCTGTTGAGTGTTTTACTCTGTAGCAGTGCACATGTAGATGCTGCCGTAGCTGACTGGGGCATGAGGGTGCTTCAGTGCAGGGGCTGCCTGCTGGCACAGCACCCTTGTGTCCCAGCCAAGCCCTCCACAGCATGTTGAGCTGAGGGAAACAGCCCTGGGCTGGCGCACTGGCCCCCAAGACCCCCTGCCAGCTGGGGCTGTTCTGACCCAGCTCAATGTGCTATGGTCCCATGAATCATAGCAGTTAAGGGCTGGAAGGGATCTTGAAAGATCATTGAGCTCAAGCCCCCTGCTCTGGGCAGAAATACTGCTGAGATCCAAGCAGGCACTGTACCCCAGAGCAATACATTCCAGAGCGATAAGCTCCAGAATTTATTCATGCACATGAATTGCACATGTAGACACACCCAGTCGCAGCTGTTGAAACCTAGGTTTTTTCCTTTCCCCCTTCACATGCCACCATAACCTGAAGCCAACAAAAAAGAAACTTGTTATTTTTAAACAAAGTTATGGATTAATAGTAATGGCCCACATGCAAAAACTCTTGCATCTTTTCCCTTTTTGCATCTGCTCCCATCCCAAATGCCACTTCCCATCTCTTGGGAGAATTTGCAGGTGCCCAGTGGCTGCACATAGAGCTAGATCCTGTGCCACTTATTAAGCATCTAAGTGGATGTAGGCACCTTAGTGTAATGCAATGTAATTCTACTTTGTTCAAGCCTCTGAGGTTACGTCCTGACGAGCCTACACATGAAGTCTGCAGTGCCTCAGACCTTTTTGAGGCACCTCAACCTACATGCAGCACTCATGCACCTATTCACCACACTGCTAATTTGCAGCACAGCAGGGGTTTTTTGGCACCAGGAAATCCAACTGTAAAGAAAGAAAACACCACTGAAAAAGTAGTACAGTGCATGCAGCAGCAGTGTGCACCAAGAAAAACACAGCCTGACTGGCCAGAACCATGTCCAGTCTACTCTGGCTGCTGGCCAGGCTCTGAGCAGCCAGCTTGGCACTGCTCCTGCCCCAGGATGCCCCCAGGACCCCAGGTAAGGCTGCTGGGCTTGCCCAGGAGCTGGCCTCAGCCTCCCCTGCCCCACTCAGGTCAATTTGCTGTGTGCCAGAGCTTGCATGCAAGGGTGCACCCAAGGACAAATAGCAGTGGCACAGATACGTGCTGGTGCTGTGTCCCACAGGAACCACGTGCCCCTGCACAGATGCACTTGTTGCAATTGCCCTGAGAGTCCATTATTGTACCACGCTTTGTTAAACACTCTCAACACTAAGTTCTCAAAAACAGAAGTCAACTTGGCTCACGGTGACTAGGGGCATCTCTCAGAGCTCAGTACTCTTTAATATATTAATATATTATCTGGATTGGGCTGTCAGAAGTGGACTGGCTAAGTTCACAGATGACACCAACTTATGGGGGCATGCAGTCACTCTGCTAGGCTGGCAATTCAGGCTGACCTGGACAGGCTCGCAAGGTGCGCAGATAAAAACCTGATGACATTCAACACGGAGAAATGCAAGGTGCTCCACCTTGGGAGAAAAAACTTACGTCGTACTTATAGACTCCATGCACCATGACCAAAAGAGACTTGGAGGTCCTGAGTGACCACAAGATGAACTTGAGCCACCAACACAATGCTGCAGCCGGCAAAGCAAATACAACTCTGGCTTGCATCTACTCATGCATCTTAAGCAAGACCCAAGAAGTCATCCTCACACTTTACTCAGGCTACCGCTGGAGTAGGGCATCCAATTCTGGACTTTAGAAAGGGTGTGGAGAAGTTTGAGAGAGTCCGGAGGAGAGCCATGCACATGAGCAGAGGTCAAGAGAACAGGCCTTATGAGGAGAGGCTGAGAGCCATGGGACTCTTCAGCCTGGAGAAGCCAAGGCTCAAGGATGACCCAGTGGTAGCCTGTAAGTACATCAGGGGGGCACATCAGGAACTGGGAGAACATCTGTCCATCAAAGCACCCCAAGGGAAGACAAGGTCTAATGGTCACAAACTGCTGGAAGACCATTTCAGACTGGACGTAAGGAAAAACTTCTTCACTGGCCAAGTCTCCAGAGTCTGGAATAGATTCCCCCCAGAAGTGGCGCAAGCACCTGCTCTGGGTACGTTTAAGAAACACCTGGATGCTCATCTCGCTAGGGTAATGTGACCCCAGTTGAATCCTGCCCCTGGGGCAGAGGGTTGGCCCGATGAACTCAAGAGGTCTCTTCCAGCCCAAATGTCTATGAAACCTATGAGAAGTGACATATGTGAGTATTTATTCTGGGACTTAAGCATAAAGAGGCAGTCCTACTCCACCCTGCTCAAGTCTATTAAGACGTCTAATCAGTGAAATAGGATCGACTCTGATTTGCAGATGTCCACAAGAGGCAAGCTCTTCTCTGAACCATAGGAACTGCTATAAAAAATGTAAAGCACGCTGAAAAACCAGCACTGGATACCTCAAGGTGGGCACCCAAAATCTGTGGGCAATTTTAAAATCTGACCTAAATACACTACCTCTATTTCATAGGTATAAAATGGAAATAAAGACAGCATGTCAAAAAGATGAATTCGCTGATCATTTAGTGCATGAGCACTGTGGCGAGAGCACCAGAGACGTAGCCTTGAGGAAACGGGTACGTTTGAATTCAGTGGGGCGTACAGGCAGTCCTCGGACTTGCGACACACACTTGGTTCCTGAAAACCACGTCTTAAATCAAAGCGTTGCAACTTGGAACCAATTTTCTCATAAGAAACAATGTTAGAAATGGGGGATTGGTTCCTGAACCAAAGCCCGATACCCTATTTTCACCAAAAATACCCCAGCATTTTGTACTCGATCCGTTATAGATGAGTAACATAGCTGCACTTATAGTGTAAATAGCAATCATTGATTTGGAAGGACTTCTTGGAGGTGACTGCTGGACTTTTTGAAAGGCTCTTAGTTGGACTTTTTGAAGGGCTCTTGGCTGGAGTCTTCTCAGCAGTCTTGGCTGCAGGTTTTTCTGGAGTCTCGTCTGCTTTCTTAAAGAAAGTGTCCCAGGAAGTTTGGACAGACGCTCTCCAGGAAGACAGGCAACACAGCGAACTTGTTCGCTGGTGTGGCGTCGCATCGGATCAAGTGTTGTAAAGTCAAAACTGAGGTCATAAAGTTGAAACAGGCTGTCCATTTATAAACATTGTAAGTGCAAAATGTTGTAACTGCCTGAACAGAAAAACTGCCCGTTCACTACTAAAGCAGAAGGTCCATGAAAAAAACCCTCTAAAACCAAATAAGCAAAAAATAAAAATAACCCAATGTGTAGTCTCATATTTAAAGGATGTATCAAACAGGCTGTGTTCTGGTTGTACAGACACTCTTTAATCAGGCATTTTGTAACCTTTGGATGTTGGACTTTGCAACCTTAATGTCCTTTTTAAGGCAGTTTCGTGGGTGAAACATAGAACTCACCTCAAAACAGCGTACCACCATGAAGTAGAAATCATCCCGGATGCTTTGGTTTGAAGTTATTACTTTCTCCATCCTGGAGAGGTATGCCTGAAGGTGAATCTTCACATCATCGAGTCTAGGAGGAAAGGGATATGGAGTATCACATACCCTGTACTCTGGGTTGGTCTGGGAGTGGGACGTATGAGGAGAGGGCTATGAGTGAATAGGAAACCCAACCTGCATTGGAGCAACATTTTGAGAAGGGAGGATTTGACAGTAGGACTTGGGTCCATGCACTCTTCAAAGGGTGACAGGTCACTTGTGGGTTTGTATACTAAAAGCAAAGAATAAATTGGGTTAAGTTTCTTCTGTGCAAATAAATAAAGAATACACACCAATCTATGGCTTCTTTGGCGTTTACATGCCCAACGTGGGCAAATCAGTAGCAGTCTGTTGGAACAGAAAGCTTCTATTTCTGGTGCTCTTCTATTTCCCTTTGCACACCTTAATGGGGCTTTTCTAGCACTAAACCTGGGTGTTTTCAATCTTCCCCTGCTAAATGGATATGCATGTGTGCACATGTAGACTGAGCCTACTCATTACTCATGTACCTGCCTACCCTCGGAGGCAGGAGGGAAGGACCATCATAGGAAATCAGGGCTGGAGGGGACTTCAGGAGGTCATCGAGTCCAACCCTGCGCTCAAGGCAGGATTGTCCCTGGCTGACGCATCCCAGCCAAATGTCCATCTAACCTGCTCCTGAAAACTTTCAAGGATGGAGATGAATTTTTCTAGACAGCCTTGTTCCAATGCTTGACCACTCTGAGAGTCAGAAAGTTCCTCCTAATCTCCAACCAACAGTTCCCCTGAGGCAGCTTGAGGCCATTGTTCATATTCCTATCCCGTGACCACAGAGAAAGTCCATCTCCAGCTGCACTGTAATCACACTTCAGGTATTTGAGGGTATTCAATCCCTCTGTTGGCAAATTGCATAGCATAAGTGAAACAGGTCTGAGCCCTGCAACCAGGTACATAGAAGGAAAAAGTGCTGAGTATATAACCTGCATGAAATTTAAGCAAACAAGGGGCTGCAACAGCACTAACCTGCTTGAGTAAGAAGCAGGCACTTTCTAAACAGCACCACCTATACTAGAATACAAGATAAGGTTATTTCCCCCCAGTCAGCACTGGGAAAAAGCTTCTCATCTTACATTCACATACAAGGAAACCTCATTAATATGTCATCTATCATTAAACCACTGCCAAATCAGTATGTCTCCAGCAATGGAAGGCAACTGGGAAGTTGCTTAAATAAAGCCAAAGCTGAGCATGACCATAAAATGCAAGTCCCATATGGGGCAAACATGCTGATGGGATCCTACAAGAAAAGGTTAGTGCAAACCACCTGATGGCATAGGATCTACGTAAGTACCTATTACAGTCAGCCCCCCTCAGTGCCAACTCTCTGTCAAGTCATGGTGAGCCACTACACAGAATGCATTTCAGCTCTCTCCCCACTCCTACCTTCAGGCTCCGTGCAGCTGGATCAGCACCTTTGCTGTCTTGTGAGGCCCTCAGGACCCCAGCAGGCCACTGCTTTTTGTGCCCCTGGAAACGTATGGCTCTGCATGTGGGGACACACCCTATGAGGTGAAGCAGAACCAAGTTGCCCTGCACCTCATCTGCATATAAATTTTTGGAGGATCCAAGGACTCACGACAAAAACACCTGATTCCAGTCATGAGTGGGGGGCTAGTTAGCACCTGGCTTCTTTGTGGGGAGTATCCGGAGTGCGCACACATCCTGAGCAGTATTGACTTGTGGCTTGAAATACTGTTGACTCCACTGGGGCCCAGCCCAATGAGCGCTAGAGTAAATCCTGAGCCTTTTGGCTTTGGAGTAATATCATGCATAATTTGTATTATTTATAAGTAAGTGCCAAAGTGCTGTTTAATAGCATGTTTATAGACTGCATGTGCTAAAATTGGCAGCAGTTTCAAAAACAGGTGAAACACATCAATTCTGGGTGAATTGTGTCTCTAGGTACTATATGCCGATTACTACAGCTACATTTACCTTCAAGGTCATTTTTTTCAAATTTGCTTCTTACTTCCATGCGATTAGGGAGATCAGGGTCTGACAATAAGGAGAGGAGGAAGGGCTGCAGGGGGAAGAAGTTCCAGGGGGCAAGCACAAGGGGCCTAGATCTATTTTCCCTGATGTAGCAGTGGGGAGCAAGGCGGTTCAGGGCAGACCTCCATTAATTAGATTTTACTCTTACACAATTATTACAAATTTATACATTTTCTGTATATAGAATCTAATTAGTGTACTGTGGTGTACAAAAGGGGCTTGCGGAGCAGCTCCCCAGGAGTGCATGCATGCCCTGGGGCTGCTGCCATCTGAGCTGCTGCTGCTGCAGTGGCAGCAGTATCCAGTGCCTTCAGTATGAAGAGACACCAGGCAGGTAAGGCTTCCCTTCCTCCTCATCCCACTCCTCCCAAAAGCACATCCTTCCTATCCCAGGCACTCAGTGAGCTTGCTACACCTCTGCCTATCATATACTCACAGCAAATGATGAGCAAAAGGGGCTGGGCTGGAGCAAACCCTAAGGATACAGCCACAGCAAAACATTTCAAACTGAGCCTGAGGATGCAAGATACCTACAGTGGGAATGTGCATTTGAATAACTGTACAGTAGAGAATGGAAAGTGTCTAGTACTTATACCTGGGGTGAGAAACATTAACAAAAATGAAATGCGAATGCTTCAACACCAAAGGCAAATAAAAAGGACCCCAAATTTATTTTTTAACTCGGATTTTAAAGGATCATACCTGTGATAGTTGAATGGGTGGGGCTGCTGAGATTGGATTTACCACACCTGGACTCTGGGTGCTCTGAGTTTGCGGGCTTGCAGGCTACAAACTTGATTAGTTGTTCAATGACCTTCGCGGATGGAGGCATTCTGTCCCCAAAGCAGTAACTGCTGACAAACTCCACAAAGAAAGAGTTGCATTTCCTTCGGAATTTGTTGCAATTTTCCACGGCCTCCCTGGAGCAAAAAAATGCAAGGAGCAAAAGAGAATTTAAAATGGCAAATGAAATCAGAGCACAATTGCAACTGAATGGCTGATCACTATACTAAATACAACCAGACAAGGAAAAAGGCATCCGCCCCCACCCCGCCCAGGGAAACAAGTATTGGAACAACCTCTAACCAAAGGGTTAAAGTCCTCTCTATCCCCAAATATGATGATTGGTTGGACCCTGAACAGAAGGAAGATCGTCTAACCAGGAAATTTTGGCTTTAAATCCCATTCAGGAACATTGGCCCAGGCCAATCAAAATCCCCAGCCCAGGCTGCAGCCAACACCCAACGCGTCTGAGGAAGGATTAAAAAAACCCAAAAAGAAATGCAAAGAAATAAGAAACCCTGACACTTGTATCAGAAAAGGGAGGGGAGCCCAGGGGCAGGAGTCCCCTCAAGCTCCATACAACAACCGACAAAAACCAGAGGCATAGCTACACCTAGATCATCCGTGAACAGTGGCTGCCCTACCTCTTCTTCAATCTCCAGTGATGGAGAGTCCACAATAGGGATGTGCGAAGCGTCGGTCCCAATTAAATTCGGTGAAGATTCAGCCTGATTTGGTGGCCGAATCTCCACCGAATCAGGAGACCCTTTAATCTCTCCGAATCAAATCAGAACCCTTGGAATCGATTCAGAGAGATTCGGCAATTCGGATGTAGACACAGCTTTAAATGTTTTTTTTTATGTACCTCTAGGTAGCAGGTGGCTCATGAATGCTGCGATGCTGGGGCACATGGCATGTCCCACAGGAGCACGTGGGGCTCCCCAGCACACTTGACAGCAAACCCAGAAGTGGACCAGAAGCACTTCCAGGTCCACTGGGGAGCATGCTGGGGGTGCTTCCGTACCTCTCTGGCTTGGCGACTGGTGCCTCCTGGGTCTGGGGGCTCCCCCTGCAGCCAACTGCTGAGCTGGGAGAATGGGGGGGCAGCAAGCACACTCCCCGTCAGACCTGGAAACGGACCAGAAGTACTTCTGGGCTCACTGCTGAGCACACAGGGGGGCCGCACTGCACTCCTGTGGGACGCTCCATCCACCCCAGCATCGCAGTGGTCATGTGCCACGCCTCATATCTTGAGGTATGTAGAAAAAACGTTTAAAGCTGTGTCTATGTTCAAATAGCTGATTCTCTGAATCAGCATCGAATCCTCAGATTCAGCCGAATCGAATCAGGGACAGTTATCCAAATCAAATCAAATCAAATCACTGTACTCGATTTGGGCTGAATCCGAATCAAATAGACCCCGCTTTGCACACCCCTACTGTCACCTGCTTCTGCACCCTCTCTACCTTCTCCATGTCCTTTTTAAAATGTGGAGCCCAAGACTGCCCACAGTACTCCAGATGAGTCCTGTCCTATGCCGTGTAGAGAAGCACCATTACCTCCTGCGTCTTGCACCTAGAGCTTCTATTGCTGCATGCCCCCAAAACACCTTCCCCTTTTGTGTAGCTGCATCACACGGCAGACTCATGCTGAGTCTGTGATCTACCAAGACTTCCAGATCCTTCTCCATAGTGCCACCATCCAGCCAGGTGACATCCATGCTGTGCTACTGTTTTTCGTTATTCATCCCAGGGTGTAGGACCCCACTGCAAGAGCACACTTGCTTTAACACAGCAGGCACTATGGCTAGGTCCTAAATCAGTTTACACAGTCTAATGGCTCTCTCGCCCATCCAAGTAAGTGCCACTTTTGGCACTTATACATAGCCTGTGATTCGACTTCCTTTGGTAAAATCAAAAGGATACCTGAGAAGAGATCTGCAAAGAACATCACAAAGGGTCCTTGCACAGTTTAGCCTGAAAGCCTAAGAGCTGTAGCACCCGAATAGGAAGCGGGAATCTCTAGCTCCCAAGCCCTGAGCTAGATGCTACTGGGGAAAATAGGGCTTAAGAATCGAATGCAGGACAGGGATTGTTCTTCTGGAGCCTCTGGGGATTTAAAAAGAGGCCGTAACCTGGAAAAGAAACCCTCTTCTCCATACTCAGAGGCTTGTCCCCTTCCTCTGTCCCCTACCCGCTGTGGCTGCTTGGGAAAGAAGACTCTTCAGAGCTGCTCCTGCCCGCTCCACATTGATTGTGCAAGGAGATGGGCTCATCTAGAGCACCAAAAGTGGCAGCTACTTCCCGTCCCTGCTCCTGGGCACTGCAATGGAAGCCACATCCTCACCACTACTGCTGCCACTGGTCCCATCTCTCTCAGCCCCTGTGCAGCCCAGCCGGAGCAGTCACGAGCAGATCTGAAGCTTCCCCTGACCTGGGATGGTGGGGAAAGAAGCAGCATCTGAGGAAGAAGGGATGGGACGGATGTACCTCTCAGCCCAGAGGGGAAGCAGGGATGCTTATTTCTTTGCGAATTTTAAAAAGTCCCCAGAGGCTCCTGCAGCACAGTCTGCCCACAATAATAGGTTGTGGGGAGGAGGCTGCGGACATGGGTGCTCCCCTTTACCAAATCTTGGATCTGCCCCTGATGAACACACACAGGGCTTCAGACAACCAGTAGTGACTGAGATGATCAAGACCGTTCCTGCCCCACGAGACTCCAAAATGCTGCCGTTTGGTGCCCATCGGTACCTGGTGACCTGAGAGACGGTGGGTGTGTAGTCCTTGGGGATGTTCTCCTTACAAATCCTGCACTGCTTGTGCTTCCAGTCCAAGATGCACTGTGTGCAGAAAATGTGTCTACAGGGCAACTGGGCTGGGTCGGTGATCTCCTGCTGGCAGCTTCTGCATTTGTCCACGCCTTTTCTGCAACACATCACATAAAGGAAAATCACACTCAGGCTTGCTTGACACAAAGGGTTTGAGCCCGTTCTTGTTGGGGGAGAGATTTGTCTACTGGTCTAATTAAATGGTGCAACCTCATCTATACTGGAATAAAGGGGCTGAGACTGGTGTAACTTTACTTCTCACAGGGGAACAGCTGCATAAGTCTATGCAGCATCATAGTTGGAAAACTGCACCCATGCTGGACATTTGTATCTGCTATTGCTACCTGCACTACCTGCACCCTGGGGGAAAACTAGAAACAAGAGCCACAAACTCCTGGAAGACAGTTTCAGGCTGAACATTTGGAAAAACTTCTTTATAACTAGGGTGCCCAGACGATGGAACAAACTCCCCACAGAGGTGGTGCAACCATCCACCCCAGAGGTCTTCAGGAGAAGACTGGACGGTCACCTGGCTGGGGTTGTCTAACCCCAGATGTTTTTCCTGCTCATGCAGGGGGCTGGACCTGACGATCCTTCGCGGTCCCTTCCTGCCCTAGGAATCTAAGTATATGGATAGAGTTAATGAAGCACAACTTTCTGAACAGAAAGGTCTTACAGGTTTTGGTTTTCAGGGCCTAAGACAGTCAAATGTGCCCCATAAAGCACATGAAAACTCAGCCTAAATCAAGAATTTTCCCAAATCTGTGATTTTTCCATTGGAATCTCAATTGTGCATCAAAATGCTTTTCATCTTGAAAATTAAAATTCAATATTTTGTTTCAGAGAATCCATAGACTGTCTGTGAACTTTAGGCTTCTTGAAAATGTCCTTCCCACAGAAAATTCCCCATTTCTGACAGTCTGTTCTAATTAACAACCACATAAGGGAAGAATGCTTAGAAATGCAACATTTTCTGTAGCTAGGAAAAGCCATCTATAGTATGAAATTCTTCCAGACCAGCATGGCAGCATTTGACACAGTTATTTTAGGACCTATTTCTATTGGCATGATTAGATTTGTCCTTCTGGGCATGCCTAGAAAAGTCTGCTATGGCCACTTGAGCTCTACTGCAAGCATTTTCTGCTGAGAAAAGCATAATGTGCAGGTTCCCAGAATTTTAATCAGAGCAACGCCATTACCAGCAACTCTTTGATAGAGCAGGAGGGCAATTTTTTGCCTTTTGGCCCAATGGTCTTTTGGTCAGGTGACACGGCTGGGAAGTGGAAGACCTCAGCTAGGCTTCTCCGTCCAGGTACATGGAGTCAAGAGGAGACAGAGAAAGCGGAGGGAGTGACACTCAATGAGATGGGAAGTGGGCTGTCAGGGACAGCACCTCGGGTCCTGGGCCATGGTCCAGGTGGCTGCTTAGTGGGACAAACCTAGTTGTGCAGAGAGCAGTACAACCCAAACTGAACCTATATGATGCTATGTGCCATCTAGACAGATAAGTATCTCGTAGATACTTAAAGGTGAAATAGGATTTGGACCTAAATATCGACTTGTTGAAAAATGCACCCATACAGGTCTGCTTGCTTGACTTACCCAAAGTAAACTTTGACAGCATGGTTGCTGCATGTCTTCAGCACTTTTGTCACGATCTCGAAAATCTTCTCCGGTTTCAGATCTTCGGTTTTATACAGTAACTGGATTGAACAGAGCACAGCAAACATCATTACATTTTAGCTGGACAACATATTAAAGCATTAAGCAGACAAAGTTCTTTGGGTAAATGCGATCTCTTTTATAAGAACAAATAAAAAGTTGGAAAAATTGCTCTTTGCAAGCTTTCCATCACAAATGCCCTCCTTCGGGCCCAGGGAGAGTCTGCTGGTGTTTTGTGCTCTCTGTGGTGCAACAGAAGCCAACATGCAAAATGCAGGTCTGAAAAAGCAAATGTCTGGCAGTGAGGATCAGAGGCGAGGGGACACCATAAGTGTGAGACAAGGGGAGGAGAAGCGGGGATGCTGACCTGGTGATAGAGGTTACTTGGGGTTATCAGCGGTCAGGCAGATAATAATGTGCCATAAACCCAATGTTTATATTTAGTCTATGATTTTTTGCACATACTTCACTTCATAAAACTACTGGATACAAAAAATCATGGCTGGGAAATGCACCAGGCCATTGCTGCTTCCTCCAGCTCTTGGCACCGCAGCTGCAGTGTGAGCGCAGCTTCCACCCAGAAGGGAGCTGCCCTGGGACCAGGGAGCTAGACTCTGCTTCCACGCTGATGCCACTTCTTTCCACCCCTTCCTCCCCACTATCCAGCCTGGTCCTGGTGTGGCTTTCCTCCAGCTGAAAGTTATATTTGCCCTATGTAGAAAGATCTGGGAGTTTTGGTAGATCACAGACTCGACGTGAGCCTGCAGTGTGATGCAGCTACACAAAAGAGGAATGAGGGTTTGGGATGCAGCACTAGAAGCAGTAGGTGCTAGACACAGGAGGTGATAGTGCCTCTCTACATGGCATGGGAGGTCGGACAGGCATGATTTAGTCATCGCTATACTTATGTTTGACTATGGAGGGGACAGGAGAGAGTTGGGTGAATCAAAGGACTGGATTCCTCCAAAACTGCTGGGGCCGAAAGGACGTACAGCCTAATCCAAACCAGCTCCAAAACACCAGCTAGGGACCATGTTGCAGCCTTACACTCCAGAGGAAGACAGACTGCTTCACAACGGTCCTCAGCAGCTTCTCATCCATCGTGGTCTCATCGTGCAGCAGGTGGTCAGTGAGCAGGTAGATGATGTTCGTGCTATTCCATCGGTGCCTGAAAAAAAATGAAGCTCCCTTACTTCCAATAACTGTGTCCTGTTTGAATAATAAATCCAAAGGAGTTCACTCTTGGGGAAACATCGGTGTTGCCCCAGCCCATGGAACAAAACCAGCAGCCTGGGTGCAGTTTCTGACCCAAACAATCGGTCCTAAGGCTCACAGTCACACTGGGATAGGGTCTGAATGTGCTCAGGAAATAAAACAAGAGGAAACAAAAAAAGTCCTTTATGCTTTCCTCTCCCTGATGTGTAAAGGTAGCAAACATGCTGAAGGATTACTGCACAGGGCTTCTGACTTGCTCGTTGTTGCTGGGTTGATAAAGCAAGCCCAGAATAAAGGGCTATAAAGAGACTGATAGTTGGAGCTTTCTTCTCCACCCCTGGCTGGTGAAGCAGTCATCTAGCATACACATCTCATTCTGCAATATTTACAATGAATGTTTCCAACTGTGAGGTTTGCATCAGCTGCAAATGAAGTCATGAGGAGGTGGCAATAAAAAAAGCCTGGTGCTCTGATCGTGTGATAGACCTTTGTCATTAATAGCCCCGGACCGTCACAGTTTGGGACTTTGTTGTATCATTTATAACCATGTAAAAAAATTCTCTGCTGGTACGTAAGGAGACACTTCTCATCCCTCCAAGGACTACACAGGTGAAAATGGCACCACAACTAAGGCAGAGGAAAAAGAAGTCCTCATGAAGGGAACCAGGATGACTTCTCTGCTGCTGGAGCAAACAGCTCAACTCTCCTAGTAAAATAACAGGGTGCCACCCTTTCCATGGACCACACAGCAGTAGGAGAAGACACAGAAAACACTAAGGATGCATCTTACAGGACGCACCATAAAGCAGGGTGCAATCCTGGAAACCAAGTTTCCATTAAAAAACCAACCATCAAAATATCAGTGTATTAATGGAGTATAGGTTGTAGTCGTGTTGGTCTAAGGATATAGGCAGGCAAGGCTCTTTGGTGAAGCTGATATCTTTTATTAAACCAGCTCAAGTAGTTGGAAAAATTCTTCTTTGCAAGCTTTCAGGTATAAATACCCTTCGTCAGGCTGAGGAAGCACCTGGCTTCGGTGCGTGCTGTTGTTGGAGGTGTATTAATGGAAAAGTTTGCATGTGTGCATCCTTTTGCAAACAGGACATCAAATTGTGTATTCTTTCAAGTACACAGACATACCTTTCAGTGCGGGTGAGTACTTACAGTATGCTACTCAATAGTTTCCCCTTTTCACTATACAGCCTTATTTGGTAGTTGTCCGATGTGACCCAATTCAGCGTGTGCTTAATGGACTTGACTCTTTTCAGCCATGCAAGGCAGGTGTCAAACGATGCAAAAGTCTCCTCTGTGGGTTGCAGTTGTCTCAGGACAATGTTCAGGGCATCCAGAGATACAAACTGGGATGACAGGCAAGAAACGTTTCAAAAATGACATTTTTGTTGCGAGGAAGAAGGGGATGGGGGACGGGGGCAAATCCACGGGGGGGTGCAGTGATGCAGCTGCATTTCTATTCTGGCAGCAGTGACAGAGTCAATTGGCTCATTATAATCTACCCGACTCTTTCTAAACTCTTCATTCAACAGGTGTAAATGGCCCTCCCTCTTTTTTAATAGTCTTCATGCTCAGCCAATCAAAGCTAACCTTTCTTCTGCAAGACTGATGTCTGGTAACCTAGCTCCTCTTTCACAGTTCTGCAGCCTGCTTTTATCTCTAGCTAAAAACAATACATCAGGTGTGAAAATGTTAACTTGGTTGAACATTAACTCAGGTGTGGAAATAACTCGGTGAGGTATGGATGCACTGTGAAGAAAATTGGACACACTCACTGGGCGCATCTACACTAGATGTTTACTGCGCAGTTGACTAATTAACAGACCTCTAGTAACCAAACCACAGTTGTGCACGTCAGAGGTGGCATTAAACCTTAATGCATGACTGCTCAACGCTCATTCCAGCAGACAAACGCTTTGGGTAGAGGTGATATCTTTTTTTGGATCCGCTAAATAGTTGCAGAAAAGTTGTTCTTTGCAAGCTTTTGGGCACACCCATCCTTCTTCAGGCAAAAAAAGAAATTGAAAACGGTGAGAGAATTAAAGACGGGCAGAAATCTCTCAGGTATGAAAAAGGACACTTGTGTCCAAAACCCTGCAAAGATGTGTATGTACCTGAAGAAGGATGTGCGTGTCCGAAAGCCTGCAAAGAATGCATTTTTTTGCAACTATTTAGTTTTTGCAACTAAACAGCCCGGACTAAATATTAACGTAGGGCTTCAGGTCCCCACTACAGCCTGTCTGCCATCTGATAACTCCAGGTAACCTGCCTGCCTTTGAATCTGCAACTAGTCTTCATTTGCATTCTCACAAAGCAGCTTTCCAAAGACTGGCTTTTTTTCATATCTGACCATCTTTAATTTTACTCACCACTTGAAGGAGGAGGAGTGTGTCTGAAAGCTTGCAAAGAACAACTCTTTTTGCAACTATTAGTTGGTCTAATAAAATATATCACATTTACCCAAAGACTTTGTCTGCTTTCATGTTTAGACCCATACAGCTACAGCCAGGATCTCCAAAGCTAATTCTGCCATTAATGCTGCTTAACTTTCCGCAGCAGTTAGCATAGCTTACTGGGATTTGCAACACCACCCAAAACCTGCATCATGCAGAGCACACAGGACAACATGAGTGAGGTTGAACAGAACAAGAACAAAGCCACCAAAGTTCAAACAATCTCACCATTGCAGTTGGGTCCTTACTGTACATGTTCTGCAGCTCATCGGTTATAGACTCCTCAGTCTTTACTAAATCAATGAATAGTTGATAAGTGTCTCGTAAGTAGAAATATTCAATGTGGAGCCAAATCAAGGAAAACCGCAGATCATTTCCTGCCACAGAGGAGTGGAGTTTTTTTGCACCAGTTATAAGGACATTTGACAAAACCTGGTAAGAAAATAAAATGTATTATTTTTACTCAGCAGTAACCACTGAATTAGGTTCATTATCACTGTTGCATTTCATGGAACATGTATGCTACATCTTAGGGTTTCCCAAACTTTTGATATCTGGGGTACTCTTTTTTTTCTGGATTAAAATTGGGAGCACACTTCACTTGCCCACCCAAAAAGGGGACCAGGGGGCAGTGGGGGCAATACAAGTGCCACTTGCAGATGTCCCATCTTGGGGCAGCCCCCCAAAGCTGGAAGCTGCATATTAGGGATGTGCGAAATGAGCCCTATTTGATATAGATGCAGCCCAAATCGGGGACTGCAATTTGGTTCGTTGCTTCGGATCACTGTCCCCGAATCCAAATTTGAAGACTCGATGCCGATTTGGAGAATCACTGGCTCAGACATAGACACAGCTTTAAATGTTTTTTCTACGTGCCTCGAGGTGCCAGGTGCGGCTCGTGATTGCTGTGATGCTGGGGCGGATGCAGCGTCCCACAGGAGCATGGGGGCTGGCAGAAGTCCATTTCTGGGTCCACCGGGGAGCACGCTGGGACCCCCCTACTGCCTGGCACAGCAATCAGCCACAGGAAGACCCCGGGTGCTCCCCCAGACCAAGGAGGCACCAGTCACCGAGCTGCGGGTAATGGGGGGGCCCCCAGTACACTTTCCAGTGCACCCAGAAGTGTTTCCTGTCCACTTCTGGGTCTGCTGGCAAGCGCACTGGGAAGACCCCCATGCTCGTGTGCAACTCTCCATACACCCCAGCATCACTGCATTCACGATCCACCCGGTACCTAGAGGTATGAAGAAAAAGCATTGAAAACTGCGTCTATATCCGAATCTCCAAATCTTTCCAAATCTCTCCAAATCGATTCGGGGAGATTAAAGGGTCCTCCTATTCAATTCAGATTTGGAGATTAAGTCACTGAATTGGGCCGAATCTCTGCCAAATCGAATCAGGGCCCGAAGCGTCGCAGGCCCTGTTGCATATGCACTACTACCAGCGAGCAGGGGGCTGGCAGAAGCAGCACCAGCGTGGGCACATGCGAGCCCCCAGGGGAGGTGGCGTCAGGCTGAACTGGGGCAGCAGGCTCTCCAATGGGATGCAGAGAAATACTTTCAAACATTCAAAAACTAAACTATTTCTACAAAAAAAAAAAGAGAGAAGGTTTATAAGGAATTCTGGTGGATTTAAAAGAAATAGTTTTCCTCAGAAAACATTTTCTACAGAAAATGTAACTCTCCCACTCTTTTAAAAAGGCCTACAGTGCCCCATTATAATCAGAGGTAGAGTTAACCATATCAAGAACTAAGGAAATACCTGGAAAAGAGTTTTAAGTTAACTACATTTTTGGTAAAAAGCATCTGCTGGTCACAGAGCAATTTTTGAGGTGGAAATATTTCTTTCTTGAAGATACTACATGTCACGAAATGAGCAAACATGAAGCTTGTAATGGAAAATAGGATCAAATATTTTATATATAGATATTTTAAAATAAACATGTTCATTCAATTCCATCATAACAGTTAAAGCTTCTTCTTCCAGGCCTTTAATACCTACACAGGATTTAAGGCCAGAGCCACTTGGGACCTCCTCCATCTAAGCCAGAAAACTTCACCCTGTGATTCCTGCACCCCGTCCACAACTCTGCTTTGAGCTAGAGCAAACCTTTCAAAAAAGAAATGCCCAGCCCCTGCAAAATCCACCATATACCTTAGCAAGTTGCTTCAAGACTTAATCAATTCTAGCGTTAAAGTTGGGCACTTTCTTTCTTCTGAATTGTTACATGCTGAAAGGGAACCACTCCAACCACGTCATTATATTAACTCACAATTCTTCCTGCAGGAAGGTGCACATTTTTGGGCAAGCAACTCCCAAGGAGAAAAGAGCTCTTCACTTTTTAAGCTACTGATTAGGATCAGGGAGAGTAAGACCTGGGTTCTAGGTCCCCTCACCCTAGTAGAGCTCATATCTGTCCCTGGGTAGGGATGAGGCCAGACCATGGCATGGACGGGGCTGAGGTATGGCTGGAGCCCCTGGGCTGTCAGGGGACACTGGAGAACCAGGCCAGGCAGGGAGCAGAAGGGGACCAGGCACGGAGGGAGCACTTGTGCAGCTGCTCCAGGCTGGAGGACGGCAGGGGTGGCTCTGAGGCTACAGCTGCAATAAGGTCAGCTGCGAACAGCGGCAACAGTGCAGAGAGGAGTCCTTCTAGAGCTTCCTCCCAAGCATCATCAAGGGACATAGCGTGGGGAAGGCAGACATGCTGGGGAGCAAGTAAGGGAAGAGACAACCTGCACACTGCTACTGTCCTCTGCCAGCCTGGTGCCCTACACAGCAGCTTCCAGCAGGAGTGGGGCAGAAGTGGCTCTGGGGCTCCCCCGTGCACTGTGCAGCTTGGGGACAGCAGGACTAGATGTGACCTCCTGAGGTCCCTCCCAACACTCATGTTCTGTGATCCTGAAATTCCTGTATAGCCTTGGCCATATTTAAAAATGCCCATCTCCAGAAGTCCAGTTACCTCATACACCTTGGGATCCTGTCCAGGAAGAGCCATCCTCACAAAATCACTGGTGTAAGACTGTACCACGTCTACTTCATCGACATCTGGCATTGGCACGTTCTGGACTAACCTTTGAAACATCTCTGCGGAGTCTCTCGTGGGGTCCCTTGGAAAACCTGGGTCACCCAAGAACGAGCAAAGGAGATCAGTCAATCACACGGTGCCAGCAGACAACAGTGTTTTTCAACATGCAGGTGGACGGGGACCGGTAACAATGCACAGTGGGGCAATGGGCAACCAAGGCTTCTCTGTGATGCAGAGTTACTTATTAGAGAGAGCCTGCAAGGTCATCAGAGGTCCTAGGCCATCCCCGTTAGCTGTGAAGAGCAGCAAGTGCAATCAATCCCCTCTTCAAAGCATTAAGGGCAGGAGTTTGGTCAAATGTCCAGCAGGGCCACCCCCTTGCCCCTATCAGGTCCCTCTACCAAGATGCCTTCAGCACCAGCAGGCGCTATACTTCCACGGCCTGTCGGTTTGCAACCCTAGGGCAATAGGGACCCATAGTTTTACTTTGCCAGGGTGAATTTGGGTGTAGTGGGTAGGGCTTGGGGTGAAAGGGAAGGGAAAGGAGGATAGTGGGCTGTGGTACCTAATTCAAGAACTTAAAAAAGTCCCTGGCTGCTTTACTTGCAGCCCGGTCTGCCGGCCCTAGCGTGGGCGTGGGGAGGGGGGCATGCATCTGCCTCTGTAGCTCTGACTGCTGCTTCCACACCCCCTTTTGCAAAATTCGGGACCTGCCCATGTCCCTAGGTGAACTGTTCGAGTGTTTTGCCCCTTTTACTCTTATATATCAGCACTTTTGAGCCTGGATATGTATTATTTTATCTCTCAGGCTTTGGCTCTCACTGGGCACTTTTACATGCGTCTTGTGGGGAGGGCTCCACTTTAATTAGAGCACCTCACAGAGCCGCTCAAAAGTGCTGCAGCGTCTCATGTGTCAACATCTCTGTGCTTCAAAATGGTGGCGGGGGGGTGTGAACAAATGCCTGTTCAACGAATGTCAGTTCAAGCTCCCCTGGCTCCATTTTTAATTGTGGGGGCACTGATACATGAGATGCAGGAGGCTGCTGGAGAGCGGTAATTACCACGCTCCAGCAGACTTGATTAATCGAGTCTGCTTTGACATGCTGTAATTACAGTGCATGGGAGCAGCCTGTAATTACCTTTATGTATGGAAGCACCCATAATGCCTCAGAGCCTACTGTACAAATCCTCATTCAATTGACCCAAATTCACCTCGGCATAAGCCAAAGTAAAACAAAGCCACAAATATTGTTCCACTATAGTTTATTTTAATAGTTGCCGAAAGTTTGAAATCACCTTTTGTCTGATGGACCGTCTCCCATATCGCATCCAAGTCAGCTTTCAAAACCCAGCTGAACGGGAACTGGCAAACCACAAACGTGTTTGGGTCTTCAGTCATCGATAACACAGCAATCTTAGCATCAGGCACTCTTGAATAGGAAAAATGCATATTACAGATGAGAGTATGTACTAGAGCCTTATATATATTGTTTTCTGGCTATATGCCTCTCCTTAGGGGTTGGCACAGACTTGCATTATGGGTGCACGCTTTCCTCTCCAAGCTCTCCTCCTCTCTCTCAAAACACTAATGCAAGCACCACATTGTAAATCATAGTTATACGCAGGTATGTTTCCTTTGGTCCTGAAAAGACTGAATTTGCTAACAATTTTTTCCAAACTAAAAAGCAGTTCTGTCTAAGCAGAACCCGCATGCAGAAAATGGGTGTTTTCAACAAATGTCTTGATTCCAAACATTTTTAAAAGAAAACCTTGAATTTTGTAAATAAGAAGATTGAGGTTTTGATTCAGTAAGTTTTTTTTTTGTTTTCAATTTTTAGCTACTTTATACCAAAGACAGTTTTCGGCATTTTAAATGAAGATTCACATTGAAAAGAAATATTTCACTGGACTCAATGGTTGCCTTGACACGAGACACTTACTGTGCAGTAGTGACCCACAGCACAAACCACAATGCGACACTACCACACAATTGTGACATGCTACTGCACAGTCAGCGTCACCCACAAGCTGTGGGGATACTACTGCTCAGTAACGCTGGTTACTGTGCAGTCCTTCAGTACGTGGGTGTGCAGCCACAGCTATCTGTCAGCAGGGAGCCTGGCTGGCAGCTGGAGCACGGTCCTGGGCAGCCAAGCTGCAGTTTCAGGCGGTGCACATTGCTGACCTCTCGTGCTGCAAATTACCAGTGCAGGAAACACCTGCACGTACAACACGTGCGGTGTACAGCATTGCGGACAGGTTTGTGGTGCCGCATACCGCACGTGCCCCTGAAAGTCTGACCTCTCATGGCAAGTTGACCCTTACTTGCTGGTGTACTTAATCTTCAGAAATGATTCATCTTGGAACATCCGGAGCCACAGGTCAGACAGCGGAGCCTCCTGAGAGATATGATCCAGATTGTTGTTGGCATCAATTACTGCTAGAATTTGGGCAAACACGTTTACCATAATATCTTCTATATAAATCCAGAGCGTGTGCCTTAAAAAGAAGGGAAAACATGTCCTCCAAAATTAGTTTTCTCATCTCTTTCCAACCATCCCCAACTTTGTGTCTGCGGTAGGACAGCTGTATAGGGTATACTATACTATCCTATACTGAAATGCTGAAGCTATACAGTATACAGCTTGACAGCCAATCCCTATAGGCTCTCCAGCATGTCGAGTTAATAAAACACAACTGAATTCCAACCTTTATGTTCAACATGAGATAAACCAAGCAGCAAAACTGTTACGGGATTGGTGGAGTCCTGCTACAGCAGCAGCTGCCAAACTGTGGGTTGCGACCCCAAATGGGGTCACAACATCAGCAGATGGGATCCTGGAGGTGGGGGACCATGGGTTGGGAGTGAGGGGCCATGCTGAGGAAATGGGGTCATAAATGGGGTCATACTAAGGAAGCGTTTGGGAAACACTGCTCTAGAGGACTCGGTACACATCGACTCCATAGTACAAAGTGACCGACTATCATTCAGCACTAGTGAGGCCTCGCTTTGGGAACTGCATCCTGTTTTGGGTGCTGCAGTTCAAGAAAGACATAAATAACATTGAAAGAGTTCAGCAAAGAGCAACAGAAAATGACTTGCTGGAAAAGACTGGAAGAACTGGAATTATTTAATGTGGAGAGAAGACGGAAGATGGATTGAATAACAACGTTCAAATACCTGACGGTATGTTATAAAGAGGGCCGGTGATAGACTATTCTGTGTGACCTAATGGGACAGGATGCTACATTTTGAAATTGTAATGTGGGAAATTTAGGCTGCATATAAAGATGAACTCTCTCAGGATGAGGGTGGTTAAGCACTAGAATAAATTGCTCACCAGGGGCATCACATCTCCACAGCTGGAAGGTTTTGAGATCAGATTATGCAAATACTTGGATTGCCTGGGTGAGTTTAGAGAGGGGTGCAGGGGGCTGGGCTGGATGACCTAGTGAATTGTTTTCAGACCTAATTTTCTCTGATTTTACAGACGTTCTTACCATAGCTCAAACTCTCACTGTCCAATCTAAGACTTTTCCAGTAATTAATCCAATGAAGGATCAGAGCCTATCATATCTGATTTGTATTACAAAAAATGGAGCTCTCTGAAAATCAAATGGACGATGTGTCAATGCTACCCAAGGACACAGAAATTTACCTGAACGAAGTGCCTTCAAGTATGAACTTTCCGGACATTGCTTGATGGAAGGTCCATTCTTTAGGCTCAGGACTCCTCTTCTCACGTTCTTGTAAAAGGTGACAAATTCTCTTTTTTAATTCTCCCATAAAACTGTGGGCAACTAGTCAAACACAGAACAAGAATCACTAAATAAGACCAGTGAAAATTTCCTATGAAAGTATTTTCTCTGGGGAAAAAGTGCATTCAGCTACATGAAAAAAATCTCTCTCTGTATTATATATATATAAAGGAGATTCTCACTTTGTACTGCACCTCAGAACATTATATTTAGAGAGAGAGAGATTTATATATCTATACACACACACACACACACACACATATACATACAGATATATATGTATGCATTATATATATGTAGCAGGGGTTTAGGCTGTAGCCATGTTGGTCTAAGGACATAGATAGACAAGGTTCCTTGGGTGAATTTGATATCTTTTATTCGACCAACCCGAATAGTTGAAGAATAGTTATTAAGCAAGCTTTCGGGTTCAAAAAGCCTTCATCAGGCTAAGGAGGTTTCAGCAGTTGGTGTGTGCTCTTCCTCGATGGAATCAAATTATATATATGTATGCATTATATATATTATATAATATATATTTGTGCGCATTAATTTCATGTGTAGACACAGCCAGGTGACCACAAAATGACTGAGTTCAAGATCTTAATTGGAAGAAGGAAAGATAGACGGCAGCAGAATAAAGATGCTGGACTTCAAAAAAGCCAGGGACTTCAAAAAAGCAAACTCAGGGAACTGGTGGTTAGGATCTCCCAGGATGCAAGGCTGGAGGTAAAAGCAGTCCAGGAGAGCTGTTGTATTTTAAGCAGGCTGCATCTACGGTGCAGGATTAAGCTAGTCTGACGCGACAGAGGAATGGAAAGTGCAACAGGAGACTGACCTGGCTAGACGGTGATCTTGTCAATGAGTTGAAACTCATTGAGAAGGGAATCCTGCTCAATCATATTAAGAGTATGAGGATATCACACAGGCATGCAGGAAGAAAATTAGGAAAGCCAAAGCATGAGTTGAGATGCAACTGGTAAGAGCCATAAAAGGCCATAAAAAAGATTCTGCAAGAATCTCAGAACTAAGAGGAAGACCAAAAGAAAATGTAGATCATGGAAAGGCTGAGGGACTTGGGCCTCTTTAGCCTAAAGAGGGAAAGGTTGAGAGTGGACTTGATAGCAGCTTACCGCTATGTCAGAGGAGTGCAGCAGGAGTTCGGTGAACAACTGTTCACTAGGACACCCCAGGGAAGACCAGGATCAATGGATATAAACTCCTGGAAGGCTGATTCAGGCTTAATACCAGGAAAAACTCATTCACAGTGAGGAGGCCCAGACTGTGGAATAAGCTCCCTCCATAAGTGGCACATTCACCTACCCTGGAGGTTTTCAAGAGGAGACTGGACACTCGCCTTGCTGGGGTCACCTAACCCCAGCCGTCTCCCTGCCCAAAGCAGGGGGGCTGGACCCGATGATCTGCAAGGTCCCTTCCAGCCCCTTACATCTATGAATTTATGAATCTATGGAGGATATCCTTTATTGTGAAACACCCAGAGAAGAACAAGGTGATCAGGAACAGCCAGCATGGATTCACCACGAGCAAGTCATGCCTGACCCACATGATTTCCTTTTATGATAAAGGTGACAGGCTCTACAAATGGGTGGGAGCAGCAGGTGTGATATACCTTGATTTTGGCAAGACTTTTGCCAGGTTCTTCAGAAAATATGCATTAAGAAACTAAGGAAATAAAGACTAGATGAAACTATTACAAAGGTGGATGCATGCCTGCTTGGATCATCATGCTCAATGAGTAGTCATCAATGGCTCAATGTGGAAGCAGTATCAAGTGGGGTTCCCCAGGGGTTTCTCTCAAGTCCAGTATTGCAAAACATATTGATTACTGATCTGGACAAAAGGATTGTGTGCACTTTTACCAAATTTGTGGCTTATACAAATTTGGGTAGAGTTACAACACTTTGTAGGGTAGAGCGAGGATCAGAATGATTTGGACAAACTGGGAAATGGTTCCACAATTAATAAGGTAACATTCAACGAGGATAAGTACCAAGTCCTACACCTGGAATGGAATAATTTCAGGTGCAAATACAGACTGGGGAATGATTGGCTACATTGCAGTACTGCAGAGAAGGACATGGGGGGGATATAGTAGACCAAAAGCTGAATATGTACCAACAGCATGTTCTTCCTATTGCAACTCTCCCCCGCAAAAAAAAATTAATTAAAATTTAGTCCATTGTATCAATAGAAATGCCGCTTGCAAATCTAGAGAAGTAGTCCTTCCACTGTATTCAGCACTGGTGAAGCCTCACCTGCAGGGTTGTGTCCAGTTTTGGGCCCCACATTTTAAGAAAAATGCAGGCAGTTTGGAAAGACTAGTGGAGATTTAAAACATGACTCGAGGCCTGGGAAGCATGACTCATGGAGAAAAGGCTGAAAGACCTTGGGTTATTTGTGTGGAGAAGAAAAGACTGAGTGGCAATTTAATTAAAGTCTTCAAATACTTGAAGGGCGATTATAGAGAGGATAGAGATAGCTCTTTTTTTCTGTGGCTAGGGGAAACAGAGTTAGAAGAAAGGTCCTCAGACTTCAGCAGGGGAAGTTTTGGTTGGAGGACCAGAGGATAGGAGGTGGCTAACATGGGTGGTACAGAGGTCATGGGTAGGGTGCCTGGGGGTGCAACCCATGCCACAGAGGGCTGAAGCCCTGGCCACAGAGGGCTGCAGGGGGCTAGAGCCAGGGCAGGGCCAGGGATTAGGGAAGGAGTGGGAATAGGAAAGAAACTGAGGTCAGGACTGAGCTCTGCGAGGATGGGGTACCAAGCAGACACTCTCAGAGGCCAGAGGGGAGCAAGCAGGACAAGCAGGGCTACTAGGAGGTGCTACTGCCAGCCCTGGAAGCCAAGCCCTGTTACAAGACAAAGTAAAAGAACGAACTTTACCTGGCAGGGGACATGAATTCCAGCACAAAGCAGTTCTGTAAGTAAGTGTGTGGGCCAGAAAAGAAAGATCAAGGAAGTTGTGCACCCGCTGTTAAATTGCCAGGAGCGGCTCTTAATAGAAGATGCAAAGAAGGCAGAGCTACTCAACATCTGCATTGCCTCCATTCTCACAAAATAACTAAAATGCAGGCAGACACCTAACGGAGTTTATATGGACAAGGAAGGGGACAACCTGAGAGATGCAATAAGGGATGGGATTTGCAAGCAGCTGGAGGAGGAAAGGCCGATCACAAGCAGCCAGCATGGATTTACTAAGAACAAATCATGTCAAACGAACCTGATCTCCTTCTTGGACAGAGGAACTACTTGAGTGGCTGGCAGGAACGTTTTGAGTAAAGTACATTTCAGCGTCTGCAAGGCTCCTCACAAGATCCTACACGATCTTCTCCTAAGGGCCTAGGCAAGTTCGGCTTGTCGATAAGGTTCTTAAGAGGGGATATGACACATGATAGCAGTCTGCAAAGACTTGAAGGGTGGCCAGGAAGGGAGAAAACACCTTTTCTCTCTCACTGCAGAGAGCAGGGCACAGACTCATGGCTTGCAGGTGCAGCAAAGTAAATTTAGATTGGATGTCTGGAAAAAAAACCTTCTTCCCTGTTAATGGAACAGATGCTTAGGGAAGCTGTGGACTCTCCATCCCTGGAGGTGTTAAGAAGAGGTTGGACAGTCACTGCTCAGGGATGATCTAACCATAGATATTCCTGTGTTGTGCTATGGGTATTTCTGGGCTTTGGTTGCTGCATGGGACAGGGAAGGAATGACTCCCTTCCCACACTGCTACACGTCACATTTTTTTTTAGCTTTCCTCAGAGGCACTGAATGTTAGCTACAGCCAAGGCGGGAGATTTTTCCTTGGGGTTGCCAATGCTCCTGCTGAGACTTAAGGATGGCATTTCCTGACTGTGGAGTCATTCCCTCTGTTCAGGTCAGACCAATTGCCATGCTTGGGCTCAGGATGGAGTTTAGTCAATGTTCAGAGTGGTGCAGATCTGGAGGGCTTTTATCTTCCTCGGTAGCAGGGGTGGGGAGCATTGCCCTCTACCGGGGATCTCTTGAGCGTAGTTTAACAACCTTTGCAGCACGGGACATTAGCCATTGTGGTTCCCCTGCTCTACCCATGACAGGTTAAGGTGCGATGTCTTGTATTGTGTCAGGGTTGACTGTATAATTTTGGTAAGAGGTTAATGAATGCATTTGGATGAGATGGTTTGGATAGGGGTGATCTTGCCTCAGGCAGGGGGTTGCAAGAGATGACCTAGAGAGGTCCTTTTCAGCCCTACTTTTATAAGTTGTCTTTGGTTTGTGCTCACATGCAGTTTTCTTTTGAGGTGAAAAAAGCGCATCATAGAGGATCTGTATCCTTTTGGTAGCTCGCTCCCTGTTGTCCATCTTGTCTTCCAGCTGAATTACGGCTTTCTGAACGCTTTGCTTAATAAGGTACTCGATGTTGAGCAGCTGCACCTGAAAAGACAGCCATTTTAAAACTGTATTTGGTATTTGTTAATACAGTGTAGACACATCCTAAATGCAATCAGAGAAAGTTAGGGTTGGAAGAGACCTCAGGAGGTCACATCTAGTCCAGCCCCCTGCTCCAAGCAGGACCGGCCCCAACTCCATCATCCCAGCCAAGGCTTTGTCAAGCCAGGTCTCAAAAACCTTCAAGGATGGAGAGCCCACCACCTGTTCCACTGTTTTACTACCCTCCTACTAAGAAAATTCTTCCTAATACCTAACCTAAACTTCCCTTGCTGCAACTAAGTACTAAGGTGATCCCCACTGCTAAGATAGATAGATAGATAGATAGATAGATAGATAGATAGATAGATAGATAGATAGAACGAGCAGTTGACAGACTTTAATATCATCTTTATCTTCAATGGGCTCTGTGAGGCAGATCATGCTATTATGCCCAGGTTGGGGGTGGAGGTATAGAGAGATTGAGGGATGTGTCCACAAAAGGGCAGTGCTTAGTGCTCCAGCACCCCAGCTCCATGTTGCCTACTGATCCACTGACGTGCATGAGGCATCTGGGATCCCTAAAGAGTGCATAGGGAGAGCAAATGGACTTGGAGAGGTATCTTCCAAAGTGATGCTGAGCAGGGAACATCCTGAGCTGGCCATGGGATGAAGGGAACAAGCTCTGCTCTGGGTGGAAGCACCTTGCTATGTGGGGGTGATAACCTGATGAAGCAGAGAAGTGACAGGCTTGGAATGGAGGCCCAGAGAGATTCAGGGCAGAAACCTATTTCACTTGACAGGCTGCAACAGTGAACCCTAAACCCTTCTTATTAGGAAGGGGGTGTATAGTTGGGTAACTGGAAGAAAGCTTGCTACACATGCCCACAGGGAAGTAACCCAGCTGTGTAAATACCATTTGTTTATACTTGTGAACCTATAACATAGCCATATGGATGTGCAAGTGTACTGATTATACACAGAAGGCTGTATTCTGGCCAGGCAGAAACACTGCTACATAGCCACGTAACTTGGCAAGCATTAAGTCCCAAAAATGGCAGCATAAGTGTCACTTTGGCACATAAAGTGAACCAGAATTTGACTCTCGGTGTAGCACTTGATGTCTACACTGATACTTCCCACTTGGGAGCAGCTGGCAACCTGAACAGGTCTACCTGGAGAGTCCTGCAGCCATTTCTTCCTTGAGCAGTAGGTCAGCATTATATAGATCCCTGTGACTTGCCCTATAATATCATATCTACCCAAACCCAAGATGACTTTGAATTTTTTAAGCCTTCCAGTAATTATATCCTAGATATGGAACATACATACGTTTGTTCTAATTTTCCACGTACAGAATCTAATCGTCAGAGGGCCATCTTAAATTTGTCCTCCCCGACCACTGCACTAGAGAAAGCAGTAGCAGGGGATAGGCAGTGGGAGGGCAACCTCACCCCCACCCTTACACTTGTATCCTGATGCCTCCACCTCAATGCTTGTGCCCTCCAGGGCCTGCCCCCCATGATATCCAAGTACCCTGGAGCCCTCCCCTCCTGGGCTTGCCCTCTACGGAGTCTGTACTCTCTCGTGCTCTCTCTCAAGGAAGAGGCAGCAGGGCAGGCCCTAGGAGGAGAGGCAATGGGACCTGAACCTGTTCAGCCTCCACAAGAGAAGGCTGAGAGGGGATCTGGTGGCTGTTTACAAACTCACCAGTCAGGACCAGTGGCCACTGGGGGAGGCTCTGTTCCCCCAGCACCCCCTGGGGTTACTAGGAATAATGTCCATAAATTGTTAGAGAGCAGGTTCAGGCTGGACATCAGGAGACATGACTTTACGGTGAGGGCTGCCAGGCTCTGGACTGGGCTGCCAAGGGAGGTGGTGCTCTCCCCTGCCTCGGGGGTCTTCCAGAGGAGGCTGGACAGATACTTGGCTGGGCTGATCTGACCCGGCACCCGTTCCTGCCCGGGGCAGGGGGTCGGACCGGATGATCTGTTTAGGTCCCTTCCATACTGTGAAGGATGGATACCATGATACCAAATCCCCTGTCGCTGCTTACTCTCAGTCATGACCCCAGCTCCACTCCAGCTCTGGCCCCTTTTTGGCATGAAGAAGATGAAGGCATCAACCCCTGCCCAGCCAGGCAGTAGCGGTCGCAGCAGCAGGAACTCCAGTCCCAGGTCTGACCCAGTCCCAGGGCTAGATCTAGGGACAGGGCTGCTACTTCTGCTTCCCGGCCAGGCAAGGGCTGGGACCATTATGTGTTGCAGGCTCTGGACTGGAGTGGGGCCAGAGCTGTAACTAATGGTAAGAGCAATGGGGTGTGCAGAGATAGTGAGGAGGGTCAGTGGTTGGGGGCCAACAGGTGGGAGGGTGGACACTGGGGCTTTCACTGACCCTAAGCCTGGATCAGGACTGTAACTAGAGCTACAGCAGTCACTCCCCCTCCCCTCAACCTTGTTCTCAAACCCAAGTTGAGGGGCTTCCCCACCTTGTTGACTTGCAGAGGGGGACTTCATTTTTGGATCTGAGTAAATATGCTATACAGAAATCTTCTAGTTCACACAGTAAGAAAGAAACGTACGTTTTCCTCCAGACAATGACTCTCTCCTGTTTCAGTGCCTCCTGGCTTGGCTGAACCATCTAGAGACATAAAAATCACGTGTAATTTCATATTACTTGTCTGTTGTATTGAAGAATGAATCACGTGTGACAAATAGAAAGTCGCATAGAAAATTCATGGGGGAGAAGATGGAGGGGACATGAACACTCCTTATCAGTGCCTTTACAAGGGCATATTACCCTTGGGAAGGGGAGGAGATTTTCAGGCTGAAAATCAGTATCAGCCCAGGGACTGGATGAGATGATCAAGGAGGTTTTTGCTAGTTCTGTGTTCCTAAGGATGCTTACAACTACATCGAGAGTATATTGGTTTAGAGCAGGGGTTCTCAAGCACTTTTCATTACTGTGCATTGCAATGACGTAGCCTTTTTCATGGAGCATTAAAAGAAAATCAAATGGATATAATCATCATCTTATCATCATTTATGCCTGTCAATGGGATTCTTGACATGACTGCGAGTCCATTCAAGCACTGTTTTTGGACTTGTTGGAGAACACCTCATACAGTCATGAGGGCGCTATGGTTCTCATGAGCACTGTGGCAGAATACCATCTCTTTCTCTCTCTCTCTCTTCCCAAACTCTGCTACGTGACAATTTGGCTCTCACGGTCACTGCAAAGGGCAGACCCTGTGACCCTGAACTGCAACCTGAGCTGGATACATTCCTGCGGGAGGGGGGGAAACCTGCTCCCTCTGCCTACATGACTGGCCTCACACACCTGGGTGAAGGGCTTAAGCTCCTTATCGTTTTAAGCAATGCCAACTTGCCTGCAAGGGGGTTAAAGACCCTGCCAGTCTACCCAGCAACCAGTGATGTATTCCAAACTGGTTGGATGACAACCAACAGTTGCTGGCCTTCATTGGACCAGGTAAATGAGGTCGTAAGGGCTATATAAGTGAAGGACTGCCCAGGAGGAGGGGCAGGAGCCAGGATGAGAACTCTCTGAGAAGCTGGACCAGCTGAAACTCACTCAACTCATGATCAATGAATGGCCCACCTCCAGAGGGAATCTCCACCTGCCTCTGGCTGATGCTCGTGAGTAAGCTACCCGAGATCTATCTAGATATATAGCCTGCAGTAATTCAGGTGTGTGATCAAAGGCTACCATGCCACTGTTGGCTCTAAGGGATTTCTCTGATATTGCTCTACCCTGTACCCTCTTCCAAATCTGCTCCTTGTAACCAATAAAATTCTCCTTTATACCTAGCATGGGAAACTTATTGGGAGTGGGTCTAAATTATGCTTTGGGGTCCCCCAGGTTTGGCTGACTAAGGGAGACCACTATTTGTGCTTCAGACTGAAGGAAGCACCCCAAGTTTTTGCAGTGGGTCAAGTACCCTCAAGGACTATGAGGCCTGCGTTTCCCTCAGGGTGCAGGTCCAAAATCAGGCCAGACTCTGGGTGGTAACGGCGTTACTCCCAGGCTTGCTCTGGGCGTGCTCTAGGAAGGGGGATGGCCAGATGTGAGGTGCCCCCAAAGAGGCACTCGGAGCCTGGGAGGTGGTCGGGCAAAGTGAGGTGGGTGGCTCAATGCAGGAGCATGCCCTACTGTCCTGCTGCAAGTACCAGGGTGAGAATGTCTCTTTTAAGAGTATGTTCTGACTGCCAGGGGCTTTGTCTCTCCTTCTGAGCAAGCAGGCATCCCCCCCCCCCCCCCCCAAATTGACACAGATGCTTTCTAGATCACAAGAAGGCTGTAAGAGACATGTCTGTGCCTATTTAATCTCAGACGTCATACTTCTGTAATCCGCTTGACGGGGAAGGAGAAGGGTGAAAGGCAAAACAATGCATTCGAGTGGGGTTTAAAGCCAGAAGGTGATTACCTGCATGAAGACCCTGCTGAGCGCTCTTCATGAAAACCTCGGCAACTGACATTTTGGAGAGCTGCCCCAAAGTGGCTGTGAAGTGCTCAAGAGGCAGAAGTTCGTCCAGATGGAGAGAAGTCCATTCATCTGGGGAGGAAAGAAAGGGTAATATAAATCAGGAATCCTCAGGCCAGAAGAGATCACTGTTGGTAACCAGTCCAATCTCCTCCACACACAAGCCCTGGCAGAGTCACTGGGTCTTGCATCTGGAGACCAGGAAGTTGTGTTTTATTAAATTCTCTCTTCCTAAAAGTCATCCAGGCTTTATGATTTAGCATTAATAGCAAAATGCCCCAGTCTCCAGGCCATGGGTTAACAGAGCACGTGCCAGCCCTCCTCTTGAAGCACTCTGGGCAGCCAAGAGGAAGACAGAAGGGGCCAGTAGTCGGAGGAGAAATCAGAGAAGGTCTCCTGGGTTGAGCACTGCCCTGCAAACTGGGGGCCTCGGTCCTGGCTGTTGTTATACAGCCTGTGCTGAGCACCATGCTGCCACAGCTACACACCTATTGCTACCCAAGCTAGCAACTTCACAGCTCGCTGAGAGCTCTCTGCACTACATCACAACCTGCAGTACAGACGTGCCATAATTTTACCCAGATCTTCGCCTGTACACTGAAACAAGGGGTTTATTGTTTAGTCAGATTGGTGCTCTCGTGAGTGCTGCCCTACAGCAAGACTTCGAATGCTACACGTTACAGCAATTTAAATCCTCGCTTACAGCGTCAAATGGAAAGCAGCTGCATACTCACCTCCACTGAATGCCAGGTAACCGGACCCACCCCGTATCCTTGGTACTTTAGTTATGATGACAACGTGTGACGAGCCTGGGCTTTGTGATTTTCGTCTCTCGTCTACTATACAGTACCTGAGGGTAGGGACACACTTAACTCTTAAACTGGTTTACATACAGGTTAAATCAGATAGGATACAGACAGGAACAAACAACAACAGTTCCAAAGCATCACTGATTGCGAACCGTTTCACAATTTCTGCGGGACAGGATGCAGACACCACTTGACAAGTGAATTATTCCCAAACGTCACAGATTGGGAATCAGCTCACAAAAGCGTGTGAAGTCCTATAGCTGGGAGGGGACACCCACCGCAGCCTGCCTTGCCACGGGTGAGTGGAGAAGAGTGCTTGCACCCATACTTTGGAGGTCCCAGGAGTAGGTGAACTATGCCTGGGGGCATTCTATCTTTTCTGGTTTCCCTTCTGTCCCAAACATGAACTCAACGAACTTCCATAGCCTGCAATTCAGTCAGCAGCGTTTTTGCCCGACTTTTGGGCCGTGCCTGATCCCACACTCTTGGATCCCCTAGCATGCGGGCGGCATGATGTGTAGGAAGTGAGGGCACAACCGGTCGTTCTGGAGCCCCTGGTCCCTGGCTTGACTGACGCACAGGTTTAACTTCTCTTCTGACCTCAACCCTGAAATCGTAAGAAAAGTTGCTTACTTAGCGCAGGCCAGGAGCCTTCTGCTGCTCTGTGGCTCATCAAAGTTGAACTGGACAAGAAGCAGTTTCTCATCCGATGACTGACTGAAAAACTTACTGCAAACAATAAAGAAGTCTCTTTACCTTCTTTTTGAAAGATCACAGCTGTAAAAACATGTCCAAAATGTAACAAAACCAAAATGAGTTGCACCAAGCCCTCTTGTTACCTCAGCTCCTGACGGAAGGCATGCTCAGTCTCAAACTGACTTAGAAAGACACAGCAAATCCTGTTTTGGAGATTCAGCTTCTTCGTGACCATGTCCAACTCTCTCTGGTTTAGAAGTCTGGCATGAGTAGAAACCTATAAGAAAGGTTTATTTAGGGAAGAATTTCTTTGCTTGAGTTTGCTACGGTATGTAGAAAAAATACAATAAAAGGGAACTAAAGTGAGTGTAAATGGCTGCCCAGTATAACCACCGAGAAAGTACTTCTCCTTCAACTGGAAAATAGCAACTTTTCAATGAAAAATCCAGACAATCCCATTTCCTTCATCACAGTGCTCTGCAGTGCTGTGCTGGATCTTCAGGACTAGCACTGAATCCAAAGGGAGAGCAAACCCTACACAGACCCTTGCCTCACTGCTCGAATTACAATGCCCTTACTGAGCTGGGCATTTTTAAGGCTTGAACCAGTCTTGGCGTAGCGGCACATGACACTCTCATATAGCACATGGAAAACTGTGGGCTAGACAGAATTACTGCGACGTGAACAAGTGGGTGGATGGATAACCACAAGCAAAGAGTAACTGTACACCGATTGATGAAAAAAGGCAACATTTCCTTAATTTCACTATTCATAAAACACTAGCATCTTCACGTTCAAGCGGTAAAACATGTGCGAAGGGTGATCATATCATGCAGCGTGCCATTGCATCGTAACAAAATTACTACTTTTCCTGGGAAGAATATCTCCAGATCATATTAAGTGGCCACGTCTACATGAGAGGCTGACTGCGCAGTAACTCAGCACTACTGCGCAGTAGCTTTGCATGGCACGAAGCGTGACCCAACACTGCTGCACATTAGTAACGAATACTATGCCGTCAGCATCACCTAAAAGCCGTTCGGCTCCTGTGCAGGGGCTCCGGTGAGTCTCATGTGGACGTGGCCAGCCACAAGCACTTAGCTATCATGAGACTACACCATGGAGAAAATATGAGCATGGAAAAAAGTGCTTTGCTGCTGCTGGACATAACCTTCAATCAGTTTGGCATTACATCTTCCTGTAAAAGACTTTATACAGGCTGCAAAGTTTACACGGGCCATATCCACATTAACTGAGAGTCCAATACTGATGTTTTAAGACTCGTGCAACAAGCTCCGCTACTCTAAAATACATGACAGCTTGAACAGCTGTATGAAAAATGTTAGGGATTGTTTCTAAACCTGAAACAAAACTAAGATGAAGGTCAGTTCCTTAGCACTTTAAAACTTAACTTGTGCAATGTGCTTAAGATAGTGTTAGTGTAATGTGCCTAAGGTCTCTCAGTGGTATTTTTTATATTTGCACCAGAGACAGTTTTCATAATGGGGAGGTCCTTTGAGCCCAAAGCAGGTTACAGTAAGTCATTACACCACCCAAGATAATGAGGTACACATCACTAGGGCCCATGGCTTCATCAATAACATTAATATCATTAGTAATAGCATACAGAAAGCTTCCTAGAGATGCTGCACAGCCTGCAGCTCTCGCTGAAGTCAACTGAAGGCATGGCTGTCTTGCACCCCACGAAATCACGCCCACCAATCTCGCTCTGTGATAAAACATTGTACCTCCAAGCACAGCCCAGTAGTGGCATCCACATTTGACTGCACTTTCATTGACTTTCTCAGGACGTCAGTCAGGTCGTCGTGCTTCTGCCGCCCAAAGTACAAGTCCTGGATCTGCTCAGCATCCTGCAGAGAGGAGTATTTGAGACGCAGGATGGAGTCAGGGGTTGCACAGTCGATGAACTTGCTTTTACAGGCTTCTAGGACTTGCTTTTCGTTGAACACAAAGTTCCCCTGAAGGCTGCTCTGAGAGCACTGCAAAAGGACCGTGGCAGAAACATCCTCGCTGAATCCAATGAAGACATCCTGTTCCTTAGGGTTACCGTCGGACCACCTGATGCTGCAGCAACCAGCGTCCCTAACCGTGATAAACAACCTGGCCCATTGCTGGAGCTTCCTCCTCATCTCCACCTGCCGCGAGCTGAGAATGGTATTCATCTCCAGGCAATGCTTCTCCAGCCTGTTCAGCAGTGGACTGGGAAACTGATTGTAGACAACGTTCTTCTCTTCAATCACAACCAACTTGAACTCCTTTTTCACTCGGCATTTGACTCTGTGAGTGCCCAGGCCCAGGTCAACGTAATGGTTTCCTCCTAACTTGACAAAACACTGGTTCAGAGCATCGTAGAGGCTTTCGTACAGGTTCTGTATGTTTAGGAGAACGACAGGCCGCCCTGTTTCCATGCAGATCTTCACTCGGTTCACGGAGCGGCATACCTGCGAGTATTCTTGGTCCTGCGGGAAACCTGAGCCAAATATTACATCGCAGCTCTCGATGTCCATCAGTTTGGTCATCTGTAGAATCTGGAAAGCCGCCTGGTTAGTTGTGATTAGCAGCAAGTATCTAGATACAAACCCTGTTTGGCTCCTGTCTAAATTTTCCCGCAGCAAATCAACTGTGTGCATGGTTTCTAGCCTGGTTTCTAAGTCCAAAGGAAAAGTGATAGGAGGTTTGCAGGTTTTGAACAACTTTAAAGGGTTTATTTCTTTTGAACCCCCAAAGTTTCTCAGAATTGCTTTTCCAATGACCTCTTCTTCGGAGCATTGATCCTGATCTTGGGTGTAAGACAGGATCATTTTGATCAGGCTGTAAAAATCACGGAGCCCAAAAAACTCCACTGACTGCATCTTTAAGACCTTGCAATAGAAGCTAGCTAGAATGGGGAACGTGTGCTCTATTCGTGAGATGTTGCAGCCTGCACAGATTTCCTTGGCCGTCTTCACGAGCTCATCCTCCTTCGGTTCAGTCCTGAGCACAAAGAGTCCTCTGTTCATCTTCGCAGGGTCCAGGGCCCAGTTTGAAATGCCGACGAAGCCCACTTTTTTATACGGCTCTGGGGTTTCATCATCGACACACCCATCTTCAAGGAGAGGGTGCAATGTCTTGAGGGGCATTGCAGGAGAGTCTTCTGCAAGACCTACCTCATCCAGAATCACGACTGAGGCAAACGTGTCCAGTTTCTGGCCCTTCTGAAACTGTGAGCATTGCCTGAAGGTGGAGATGATTCCCTCGGGCCTAGAGTGAGGGCTACACTGGAAAGATATCACCTGGATCTGTTTGTAACTTTTGAAAAACTCTGTTTCAGATGATCGGCCCTGCATTGCACCCACAGCTATGGTTTTGGACAGGGACTTGGAGCTTCCCGGCTTCCCTACAAGAAAGAGAGGCACTCGCAGGTCCATGCATATGACCATCATGAAGATGTTTTCTCTCAAGGCATCATTCCGCGCCGTCGACTCAGGAATGGCGACGTTATCCAGGAAGACCTCTTGGCACAGCACAATCTCCTGCTGAAGGAGCCGTGCAGGGAGAGAGAAGCACTTTGCTATCGCTTCCAAGTAATCCTGACGACCACGCTCAAGAGACATGTAATAGCAAACCCCCATGGAGAGAACCAAGGAGCGTTGTGCTGCATTGAGTGGAAGCATTTGACCTTTCTCATATTGATTGGGGCGAGTGGCTGAGCTGGACGAGTCTGAGTGCTGAGCTTCTCTCTTTTGGTCGATAAGAGGAAAAAGCAGGTCTTTTAGGTTGTAAAACCACAGCAGCACCTTCATGCAGTGCTCAACATCCCTGAGACTGGTAATTCTGCATTCATCTTTGTTCACCCTTAAAAACTTCTGGGAGGTCAGAATAACAGAGGTGAAAACATCCATTTTTTCTCCAGGAAGCTTGTCCTTCGCAATGGATCTAACTATCTCCTGGATGTACAGACTCTGAGTCTGTTCACTTAACTCTCCAAAGTCCCAAACAAGGGGCAACATGCTTGGGGGGAGCGGCTGCACCCGATACACCAGCTGCCGCAAAGGAACGTAGCCCAATTTCTCTAGGGTGTCTTCACTGCGAACTCTGTACCCCAACCCGGCTTTCTCTAGCTTCTCAATGGTCTCCTTCGTGTGCCTCTTGTAGGGGTTGCAGGCAGCCACAACTTTTAAGCGGGTGGTGGGGATCTGTTCTCCATTTATACTGTGGTCACACAAGACCTCTTTAATGGCAAACACGGCTTCTGTTGTGTTCGCCTCGTCGAAGAACAGCACTGTGTCCACATCGTGCTCCTCTCCATTCCTCTGTGCCAGCTCAATTGCTTCCCTGACTTTCTGGTGGATGACGTGGGAGCTAGTGCCTCCATGAACACGCACCAGCATCATGTTTTGAATGTCCCTTCCTGCTCTTTGCAAGCTGCACATGAACTGCACCAACTTGGTCTTCCCGCAACCCGTTTCACCCATGATGATCACAGGGATCCCACACTGGAACCTCAGGTGAATGGCCAGCATTTTCATCGTGTTGTCCAGAGTCAGCTTGTAGGATTCATCTGGATCTTGGCTGCTTTTCACACCAAATATGCTGCAGAGAGTTTCCAGCTGTTCTTGCCTGGGCAGATCTTCAAACTTCTTATTGAAAGGCACCTTTTGAACACGAAGTATATGATATAACCTATTCTCAATTACTTTCTTTTCTAAAACTGCCCCTGAATATGCATCAACAGCATCACAGGTCCCATTGATATGGAAACCCAAGAACTCCATGGAGTGGTTATCATCATGGAAGACTATATACGGGTGAGACTCCTGCTCCCACCTGCGTCTTAACTGGTACCCTGTCAGCACGATGTCCTCCTCTTTTTTACCCTCTCCCCTTGGAAAGCTTTCATCTGACATGACTAGAGAAGGCATGGCAAAGTCCTTGGACATGGCGATCATGAACTTTATCACAAATGATTTAAAGCCCCCAAATTCTTGTCCTGCTGCTTCGCTGCAGAACACCGAGGTTTCGCACTTCATCAGCTGGAGGCTCAGGAACCGAGTGAAGTTGCTGAGCTCAGTCCAGGAAGGGTTTTTCCGCCCACAGCACTGCAGCAAGAGCCTCAGACACTCCTCCTCAGTCCCTTCCACGGTCTGAGGGCTGTAACGGAATCGGTCAAGGTTTTGGTGATTCTGGTAGCGCCTGAGATACTGATATGACCTCTGGAAGGCTTCACCCTTGAATGTGCCTCTGTCCAACAGCTGCCGTTCCACTGCAACGTCAGTGCCAGAACTGGACTTTCCAAGGATCTCTAATACCTCTACTGGCGATACACATTTCACAGCTGGAAGAAGAGCTAGAAATTCTTTCTCCATGTTACTGGTCACCTACAGGGAAAACAATAAGGAATTAAAATGATTATTAACACTTTCTAATTGCACAAACAAACTAAGAAATCGTGAGGGGAGGCTGAGTGAGCTGGGTTGATTTACCCTGGAGAAGAGAAGACCGAGGCAGGATTTAATAGCAACCTTCATCTCCCTGAAAGGTGGTTGCAAAGAGGATGAAAATAGACTGCTCTCAGTGGTGGTAGATGACACAACAAGAAGCAATGGTATTAAGCTTCAGTGGGGTATTTTAAGTTAGATTTTAGGAAAAACTCTCTCAGTAGGAGGGTAGGAAAGCACTGGAAGAGGTCACCTAAAGAGGTGGTGAAAGCTCCATCCTTCGAGGGTTTTAAGGCCTGGCTTGACAAAGCCTTGGGTAGGATGATGTAGTTGGGGCCGGTCCTGCTTGGAGAAGGGTGATGGACTAGATGTGACCTCCTGAGGTCCCTTCCCACCCTTGCTTTTTATTATTTCTATGGTCCAGTGACTCCACAGGTGCATGGGAGCAGAGAGTTGTTTTCATTTACTTGGATATACAAAGCATGCTCAGCGTTACAGCAGACTTGGACCTGTCTCAGGCCCAAACTGAGTTTCTCGAGCAATCCTGTTATCTGCAGGGCACTGCATTCGGTGCCCCGTTTTGACCATACCTCTTGTTTTCGTGTGCTGCTTATGCCCTTCCCTCTCACCATGTACTCAATCAGGTACAGATGGGAGGCTTTGCATTTCCAGACCAGGCCGTCGGGGCTCTGGGTGTGTTGCAGAATGCACAGCTCAATCAGCAACTGGTACAGACCCTTTGACACCTGGCAGGCAAAATGCAAAATGAATAAAGTCAATCAATCTTCAAAGAGGAAATCCTCCATCAACATACAATCCAGGGCCACGTCCTGCCCTGGTGTACCACAAGTACAAGGGAACTTCGAGGGAACTACACCATTTACCCTTCAGCTGTGCTAATGCTACCCTAAAGAGCTGACAAATCCAAGCTTCAGTGCCATTCCAATTGCAGCCCATACTGCGAATGCAGAGATGCCTTCTCGTATTGGGATAGAGTACCAGGTGCTAGAAATCTGCCCAGAAGTAAGTCTTTCTGTGATGGAGATAATTTGGTGACCAAACTCTGGACTAGACTTCCCAAGGAGGTGGTGCAGTCCCTAACCTGGGAAGTCCTCAGGAGGAGTCTGGGCAGACACTTTGCGGGGATTGTTTGCTCTCAGCAATATTCAGGGGAATTGGACTCAATGATCTTTCAAGGTGCCTTCCAGCCCTTAATTTCTATGCTCTGATCTCCCTAACACACTTGGGATTTCACCCTTTTTCCAGTACACTAAACCCAGTAACTTTTCTTTGATTAAAGCAGCACTCAGTAAAGTCTCCAGTCTGTATCTGAAAACATCTAAAGATGGAAAGCCCCATCACTTCCCCTTGGTGTTTCTTCCAATGGTTAATTAGCCTTACTGTAAAAATGTGCATCTTACTCCTAAACCGACTTGGTCTGCTTCGTTTTCCAGGCATCACTCCCCGCTCCCCATTCACAGTTTAACTCTCTGTCACAGAAACTGAGCTATATTTTGCTCACTCCAATACTGTAGGCATGAAGACAGCTGGAGGGTGCTCTGCCATCACCAGCTCATGAGGTGTTGGTTTGAGCGCTTTGGTAGAAAGCAGGAAATACAGGTTAAGGCTCCCTTTTGGGCAGAAGGGGTCCAAAACCTGTCTCCCATTCCTTGGGCAAAACCCCAAATCACAATAGGTGGCATTCAATTCCCATTTGGTTGACTAAGTAGCAGTGTTTTAGTTGCACAAGTGCCATTTTACTGCATGACTTACTCCATGTTATTCCCGAAACACATCAGGCATTACTAAGGCCTCTCCTTGATGCTGCTTTTGAAGCTGAGACACTGCCCCTTGAATTTACTAGCTATTGGAGAGAACTGGATGAAGGACGGTGTAGACTTGCTGCCCCAATGGGTGCTAGACTCCAGGCTGGAATGGCAGTCCCCTTCCTTTCCAAGCCAGGAGCTATTGCACTGAGTCACACAACCTTAGGCATGCCTTTTTTCTCATGTACCTACTACTTTCTTTGCTGTTCAGGAGGCCAGCTTCAAAAGAAACACTGGGGAATGCTTTGGTTTGGGTAAATCCAATATCTTCTATTAGGCCAACTCAAACAGTTAGGATTGTGTAGCGACAAGCCAAAGTGAAGTAGGTTCAAATCTTCTTTGGGCAAGTGCCCTAACTACTCTATTACCGGGGGCTACTGCCCCAGGCTCCACTCCTTTTTATCTAACACCTCCTAGTTCTGGTTTTCTGACATTTCTGATCTCAAGCCTTAGATGCAAGGGTCACGTATACGTAGCTGCAAACGGGCCTGGCCAGTTTACGGACTCATTTTGCACGCACGGTCTGTACATGCCCAAACAAGTCCCCTGGGCTTGGAAATCAAATGACTACTTGTGCATAAGTGCCAAAACAGTTTCTTAAATGACCAAAGGGAAACAGGAGGCTGCAGCCTCTCCTCACAAGCCCATGGACTAAAAGATGGGAGGGCACTCTTCCTCCATTTTACTCCAGCAGGTACACATACCGGATGCTCCTAATCTGCCACCTGTGCAAATGCAGTCCTAACTTTGTGCAAGTGACAAAAAATGCCAATATGCAGCTATGCATGCGTGCTTCAGGCACATGAACCTGAACTAGAGTCCAGCCCAAAGGTACTTACAACCGGGGAGACATCGATGTGGAAGATCCGGGGCATGACATCAGTTGGCTTGTCTTCCAGCGAGCAAAGTTCTTTCAGGAGGAATGCAAAATCGATTTCTGACTCCGTCATCCGGATGGTTTTGTGAGTCAGGCCAGTCTTCCCCAAGAGGTCCTTCGCCTTTTTAATGGTGTTTGCCACAAACAAAGATTTTCCTAAAATTGAGAGAGATGGTTGGAAATCAGTTTCTCCTGCTGAAAAGCACTCATCAATCTAGCGAGTCAGTAAGTCCGGAGCTCAGGCCAGCGTGAATCTGCCATGCTCCCACTGGAGTCAAGCAGGCCAGATCCCAAAAGGCACCAGTGTTGCTGCACCCACATAGGCAAACCAAAGATCTGGCCTTTTTCTTTTTATCTGGGAGGATAAAAGAAAGAAACTTTCCGCACTGAAAAATCTTGCCCTCCCTTCCTAAAATGGGCCATATTTGCTAGAATATGGGTGGTAGAGCTGCTGCAATACTTTAGCTGTGAGCGGCAAAGATTTTTGCAGATGATGTTTTATGGAGCAACAGTATAGTGGGGAGGCATACAGAGATGTGGGTACCAAATATCTCTGCCTATGTTCCTCTGAACTGTGCAGCTGATCCATTAAAACAAATACTCTGTGCCCGGCCAACAGAAGGGACTTTAATTGTGCTCTATCTCCCACTTTTAAGACAGATAACAGCCAGAAGAGGTCTAGCTCCTAACACAAAAGTAGTTTGCATTCATCAAATGTAGTTTGCATTCAACAGGTATGAGACAGACTACAGCTCTGCTAAAACCTACCCATGCCGGCTTCCTCTGAAAACACAAACTTCATATTCTGCCGAAAGGGCTCTTCAAAGGCCCGAGTGACAGGTGCCATGGGTACCGTCAGGTGCGTCCTCAGGTACTGCTGAATGTCTGCTTCTGAGTTACAGGAAAGAGAAACTTTATAGTTGTCAAAGGCTGTGATAATATAAGAATTGTGAGCTTTGGCATCACAGAAGATAAGGAACCGGTAGTCAGGGACAAAGGAGGACTGCGCCAAGCGGAAAAACTGAAACTCCAGCTTTTTGGAGACTTTGTAAACCAATTTGTCTGCGCCCAGCAAGCAGTAGATCTTCTTGTGTTTGGAGCCTGGGGAAAGAGCTCTCCTGACAATCAGCTCAATGTCTTCCTCCTGCGTCTCAGACGTACACACCAGGACCTCTTCAGATGTCGGAAGAGGTGCCTTTTCTGTGCATCGGTAGACAGACAGCATGTAGCGCAGCATCTCTTCTTCTTTGCACATGACAAGGCCAGGTCGTCCCGCTTCAAAACCCACCGGCAAATTTCTCTCAATGCAAGAGGCTTCAGCAGTTGCTAAACGTTTCAGCATTTCCCCAAAAACATCCAGACTGATGTACCTGTCGGACACCAGGCCAGTGAGCCTGGTGCAGTAGGCATCCCAGAGCAGATTGACCTTGTCTTGGATAGATGGCAAGCTCTCGAATGAAACAGCATATTTATCTTTTGAAAGACTGCTGAAAGCATACTGCTCCGCTTCTGTGCTCCTCTTCTTGAACTTCTTTGAATTCTGCAGAAAATCCTCTCTCTTTTCCTCATATAACTTGCTTAACCCTTCAATCTCTTTATCATTCTCGTCATGCTCCAAGGCATATTCCATGAGCATCTGTTCAGTAATGGCAATATTTGGGGAGTAACTTTGCAGTCCAGCCTTAACTACCGATTCATCATACCCAGCGTCAACAAGACTTTGGATAAGCTGAGGAAATTTAACAGTGTACTTGAGCCAAGTCACCGATTGCTCGTCTTCCCCTGCCATACTGATGGATTCTGATGGCGTTTCAAGTGCTTTGCTTAATGCATCTCTGATATCCTCTACCGTAATGTCGTGCTTGAATACGGAAAGCAAGTTAAGAACCTGCAAATCCACTTCAGTTTTATTTGCTGTGGCCAACTTGCTGCATAAGTAGAAGAGCTGGCGAGCAGTGAACATGTTGAGATGGTAATAATTGTTCCTTTGAGTCTCCAGGTATTTCTTCCACTCGACGAGACAGTGCTCCATGGCTCTGCAGATGCCACTCAACTCTTCCAGGAAAGGCCTGTTGCTCTGAACAAGGATGTCAGATATTCCAAACTCTACGTAGATATTTATATTGTGCTTGTGGCCACAGTCGACTTGAGCTTTCCAGTCTATGAAAAGGATGTTGCCAGCATCAAGAAGCTCCAAATACAGCTTTCCAACCATTTTGACTTTTTCCAGGATCTGCCAAACGTCAAAACACATCATGGGAAAACAGAATGGACAAAATAAGGCTTGCCTCTCTGAGCATTAGTACGAATATCCCACTTTCTTCTAAGGAACTTTACAGATTAATTTGGTTCATTCAGACCATTAACGTCAGGATTCTTCCTGGGACGTCAAACCCTCTCCATTTTTACATCAGAAAAACAACACCTTGTCATGAAAAGTTCCTGCTTTCTGTGAGAAATGTCAGGGGAAAAAAAAACCCTGTAAAAATATTTCTACTGGGACAACCAACTCTAATGCCTCTGGGCATTTGTAGTTCCCTTGCTTCACCTCCTTATTTTCCTGTGAGAGCTAGGCTCATGGGATGGACTGCATGCTGCCCAATGGCTAAGGGACTCCCACGATAAAAGTCACCTCTCCATTCCTCAAAAGCAATAAAAAATTGGGAGGCATCAACAACAGAAAGGAGAATTGGGATATCGTGTTGGAAAAAAAAAACTGTAGGACCTGAAGAAGTGAAGCAACAGACTGGAAGTGAGCATTGTGGTGTGCAAGACCACGTGCGTAAGCCGAGATTCACATGGACTAGCGTGCACTCGCCCCCCTGCTCTACCTGGTGCAAGGCAGGACGTTTGTAATGCTCTGGGCATTATTCCTAGTTGCTGTGTGAGAGGGGTGTTTGCAAAATGATTAAGGCTATGTTAGACAAACACCTGTAAGGAATGGCTTAAATAGAGATCATCTGCCCTGAGCAGGGGGGTGGACTAGGTGATCACCCGAAGTGCCTTCCAGACCTGCTGCTCTGCGATTCTGTGACCGGGGTGATTCGCAGGGTCAGTGCCCCTACATTTTAGGCACGTAGACCCCTGAATAGAGCCCACAACTGATGAGTAAAGTAGCTACAACCTCTATGCTGTGCTAGAGGAATATTATGTGCCGCAGAATAAGGTTGAATGCTCGACTTTCTGACCATAACACTGCTGGGAAATGCTACTGAGAAGCGCATATTTGAAATCTCTTCTCTCCCTGGGGATTGGGAACATCTCTCAGGCCTGGAGAGAAGTGTACAAATCAGTCCAGATTCACAGCCCAGAAGTCTCTCTTGTAGTCGCACACCTGATTTACCATTTTAAAATGGAAAACTAGTGCACTCCCTTCCTTTTAAAATATTGTGGGGCTGGTGGGGCCTTTTAGTATAATAATTTAGCAGAAAGGGCAATTACCTAAGAGGTGGGATACTTGACTTCATTTCCTTCCTCCACTGGAGTGGGTCCAAACCTACATTGCCCACCCTGTAGAGGGAGCCTTAATTCACCAAGGTAGAGCCTACCCGAGAGACATCCGTCACACTGAAGGAAGTCCACAACTCAGCAAGGCAAACACGGTTCGTTCAGACAGAGGCGGAGAAGAAGATACTGATTCTGCAACCTAGCGGTTTAGGAAGTCGGGCAGTAAAGTGGAGGCCTAGGTTTGACTTCAAAACTGTTTATGCATTTGCCATTAGAAAGTCATTGGATTTAAAAAAAAGAAGTAGAGAAGAAAAAACAATCTTCAGACTAGGGACTAGTACTTAGGCTTGCCTTGCTTGGTGAGACTAATGCCCCTTTGATGTCATAATTATGCCATGACAAATGTGCTAATTGTGGCTTAAATAGAAAATGGGGTGCACAGGTAGCACCCTTTAGGCACCATAAAATAGAGAACAAGGCATAAAAATGCTCCACATATAATGTGGACCATTTCTATGGATTGTTTGTATGGCACCTTGCATTTAATGTGTGGCCAGTGGCTGACAGTCAGATGATCATTACCCCAGGCAGAGGCCAAGAGGGAGGAAGCCAAAGGGCCTCCCCCACTGGGGATTTTAAGCCTGTATCAGGCAGCGTAAACTGGGTCACCCGATGCTGGAAAGCAGAAGCCCCCAGCTGACTGCCAGGCAAGAGGAGACTGGGATTATAATCCCAGGGACAGTACTACCTTACTGTGGCAAAAATTAGTTTGCTGAACTTTAATAGCATTGTACAGGCAGACTGTGATGCTTTACAGCATAGCAAATTAGTAACACACTCTCATCCACCGATGAAATTGTTTTTCTTTGAGACAGTACCATGCTGGGGAAATGCAGCTCCCCTCAGAAGGCAGCAAAATATTAAAGAATGAGAAAAGCCACATTTTCCAATGAAGGCAGGGCATCTACACTTACCTCTAAGAACCTTTTCACCTCCTCTTGCCCCTGTTCAACCTTTGTGGCTATCAGCATGAGCTTGTTCTGCAATTCTGTGAGCTGAGCAAGGCTATATGCCTTCTTGGCTGTACCGTCTTGCTGGGGAGCACTTTTGGTGTCATCCTCTGGCAGTTCCAGTGAAATACAATCATCAAGTGAAGGCTGGAAAACAGAGAAAAAGAGGATTAAAATGGCCATGTCGTTGTGCAAAACAAAACATGACAAAATCCCTTATTCTGCAAGGGGTCTGCTCTTACTAACCTATTCGCATTTCCAAGTGTGAGAAAGTAAAAGGAGAAAAACCATATAGACAAGGAAGGGGGGTGACTTTGAGATTGTTTGAGAATCCCAAAATCATTTGAAAAAGAGAAGATCTCATATCTGCTTCCAGGCTGGATTTACCTTAAGTTTCTGAGGTGCAGAGATGATAAAAATCCCTTTGCTATTGATGGCTCTAGCTTGAGACACAGAGAAGCGCTCTACAGACCCATGGGAGTCATGGACCGTTTGCAGCCATTCTTTGTTGAGACAGGAAACCCGCTAGAAAAAACAAAATTAGGTTGCTGCTTCAGAAGCAGAAGAAAGTAGCTGACACCTTAAAAGCATTTGCTTGCCCAGACACCCATGAAACCCCAAACATAGCTGTGCTCACTCCCCTCGGAGACATTTGTAGATGTATCCTATCAGCCCAGTTGATAGAAAGAATGATTCTCCTGCCCCTATTAGAGGTGGGAAGGCTGAGGATCACAAGGACTGTGAAATAGGTGGTGGACTTTCCGTCCTTGGAGGCTTTTAAAACCCAGTTCGACAAAGCCTTGGCTGGGATGATGTAGTTGGGGCTGGTCCTGCTTGGAGCAGGGGGCTGAACTAGATGTGACCTCCTAAGGTCTCTTTCAGACCTCATTTTCTATGAGTCTGTGACTCAAATGTCTGTGTACTGGACTGGAAAAGACACGGATGTAATTTTATTTCATTCCCATCTTCCTGCACATCAGCTTACCTCTCCATTGAAGAACAGCCCAAAATTGCAGTTATAAGTACTAATCACAAACAAAAAAATTAAACTATAGGCCAACCAGTAAGGACTCAGTGGCCACATCTACACGTGCAGTTTGCTGTGGAGTTGACTAATTAGCTGCGGCATAAAGCATCACCATCTACGCATGCAACTCTATTAGGCCACAGTAATCTAATTCACACTGCAGTAGGATAGTACTGTTGGGGAGAGTGCTGCCTTATGCTGGTGTAGTTAACTGCAATTAAACACACACATAGAAGCTGACTGTGGGTGTAAACTGTGCCTGGTGAGTAGGGGGCCAAACTCCTGCCTGGTGCCTTCTCACATGGCTCTGCACTTTCAGCACCCGCTTGCCCCAGTCAGCCCCTCTGCCACCGGATGCCACCACCTGCAGCTGACACCCATGACCCCTCTCAGCCTGGGCCGAGTGTCACCTGCTCCAGCCCAGCTCGAATTGCTGTTGTTCTGGGTGCACATGTAGATGCTGCACCCAGGAGCAGTTTTCTCCAGACTTGATTGCTTTGAATTCATTGCACGCATAGCTGCACTCGGTTGTATCAATCTAAATGCACTGGCCCTCCCGCCGTTCTTCATATCTGGGAAGGGCAATACACTATTCCAATCTTAGGCTTTGTCTAGCTGGATCCTAAAAACCTCCAAGGACTTTTACACCAGTATGGGCATTTCTACATTCAGGACTGCATCAACTTAACTATCTGGGTTAAAAACACATCCCTCGCAGAAATCACAACCCTCGTACAGACATGGGGCGTAGAACAAGAATGGTATTTTAAAAACAGCATCACCAGCTTAAGTGCCACTTTCAAAAGACAACTAAGGATTGAGCAGGAAACCTGAGGTGAATAGCTCATATTTCATTTTGCTGGTTTAATGGAAAGTTGGGGTGTTTTTGTTTTCATATTTGGAGCCAACCCAAAATGGATCATCAAAATTAAAAAAAAAAATTATTTGAATTTGATCTTCTATTTAATGTTCATTTTTTTCAGAAAAAAATTAAATGAAAAATGGAAATACTTGTTTTGTAAACATCTGAGTGAAATATTTTTTCTGTTTAAAAATTTCTTTTGGCTGATATGCATTAGTACCAATTCACAAGTGATTTGGGTTGAGCTCAAATAGCATTTTTTTGGTAAAAAATTATGCAGAATTATTCACTCAGCTCTACGTAAGATCTTACATTTCATTGACTTTTGAAAGAAACTTGGGAGTCCTAATCCTCTTAGTCATTTATGAAAACTTTACCCAATGCCTTGAAGTCACCTCCTGCAGAATACCACTGACAATCAAGTGGCACAGTATCTAAAATGTTTGCTTAGCAGAGAAAATCATAGCAAAACGTACTAGCTTCTCTGGAAGCGTATTATCATTTACTATAGCTTCTCTGATGGGCTGTAAAGCTGCGCAGAAGTCTTCAAAACCTGATGTAGATTTCAAGTCAAAAATGATGGGCCCAGAGACAGAGATAGCGTCGCGGAAGAGCTGCACTTTATCAAGGTCCATGTCATTTTCTCCTGCAGATATAGATGCCAGGTCCACAAACGTGGGAAGTTCTGTTTTGTCTGAAAGAAATAAAAATCTGGTTACAGACATGATAAGCAATCCAGAAATTAAACTATTCTGAGTTAACGTGAACCAAAAAGTTGCACAAAGAGTCTGTTTATAATTGTGACACCTGTCCTCTCCAGAAGGTGAGAAGTCCTTAATGTTTGCACACCCGCATAGATGGGTGTGCAGAGACTGGCAGCACCTCTTCAGAAGGGAAGTGTGGTCCATGCTGGAGCTTGCCTTCAAGCATGGCGATGATGCTGAGGAGGGAGCTCGCCCCAGAGTTAGGCGAACCTGGATAGGGGTGAAGATGCTATTCCCCAGGACCAGGGTCTGAGACGGAGATGCTTAGTGAGCTCGGAGGAGAGTGCTGTCCATCAAACACAGCGGCAGTGAGGGTTAAAAGGCTTAAAAGGTTGTGGACTGTGAAGGTAAGCCCGAATATACAGGGAGCTTTTTGCTTTTAATTTTCTGCTGAGCTTCATTGGCAATGTGGATCTTAAGACTGTGCAGCCCCAGGGGGCATTGACGCGCATTAACTAAGGGAATTAGTGGAGTCTCTGAGACAAGCCTAGCCAGTGAAGAGGGACTGCAGCGTAAAGGGACCACACCAGTGTCGCTGGGTCACTGGCTGCCACTGTGAAAAACCCTGCCTTCATGGCCACAGCCCATTCTGTAGCCACGGGGATGGGGCTCCCATCTGCATTGTGTTGGGGCTGCCTGTACCCTGACAAGGTCAGTGGGTACTGGCTGCCACCACTGGAAGCCCCTCCAGTACAGCCAGAGCTCTGGCCACAGTGGTATGGTTTCTGCCAACAGTGCAACTGGGGCTGCCCACGACCTGACTCTTGAAGGGGGCACTGGCTATCAGCGTGGCCAGAGCCTTGGCAGGACTTCTTTCCCTGGGGATACCAAGGCTGCCCACATGTAAGCCAGGGTGCAGTCCTCTAACCAATTTGATTTTGATACCTATGGGTTAGACAAATGCTTGTCTAGGATGGCTTAGAAAGGCATGATCCAGCCCTAGGCAAGGAGCCACCCAATAGGCCTGTGCGAAGTGGCTAGTATTCACTTCAGATTTGGACTTGGCCAATTCAGGGGACAGTGTTTTGATTCAGCGATTCAAATCATCATCCTGATTCAATTTGATTCGATCGAATCTAATTCAGAGATTCAGCTGCTGCGGCGGTCAGAGAGGCTGGGAGAGCAGGGAAAGGATGGGGGCTGGCAGGGGTCCCCCAAGGCCCCTCCCCACTCCCCCTCCTTACCAGCTTGGAGTCCTGCTGCAGCCACCGGGGACTGCAAGAATCAAAGCTCTCCGAATCTTTTCCAAAGATTTTTTCCAAAGATTCGGAGAGCTTCGAATTGATTCAGACCTGTTAATGGTTCCCCGATTTGATTCAGATCTGGAGATTCAGCCACCGAATCAGGCCGAATCTCCTCCTAATCGAATCACCACCCAAAACTTCGTGCAGCCTTACTGCCCAACCTTAGTTTTATCTAATTCTAAGATCTCACACTTACAAATGAACAAGATCTTCTGCTAGATGCTGTGAGTTTCTCTTTTGTAAATAGCAAATGAGGAGAAAGATCTGGGTCTAGTTGTCATTTGTAGGGTGACTCTGAACCCCCAGTTTGACATGGTAGTGAAAAAGGGAAATGCATGCCTTCAGTATAGTAAGCACAGTGTTTCCAGAAGAGCCAGGGCAGCATTGGTGCCACTGTATATAGGACTAGTAAAACCCCATCTGGAAAATTATGTACTATTCTGGTCATCTATGTTCAAGGAAGATTAATGCAACTTAGGAGAGCAGGAAACTTGACTCTGTGCTGCTACGCCGAAATTCCTACAGTGCTCTGTCTATTGATGCTTCCACATAGCTCACCTTTTATTATATTTTTGACCCAAGAGAAAAAGGTTTTTTTGGAACATTCAAGGATTTCTTTCAAGAAGTCCAGTACATCTGGTGACAAGTCACTCAAAGTCTTTTTCACCCTCATGACGTCATCGGTTATGTAATCAAGTCTCTTGTTCTTGAAGTCTTCCTCATTCTGTTAAAATATGGCAGCAAGAAGTGGGTTTCTCAGCAAATAAATGAGATAAGCAGCTATTTAATAAACATCCAGAGCTAAATCTCCCCTGCCACTCTGGAGGATTTCCAAAGGGGTTGTCAAAAGACAGACCTGTGTTGATCTAACTCTTAAGTCCATCCCTCCCGTCTGTGCCAGGCTGTATGCAGGTTCTTCTTTCAGAATACAAATATATCATTTTTTTGAGCCAAAATCAGTTAAGATTTTAGTCACATACCCTAAAACAGAGTGGTTAAATTAATAACACCTGTTCTGGGTATGGGCACATGAATGCAGTGTCAAAGTAGAAGCAATTTATCTGACCCCCCAGCCTGTCCACAAACAACGAGACTATAACAGGCATTGCCCATCTGAAACGTTCCCCTTCTGTAAGAGCTCCAAATGTGCATTGGTCCATACCCTCTTTTTCACTCCTGTTGTTATTTGAATGCACGTTTTGGGCAAACTGGCTCAAAAAGTGAAGTGTTACCAAATAAGCAAGCCAGTACAAAAAATGCCAGCAATTCAGCTGTTGTTTCCTATACGATACATGGAACTGAGCATTCTTTGGGGCACAGCCAGCTCATTCTTCTGTATTTGTGCAGCCAACCTAGTCTGTGATCCTATCACGCCCGTGCTTCATCGTCACCCTCATCATCTGTATGTTCAACCACTGAACCGAACAAGGTCAGGGCATGGACACACATAACGCTTAGACTGAAGCAGACAGGCGTACAAACCTATTGAACAAGCTGAAAACTTTCTGGAACAGTTCAAAAGCATACCAGGAGAAGCAAGTGCTATTTTGAAAAGGACAGCTGTGAACTGGTTTAGTATTATGTGTGGACACCAAGCATTGGGGGCTATCCTGAGAAGTGGGAAATGTAGGTGTGGACTCCTCCAGGAAGAAGAGAGTATTGGACCTGTGTCTTTTGCCACCTGCATGAATGTTTGCAAAAGAAAACAAGGGCTCCTGCTTCTTTGAGAGGAAAAGTGCAACAGAGCAAGACCTGCAATCTAGTGCGTGCAGCAGCTACAAGAAGGAAGCCTAGAGGCAGCAGGGCTAGGAAGTACCAAACACAGTGGCTACCCTGGGGTGAGCTTCCCAGCAATAAGCCACAAAGGGGCAGTCAGGTAAGTTAAGACTGGATCTGCAGAACGGCTGGCTGCAGCAGATGGGAGCAGGCTTATTAGTGAGCAGAGGAGAAATCCCTGCATCTGGTGCAGAGAGCCAGAAGTTCAGGTAACCAGAAGGGGAGAAGCTTAGGGGAAGATGCACTTCCTGAGTGGGCAGCCTGACTCCGGCCATGCAGGGACAGAAGCTCCTGGGAAGTGAGGCCAATTTGGGGGATAGTGTTTAGGACACTTGCCAAAGATGCAAGAGACCCAGGTGGTAGTCCCCCTCATGCAAGGAGGTTTCAAACCAGCCACGCCAGCTTTTTAAACTGCTCTAACCATCAGGCAGGGACAATCCAGTGCTCAGAGCATCCTCCAGCACTTCTCTTGAACCTGGCACACCAGGAAACTAGAAGAGAAAGATATGTGGGGCCAGGAGGCAGAAGGATCATAGCTTAATAAGACAGAGATGGCCCTGGGAGGGAGCCCTGAATTCGAGCTGCTGCTCCTAAGGGTTTTTCTGCCACTTGAACTTAATATTCATTAGATAAAGTAGATAAACATCAGTAGGAACATGTTTGCCCCAGGAAAGACAGGGGTCATATTTCCCAGAAATATGACATTTCTCCTAAGTGGAAATGAAATATGAATTTTTATTGCCACCTACGAGAAACGTCATCATCCTTGCATTCTCCTATGCCTAAAGAAGCGTGAGTGTGCCCAAAAGCTTGTAAATAAAAACTTTTAAAAAAAATATATCTAGTTGGTCTAATAAAAGATACCACCTCTGCCATGAGGTCTGAGTCCTTTCCAGGAAAGCATCCACCTCAGCAAGCTGCCCTTTTTATCACTCTACCTATCTTCCCCTATTGGGAGCTTCAAGGAAGGGGCTGGAGGATAATGCGTAGCCCACAGCCAAGTATCTACAGCACTTTGATGGGACCCCTTCTGGAGAAGGGCTCCCAAAATCTGGCTCTCCCTTTCCCTAGCAAATGCCCTAACCACTAGGATCTTGGCTACAAGGTGGAATGATTTTCCAAATCCTCCCCCCACCTTTTCCTCTGTCAAACACCCACTAGCCATGGGTTTTCTGTGATAAGTTTTCAGACTTAAAAGCCCCACTGATTCTGCCTGGACACCTATGCAGCCAGACTGAATATATTGAGAAGAAAAGCACAAGGAAAGGGCTCCCATACGGGATTTCTACTGTGCACAAGTGCCAAAACCTGCAGTTACGTTGCCTCCTCGATGCCACTTAAGCAGTTGATGGTAAGGTAAGATTTGCAAGTTGTCCTGCCTTGATTTCTGTACAGTTGACCATGAAATATATACAGTGAGACCACATACATTAAATCAATTCCAGTATCCTACATACGTATCTGGTCAGGTCATCAAGGATCTGGAAATCTCCATCCAGGCCAAGTTCTCGTCGCAGTTCACTGATAGTTTTGGCTGTCTGCACCACCGTGGACAACGTCTCATAGTTGTGAATCTTATCCATTGCAGTCTTCACCCAACTGGCCTTGCTACCTGCTTCTCCCATACTGTTCTCTATGATTTCAAACTCCTTTTTAAGCAGGCCTTTGTCTTCTATCACCATCTCAAATTGCCTTTTAATGCTGCCAAAACTGATTGAGCAGTCTTTAAGGGACCTATAGGTTTTTTCGAAATCCTCCATGGCTGGGATATAAATGTTTTCTTGAACATCATCCAGGGACAGAATTGCTTCCCCTGGGAATTTGCCTTTGGCTTGTTCTGCTTTCAGCTTGCACAGTTTGGGAAAATACTGGCTTTCTTCTAGTGTGTAGACTTTTCTAACCATATCATCATATGGAGCAAGTGCGGGTGGTTCTGTGTCTGAACTTTGGTTCTCTTCCTCAACAGAGAATGCCTTCACCAACATCTGATTTTTGATGCTTTGCTTTTCATCAATGTTTTGTGTCATGCCATCCAGGTCAACTAAACAAGGAGGGAATTATAGATTTAGTAACAACTAGATTTGCATCTGAACGTGAACTTTCAATCAGATGAAAAATAAAATTCTCAACCTAGTCTTAAATGGGAGGAAGCAGTATCCGACTTTCCCCATAGGGTCTCCTTTTTAACTCATGCCTGAGAATTTGCCAGAGAGCCCTGGATCTATCTATCCAACAGCTGCTGGCTGGACTGGAGCAAGGCTTTTAGAGACAACTTTCCCATCTACAAATCTAGGGAGCTGTCACTTTTCAAGCTGTTTAACCGCTTCTTTTCTACTCCCTTCTTTGAATCGGTTAGAAAAGCCTCGCATCCCTATGGGAGTTGTGCCAATGGGTAATTCCAGCCCTCCTTAACCACGGGCTCCCTATTTACCTTCTGGACCTGTCTCTATTCAGCTTCCACTTTCTAGATCTCATCTTGCCTCCTAGGATAAAATGCACTCCTCTCTGAGAAATACCTTTCCAAACACACACATATAGATCATGATCACATAATCTCTTAGCTTTCTCTTAAACAAACCATAGAGACTGAGCACCTTTAGTCTCTTCCTGTGACAGACTCAGTTAGTCCAGCGGTTCTTTTCTGAACTCCTTTCTAATTTCTGAAGATCTATTTTGAAGCATAGGTGCTGAGCCAGGACAGACTATCTGGTAATAGTCTTACTACTGTTTTATATAGAGGTGAGGCTAACTCTTCTCTTCCTCAGTATTCCCCTATTGATACTTCCTAGGATCACCTTCACACTGTCAGCCACACTGGAAAATCATATCCAGCTTGCTTTCAACAGGATCCTCTACCTCTTCCTAGTGTTGCCGTCTGCTAGGGCAAAGAGCCTCGCCCATTAATAACTACTAACTTGATTATGATGAACAGCAGAAGAACAGGACTGGACAATACCTTTTATGACAGCCGAGATGGAGCTGCACATTTTTATAAACGCATGCCTGTGTTTTTTCTGCTCTTCCAGTTGCTTGAGCTCCTCTTCTCTGGTATCCAGCATGCGAGTTATATTCTGACGAGTAAAACATTCTGACTTTTTAGGTGATTTATCTGAAAGGGAGGACATGCCAGAGAGTAACCAAGGCAATACTGTCTCCTTATTCCTGCAGACAGCTTGAGGCAATTGGTCTGTGACAGGTGGGCAGAGCTTCTTCTACAGACTGAGCTTGGCAAAGTGCCTTGTCCCCCTAGCACTTTTTTTTTTTTAAATAAAACATAGAAAAGATATTGCAAGTGGCACCTAGCAATAAAGCTCTTATATTCAGAGGGGTTTTTATATAATGTGAAATGAACTTGCCACGGGAGATTGTGGAGGCACGTAGCGCACCCAGATGCAAAAAGAGACCAGATAAATTTACAGATGACAGACGTATTAATGGCTACTGTACAGAATGGTGAAAAACATTTCCTCTGGCATCTCTAAGGGCACCTACACACATGCCGGATGTCTGCTCTGATGCATGCCAATTAGCACACACTCGAGCAGACTCAATTAATCGAGTCTGCTGGAGTGTGATAATCTGCATGCTCCAGCAGCCTCCATGGTACATGTGTTCACCATCCCCGTGCTTCAAAATAGTGGCAGGGGTGTTTTAACTAAAGCTCTAATAAGCTTTTATTAAGCTTTAATAGATTTAATAAGAGTTTATTAAACTTTCATCATTCCTTTCATCTTCTAACATTAGGTTAGGTCTGGGTAGTTTTATTTAATTTCATTTTACCTTGTGGAAAGGATAAAATTATCACCACCATTTTGAAGTGCAGGACACCGAATACACACGAACTGGAGCAGCTCTGAAAGCACGTGTAAAAAAGCCCTAAACCAATAACTGGTGGATGCCAGGGAAATACTGCATAAATCACTTTAGAGATTACCTTGTTTCATGCTCTCCCTCAGTAGCATCCATCCCTACCATTGGTGGAGAAAGGATACTGGGCTATACGGACCCTTCCTTTAATCTGTCCCATTACGGCACTGCTTAAATTCTTCTGGAGAGCATGAATTGTCAAAGATGAATATTTCAAATGCTTATAATACTGACAATGCAATTCAACTAAATGCTCAGTAGGAAGGGTGTATTTCACTATTGTAATTCAGTTCTCCACTTTTAATATAACTGTTTGCAATTTCTAGAGCACATCTTTTAAGACACCTTCTTCGAGTATTAAATTTATTCTTAGTCAATGGGTTTATACTCCATGAAAGCTGAGATGACACTTTGTAGGCACTTTTTCCTCCTTTTCCCTCTTGCCTATGCTAAAAAAAAAAAAAGAAAAGATCATATTTACTTGATGTCATGCTGGAGAAAAGTACACAACTTACCAATGGTGCACAGCATTGTTATAAATCCCTGCTTGTGCTTTAGAAGGCCCCGCAGTACACTGCAGGGGATGTCTCCCAAAAATAAACTGTCACCCACATAGGACAGCATGTTCAACACTTTAGAAAGCAATTCTTGTGCTTTTTCATTGATACAAATGCGATGCTTTAGTTGGTCTGTAAAAAAGACATAAAACACAGTAAAGAACACCCACCGGTAGCATTTCTGGAACAAACTGCTCTGGAGTAAACCTACCCTGGGCAGGCATCTACACATGCATGCATTTGGGAGGCGATTTTCTCCCACCCGGTGGATCAGGGCAGAGAGCTGGGTACTACCCCTGCCCCACAGATCTTTCCAAGCCACATGCTTTGATTGCCCAACTGGGGCCAGGGGGCTGGGACTGCCCGTAACTGGGACAATTCCCAGGCAGCCCCAGGCTGCACGGGGAAGTCTATATGCACACCCTGGCTCTGGCTGGGCACTGTCTGAAATGGATGCACATGCAGATTTCCCCATGGCCCAGGGCTGGCTGGGAACAGTCCTGGTCTGAAGCAGGTCCAGCCAGCTCCAGGCTGGGCAGGGAACTCCCTCCATGCAGGTTGCTCCCAAGTCCCTCTCTGCAATCACTCCTTACTGCTAGGGCAGAGGGGCATTGTCCCTGCCTGGTTTCCAGGGGCAGAGCCCACTCCAGCAGCAGACAGCTGCCCAGGGCAGGGAGCAATTTCCTACCCCCTGCTGCCCAGGAGAAAATTTGCTCCCAGTCAGCCGTCTACACATGCTGTACTGTGCAGCAATTACTTGGCAGTTCATTTGCTACTTGCATGTGCAAGTACCAAACTAATTGCTGAGTAGAGCAAGTTACTGCACCGTAAAAGTCAGCAGATAGTAATGCTTGCTACACAGTAGCTAGCTCTACTGTGCAGTAAAGTGTCTCTTGTAGATACACCCACTGATACAAGGAGCTAATTTACCATAAACTCAAAAACAAAGCCAAAAAAATAGCCAGATTTTATCACCATTTGTCAGCAAAGAAAACATTTAACTGAAAAAAAAAAGTTACTGAATGTCACTCATAAGTCACTTGCTGGGATCATTTAGTGAAAGGAGGTGGAAGGGAGAAAGCCATCTGCATCTTTGTCCACTCAAATATCTTGGCAAATAGGATTGTCTCACAAACACATTTTCATAGGTATTTATATTACGGCTGTGCAAAGCTTTGGTCCCTGACTCTATTTGGCAGAGATTCAGCCTGATTCGGTGGGCGAATCTCCAAATCTGAATCAAATCAGAGGACCCTTTAATCTCTCTGATTCGATTCAGACAGATTCAGAGATTTGGACATAGACACAGCTTTAAATGCTCTTTCTGCGTACCTCTAGGTAGCAGGCGGCGGTGAATGTTGTGCTGGTGGGGCGGTTGGAGCGTCCCGCAGCAATGCGGGGGTCTCCCCAGTGTGCTCAGCAGCAGACCCAGAAGTGGAGCAGAAGCACTTCTGGTCCACTGGGAAGCACGCAGGAGGGGTCTCTCTGCACCCCCCTGGCTCGGCAACTGGTGCCTTCTGGGTCTGGGGGGGCGCCCGGGGTCCCCCCACGGCCAGTCGCTGAGCCAGGGGGTGCAGGGGGCCCAGTGTGCTCCCTAGCGGACCCAGAAATAGAGTCATCTGACTCCCCAAATCATTGTCCCCAAGTTGGGCTGAATCCAAATCTGAATCTAATAGGGCCCGCTTCGCACAGCCCTAATTTATATGCGTAAAAATCCTAGTATCATAATATCATAGTATCTAGGGTCAGAAGGGGCCTAGAGCAGGCCATCTAGTCTGACGCCCCGCCAATGGCAGGAATGCGTGCTGGGGTCACAGGACCCCAGCCAAATACCTATCTAAAAATGCAATTGGGTTTCTGGTGGGACTTCACTTTCTCCCCACAGCTTGGATTAAATTATGTTGCCAACAAATTTAGCTCATTTGGATGTCACCGGCACAAAACGTCCATCTGGAAACTTACAGATACTTGAAATAATATCCTGGCCCATAGAGGACTCAAGTAGCCGTACAAGAACATTCCCCGTCTCCTGTTCAAAACGTGTAGGCTCCGTTATCAAGCTCAGGTCTTCTGTCCATGTTCTTTCAATGACAGCAGACAGTATTTTTTCAACAACTGGTGTCTTCATTCTTGAGAAATTGCGAATGATGTGTTGCAGACCCGTTACCTATGAAAAATATTTTGTCTATGCACAGGCAGAGAGACTTTATATGCACCACTTTGCAACATCCATACATCACTTATTACTCGAGCCATGTATATAATATGAACAATATTGCCAACAAAAGCCTAAATCAATGCCAAGCTTGAATAAATATAGTGAATCAATCCGTACAGCATTGCAAAGTAACGAGCAGTTCAGGACTTGCTGGCGTCCAGCCCTTCTGCCCAGTGAGGGTCACACAGATGCTAGAATCAACGTACCTTGGCTTTTGGCATCTGTTTGATATTTTGAATGACATGCTCCAAAAGGGAAGATTCCAGATCTGTACCTTGATACTCGTCAAGGAAAGCCTCGTAATAGCTAAACACATCTTCATGCTCTACCTAAAAGAAGAAGATACTTGCTTTTTTAACTGCTCTTTTGCTTTCAGTAAAACTTTTCTTAAAAGCTCTCAAAAGTCAATTTGCCCAGCTGTATAAATCTGAGCTGTGATGTTGGAACTACACCAGCTTATACCAATGATGCACCTGACCTGCCTTTTTTTCCATGTCTGAAGCTAAAGTCATAGGGTGGCAGATCAGATCTATAATTTCCATGGACCTTATTCTTTCCCACCTGGTAATAGCCATTGCCATTCACTCCTATTTGCCAAAAGGTTGAAAATGGTTCCAGGCCCCTGGGCATATCTACATGTGCATTGATGAGCTTTTCCTAACATGCATTAAATTTAGTACCTCCAGGCTCTTATACACATGCAGGGAGCCTGCTACAATGCACCAGTGCATCAGAGCAGACACGATTAATTGAGTCCACTGAAACGAGGAATTTACTGTGTTCCAGATGCAAGCATCCCATGTATCAGTGTCCCCATGCTGAAAAATGGTGATGTGGTGCTTTAAACTAAAGGTCATTCAATGGGCTGTAGTTCAAACCATCCCATGGCCATTTTTCAGCACAGGGATTCTGATACACATGATGCTCGGGTGCTTTTAATTAGTGTGGCTCACTAATTAAAGTGCACCCCCATGCCTCCTAGAGCATGTGTAAAAATGCCCTCCAGTATGAGGTACTATATAAATGTGCATTAGGCTACACTAATGTGCAGTACCCGACACATGTGTCCACCAACAATGACAGTAACAACTTAACCTCGCTTTGCCTAGGTATAAATGACGGCATATGGGGTAGTGGACGTAAATAAAAATGCAGGACAGGGAGGAGCTGCCCAGTCAAATGAGCTGCAGATGAGGCCCATACTGCCATGGTGGAGGCAGGACAACCACCAATACCTGACTGTGACATGCATGTGTAACAACACCCTGTCGCAGGACACTACAAGGTGCCTGCTCCTTGCAGAGCAGAAAAGAGCCTAACTAGAAAGCTATGCGCCTGTTTATAACCATCTCACCATCACCTTGTGCATGCTCACCTGTCCACGACCGGGACATCTTTGTGCTACCACCACCAAAAACAAAAAGCTCAGAGGAAAACTCAGTGCTCATGAAAACAGCTGGGATCCTACTGCAGAAGGTAAAAAGGGCAGGGGAGCAGGAAGCGTTCCAGGTAATAAACTCACCTTTTTTATCCACTCGCTATAAGAAAGGTGAATAAGTTTTTGCCACTGTGCTGTCCATTCCTCACAAAACAGTCTCACTGAAAAAAGCTGCTGCCATTTCTAGGAGCAGAACAAACTCGTGAGTTGACTGTCTCTTAATTAGAATAGAAACTAGGGTTACTTTCAGCTTAACTGCTTTTTATACTCACATCAATGTCTTTTAGAAAGTGGCTTTTCTTTTTAGAAAGTGGCTTGGGGAATGCATTTTTGACCCACTCTTTTGCACATTTCTCAAAGTCCTTGAGTCTCTCAGTTCCTCTTAAATTCTTAAATACCTTGAAAATAAGACAGAGTGAATCATAAGAAAGGAGCAGTGGGGGTGTCTTCTCTTGTCTAGGTGCAAATTCAAGCCAGGAAAAGAATCTCGCCACAGTCAAGACTGCATCCCAACACGGGCTAGGACTCAGTAGCTTAAACAGCGCTGTAAAACACTGAAAAGTACGTTGCTGGAGAAATGAAGTTGAGCCAAATTGCCACTAATTGACCAACAGGATTCCTTTTTTTTTTTTTTTTTTTTTTTTTAAGGCTGCCGTATTGTGCTTTAGAAACTAAATTTTCTCCAAACCATGGGGGAAAAGGCCCCCAAAACCAATCTCTTTTCGAGATGCCTTGAAAAACAGCTTTTAAAAATGGTTACCAGTCCAAATGATGAATGCATCATCTGTGTATCAGAGCTGTAATGAGGATTTGGAGGCAGTTTTCACATTCTGCTCCTGGTTCTGTCACCTGCCACCTCTGAGAAATGCCCAGATCCATCCTCTTTGGAACCACCCTTCATTATTAATATTCATATCATTATCAATATTCAATCCTCCTCAGGCTTCACTTCTGCAGATAAATAAGCCCAGTTCCCTCACCCTCTCCTCAGAAGTCATTTGCCCCAGCCTTTTTACCATTTGCCCACAACTGAACTCTCTACAATTTGTTTCCATCCTTTCTGCAGTGAGGGGCCCAAAACTGGATGTGGCATCTAGATGTGGCCTCATCAGTGCCAAATAATTGGGCATATTCACTTCTCTCTATGTCATACAGCCACATGTCATAGAAACTAAGGGCTGGAAGGGACCTCGAAAGATCATCAAGTCCAACCCCCCTGCTCTGGGCAGGAATACTGCTGAGATCAAATTATCCCAGTAAAGTGTCTGCCCAATTTCCTTCTGAGGATTTCCAGACTGGGGACTGCACTGCTGCCTTGGGAAGTCTAGTCCAGATTCTGGTCACCCTTACCATAAAAAAACGCCTCAAAACCCCGCCAAACCCTCCCAAAACATTCTTCCTTGCATCCAGCCAGAAACCATCCTCTAACAGTTTATGGCCATTTCTCTTTGTCCTCCCCTGGGGGCGCATGACCCCCAGACCTGGGTAGCCATGACTCGGTGTGACATGTTTTATGTCTATTTACAGCTAGGATTAAGCTATGCTCATTTTTATGTAGTTTTTCTGTTTGCATGAGTGGGGTAGGGGGTTAGGGTGTTTTTGTTAATCTGCAAAAATTTCTAATACTGATCTGGGTTCAGATTCTGTGTTTGGACATTGCTGTTTCACCATTTAAAGAAAAAGACTTTAAATTTCACCTGATTTCTTTAACCTAGTTATGGAGACTTAAGGGAACTGTATAAAGGATGTCAAAATAAAGCCCATTTTGCAGATGGATAAATCAAGGCATAGAGCAGCAATGTGACTTGCTCAAAGGGCAAGGACAGCACTGGGGATTTCTGGTTGTCTGGCCTTTATAGCAGCCCGCGTGGCAGAGACATAGGGAGTTCCTTCAGTGCCTGGGGGGTGGCAGGAGGGGGAATAATGCAGACCACTGACAAGTGCAGGGTAGGAATGGGGATGGGATTTTACCTGTACCAGCTCTCTTCACGCAAGCAGCAGCTGTTAGTGCTGTAGCGGTGCCGGAGTCAGCTGCTGCCAAAGGGGAGGGGGTTTGCTGCATACCAGCTGCAACAGCCCTGGATGCAGGCTCCCGAGGAGCCATCCCTGGTGCCCTGTTTACTCCTCCTCCATGCCAAAACATGCTGCATGGCACAGGGATGACCACGCCTGCCGCAGCAAAAAAAACCAACAAACTTTGGAGAGAGGGGGAGGCACCACACCTGCCACAGGTAAAGCAGGTGTCCCATTGCTGTGAGAATCGGTAAAATGTGTTCAAAAGATCCAAGGAAGAAGATCCATCCATGGAGCTGACAAACTTAGGAGCAGAAAGTGGGAATTGGAGCAGAGGCCGGGCTACAGTGTATTTTTGTGGGGTCTGTAAACCCTGGCATGATGTCACACTGCACGAAAAGACAGATAAAATGTGTGGATACCAACAAGGACAAAGTTTGTTTTACCTTTTCGTTTTTCAATAGGTCCTCTCTTGAAAAGAACACACTTAAAATTTGTAGTGCTGGTATCACTTCATTAGACCATGAGTTCTGAAAGCAATTCCTAACCAACATGTATGCAAATTCCACACCACACAGAATATCTTCCAACTCCTTCGCCTCCAAGACAGACTTCTCCTTTTGTAATGGAAATCTGGGGACAAAACAAACGGCACTAAATGCTCGCCTTGCTTAACTTACATATCATTAAAAAACTAGCAGAAATATAGGACTACAAGCTTATACCTATCTGTGGTTAAAACAGTCTCCTGAGATTTGGAAAATGTGGGTTTAAACTCCTTCTTAACAATTAAGGAAATAAGCCTGGGTCTCTCACTCCCTGCGAGGGTTTTCAAACCACCACACTACCATATAGAAAGTGAAGACTTCTACTATATCATCTAAAAGGAAGTAATCACTACTGAAATTCATGGGGGATCCAGTCCTGTCAGTGTATGTAAAGCACGCCTAGAAGAATGCCTAGCCTCCGAAGACTCAGGCAAATGCACATCTTGTTCCAAATCCTAGTGTGCTTCTAAGAGTACTTAAGTGCCTTTTAATAGGCACCCAAGTCACTGAACATGATCCTACCTGAGCCTTGCTGAAAAAAAATAATGCTGACTTATGTTTGGGTGCTTAAATTCATAATGTCATCTTTGGGCACCTGCATCGGATCCTAAAAAGTTCCCTATAGTGTCCTATGCCCCTATACACATGCAGAAGCAATCCACAGCATCCATCTAGATTGCTAAGTCTACCTATACTGTCTCTTGATCCTATTGTGCCTAGGAAAGCACACACATTTCCAAAAATGTCAACTGGAAACTAGACATCCACTGTTCTTACAGTGAAATGAAGGCTGGGGTGGGGGTAAAACAACTAGCTTTAAGAATAGGAGACTCGATAAAGAACAAGGCCCTGTTTCCACTGTTAGATATCAGTTCTACAATGGTCCATGCCAGAGGCAGGCAACGTTTTTTGGCCGGAGTGCCGGTGTGCCAATGTGCCAGAGCCCAGAGCAGCTGTTTGCAGCCTCCCAGCTGCCTGCTGGGAGCAGCCTGGGCTCCGTGGCTGGCAGCAGCTGCTCAGAGCCTGGGCTGGCAGTGGTGTGCCGAGCAAAATGGCCTTGCATGCCATGCTGGGCACGTGTGCTGGAGGTTGCCGACTCCTGGTCTACGCAGAGCAAAAAGCATAAACAGTTCTAGCAGCAGAGGCTGTTCCTATATATAAGCAAATGGCAAAATGGCCCTGCTTCACATTCATGGGAAGATAAGATATTAATGATTGTGGAGTACCCCCAGATTATACCAATGGGGTCAGACAAGTGTTGGGGATGGAAAATGATGGTAGGTGATGATAGGTGTCAGAAGTAAATTTTAGTAACCCAGCTTCTCAAGACCCAAAGTAAGAGCTTAGTTTGAAGGACCGCCAAGTGACCACACTGCCTGTTGCCCCTGGGTTTGTACACTGCTCTCCCCAGAGGCAGGGCTTGGGCGGGGAGAACTTTGCTGACTTCTGGAGAACAGCAGTGGGGGACACATGGACTCAGGTATCCACAGTTTGCTGGTGGCTATTACTGCTGTGGCTGCTGCATAGGCTCAAGCTACTGTGGCTTGTGGACAGATTCACCACGCACCAGCTGCAGCAGACACACAGACTCCTAGGCCTGCCTGCAAGCCTACCTCCTGGTCCCATTTTTACCCAACACTGGACCCTTGCAGCATGGATCTGGGGAGTGAAGTGGGAAGTGTCAACTACTTACTTGTCTCTGAGCCAGGACTGTGTCCTTCCAACCAGGTTTGTCAGAACAGAACGAGAAATAGTTTCCTGAAATGAAAGAAAGGGCATATATTAAAAGCATCCGTGAGAAGTGGTGAACAATGTGTAGCCCAGTGATTCTCCATTAGGATGCTGCAGCACCCATGGTGAGTACGAGATCCTTTTTAGGGGGCGTCAAGCAATATGAGCATTCTTAGGTGTGCAAATGCCTGCCACGATTCACAAGGTAAACCTACAGACTTTGAACAGGAATACATTGCATCAAAAGCATTGACCTGTTGTGGTCTTTCTGAGTTCTTTGTAACATAATAATTGCTCTATTATTTTTCTGTAGTCAAAATTGAGTGAAAGGTAAGAGCTGTCGTTTTCTAAGAGGTACCTTGATTTTTTTTTAAAAAAGGTTGTCTTAAGTCTGAGGTTGAGAACCACTGGCATAGCATTTTTTGGGCAGGTTTGAAAGGATTCATCAGGAAAGCCCCCTGAAAACATGATAGTCATAGAGAGTGGGCTGTATCTGCACAGGAGGGTAAATTGCTACACCTAAACAGAGGCATGAAATGCAGCTGAGAAGAATTAGGAGAGGTTGGGAGTAGTGATAAGCCAGCTGCCTAGTCTCTCAGTTCCAGACAAGACATGAGAATTATAACCAACAGGTTAAAATTACTAAATGCTAAGATTTACTGAATAAAGATAAATTATGTGCCAGACAGCTCCAAATTGTAAGAACAGACTTGTTATAAGTGTTCAGATTAGTTCACAAACACACGCTCAACATATGCCTTTATGCAATTAAAAGTGTAGGGGCGAGGGTGGTGCAGGCATCGGTGCTAAGGTGCACAGTTGACAGGTCGCAAGTTCGAGGCCACCACAGAACAGCTCATGGTAGAAGTCCAATGAAGTCTGCGACTTCTGCTAAATACTTTTTCACAAGGTTATGAAAAAAGAAAGGACTAAGAGTGTGCTTTAGCTAATGACTGGATTAATAGTGTATTGTACATCAAAGGGATGCATCATTGGGGGAGAGTTTGGATCTGTGTGCCTCTGCACTTGTCTCCTCTGTCAGCCTTCATGATCGCAAAGCCGGCAGCAAATAAAACTTACGTGGTTATACTCAGTGTCTGCCTCCTCAGAAGTCGCAGACCAAAAGAGCATTACATTTGTCACACAATCAGCCCATTGGAAGTGCTCTACAGCCATGCCCTAACAGAGCAGCATGGCTGCAGAGAGCTCCAATCACTCGAGAAATTAAGAGCTATTATATGAAGACTCGAATGAAGGCAGTTCAGCGTGGAATGCCTTCATTACGTCGTGTCTGCTCCTGCAGCTAGGCGGCTGCAGCCCAGCCTGCCCCCAGTGCCGTCTCAAGATGGGATGGGGAGAGAAGGGAGGGGAGAGACCTCAGGATGGTATTGTCCTAGCCTGTGCTGGAGTGGGGCTGTGCACATGTGTTTCTCCTATGAAACATCCTTTTGTTTACACAGAAGAAGGTACACTTTGAAAAACAAAGCAAAAGTCCAACCCCTGCAAACCTTTTTTCTCATTAAACACATCAATCTGCAACATGGCCTGGCCACCTTCATCACGTAGCATTTTGCACTACTGCAACTAGCATGCAGTTGTGAGACTGAGTCCACAATATCCAAAAGTTTAACAATAGGCCAGTTCCAAAATCCTGCTAAAGCCAATAGCAAAACCTTCAGTATAACCACTAGACCCTAGACTCACTGAGTTCAGTGTCAGAAAACACAGCAGCTGCATTTAGACAATAGAAAATGTAGTGAAGGACACTGGATAAAGAAACAAGTAATAAAAGTCAAGCAAAGCACCTCTTTAAAGACTTACAGAAAGTTACTAGGTCTACTTCAAAATTTCTCAATCTTTTTTTCAAAGAAAATGTGGACTTTTGATTAAATAACACTTTTCACAGAAAGCCTCTTCTTTCTTAAATAATCTCCATTTCTTGTAAGCCCACCCCAAAAAAACAACAACCCGGTCCTCTAAATGGATGTGTTTGGGTCATTTTTCCAACTTTTAGATGTTTGTGGATGAAAATATTTGGATTCTGGTGAATGAAAAGTTAGGGGGAAAAAAATCAGGTTTTTAATTTTTTTAACCAAAATATTTTAAGCAAAACTGTAATTTTCCAGCCAGGCCTAGACTTTGAGTTCAAAGATCTAGGTTCTTTTAATTTTTTTCTCCATCTGCTTAACCTTCTCATGACAATTTCCAGGTTCAGCTCCTGTGTGCCTTCAATCCTGTCTCCATAAATTTAACTCATTCCTTGCTTTGGTTTTGCTGAGATTTTCTACAGGATCCAATAACTTTTTTTGGGTCAGAGGTAGAAAATTCAGCCCTAAGAATTAAAGGTTTGTCGGAAGCTGACCCAGAAAGGCACTTGGCTGGCAGCCTTACCTTGATTTTGCCTTCGATGAAGTCCTGCAAGGAAACTCTCTCCAAGAGAGGCAGAAGCGGTAAGCGAATTGGAAGAGTAAGCACCTCGGCAAGGCTGTTCAGGGTGAGCATCTCAATGATTTTCTTTGCCAGAGGAGCACATTTCTCAATGAAGGTCTGATGCTTCTTGATCATTGTAATAACTTTCCTGTGAAAACAGATGATCTATACTTTAGCAGGTGTCTGCCACTCTTTTGGGTGTTCTCCTATTTACATTTGAGTGTGCCTTATACATTCAATTCTTTATCAGATAGACATAATGGACAGAACAGGAAGGAACATGCTGGAGGAATATGGTATACTGAAAGAAGTTAAGTTAAAAGCATATACAAATGAGAGGATTTGATCATACAGTTCACTAGGAGAGGAATTAAATTTTTTTTTTTAAATTATCTACCCTCAATCCACAACCAGGGATTTATATAGCAGTATCATTATCACAAAAGGGAGCTGCCATGATTCAAACTGCTTAAAAGTGTCTCTCCTTAGGAGCACAGTATTAACTCTGAACGCAAGATAAGTGGGACATAACAGAAGCAAGTGTTACAGGACACTTCAGGGGAAAGCAGCAAGCGTGTGAACACTTGAGCACAAGTAGATCTCCTTGGCTAAATGTGCACCAAAGTTTTTAAAAAACGTGAAAAGCTTTAAGAAGAGAAAATAGAAAGAGGTGTAAAATGAAACAAAACAAAGGTTCTTGCTAACCAGCCTGTCTGATTTCCCATGAATTCTGCATAGTTTAGGCAGGATCATGCCCCAAACGCAGCTACTATACTGATCCAGCATTACATTTATGGTATGGGATCATTTTAAAGCTTTCTGGTATAGAAGGAGAATGGTACTAGATTTTATAGCTTGCACGGAAAACCTTACTCTAAGCTGGCCAACTTGGCAACAAGGTATGTAGGACAAGGAAGAGAAAAGCAAGGGAGAGGGTGTAACGAGGCTTAATGCGGGGGATATACGCCTGGAGGAGAAGGAGCTCTGTTTTACTTCCAGAGTGCATCTACATGTTTTGTTATGGGACATGAATAAACTGTGGAGCTTATTGCTCTGCAATTTATTTCTCCTGGAGAGCTCACTGGTGTCCTGCCTACCCCCTCCCACACAATTTACACTACTGCCACGCATCTTCTACTGCTACTGAGATTTTTTTAAACCAGCAAATGAAGTGCTCAAAAAAAATTAAATTGTTCTAGCAGAAAGACCTTGCCATTTGGATCTCTCTTCCACACTTACTCTTGTTTTCCTTCTGTCCTCAGCAAGCGAAAAGACAACTTTTCAATTTCTTTGTGAAGAAGCTGCTGTGTCGCTTCAGAAGTTGGCCCTTGGTAGGCAACAGCATACAGCACAGGAATCAGCCACATCCAGCCAGAACTCTTACTCTCATTACAGCTCCAGGACTTACAAGTGTATATCAGAGCATGAATATAGTCACTGCAGGAAGAATAATAATAGTAATAGTAATAATGATAATAATAATGGGATGAAAATACTAAGAAGATTAGGAGGTATGCAGCCAAACTGTTTCCAGAAGAAGTATATAGGTTGTCAACACAGCTCTTACTGATGTTAAGCTTCGTCTACAGCTGGGTGACTGCATGTGCAGCCGGACAAATGTGTGCATTTCTTTTGCATGGAAGGAAAGCATTTGGTTCCTCCCCTCCCCACCACATCTTTTACAGTCAGCCATAGCCCCGAGGGCTGCGTGACACTTCGGTAGCCAATTTCTATTAGGAGGAGATTTGGCCCAATTCAGCAGCCAAATCTCTGAATCCGAATTGGATCGGGAGACCCAATTCCTCAATTAAAAGGTCCAAATCGAATCAGAAGCCTCCGAATCAATTTGGAAGGCTTGCAGCAAACAGAAACTGAGAAAAGGGAAGGGGATGGGGTGATCTTCCAAACAGGCAGTCCGCATCTTATGACGGTAAGTCTTTTGTGGTGGGCAGAGTGGGGAGGGAAGATCAACACCCCCAAAGCAAGGGAAGGCTTGGGGCTGGGACAAGCCGCCCAGCCAGGACAGAGGGGTGCAGGACTTGGGGAGGGGGGCTGCCACCACTGCAGGACACCGTGCACCGCCAGTCTGGGAGCTGCTCTTCTGGTGGCTCCTCCACCGGTCCAGGAGGGTATGAGAGCAGGCATGTGCCCCCGGATCTGCATGTGCACACTCATCTGAACATACCCTATGGGTTTAACCAGTTAATCATGGGAAGAAGGATCCTATGCCATGTCCTAATTATAATGAATGCCCCCCAATCCTGAGCTGAATCAAGTTCAGGGTTTCTGCGATGCACAAGGTAATGAAAATCTTGTTCATTTACACTGGCCGCACCTACACAAGATGCTGACTGTGCAGTACTAAATGACTGCCCAGTAACCACTGTTATTGTGCAGTACCATCCCTGAACAGCTTTTTGGTGACCCCGAGTCCACAGTAGCATCACGTCACACTCTGTGACATGTGACGCTAGCATGCAGTAGCAATGAGCTACTTACCATGCAGTCAGCGTCTCACGTGGATGTGACTGCTGGGGACCACGGTTGCTGCATATAAAAACTGCGGAAGTTTGGATAGTATCACTCGCACAGAAATGCAAGACTATGAATGGGGCAAGACTAGGTTGCAGTAACAAGACTGCCACAAGAAAATCAAACCCCGTTGATGGCTTGCAAACTATCAGGCATAAGAGGAAGGGGAGTGTTTGCGGTACCCAACACCAGACTCATGCCATAAGATTATAACAGTCATGACACCAGTCCTCTACCTTGTACCACACCTGAGCCTAAAAAATAAGTAATGGTTAAAAGTACTGCCAGAGGCCTGACATACCCATTACACATCTATAAAAACTCAGAGAGCAAGCCAAAAAGCCAGGTGGCCTGTGGGAAAACCTACAAACTACATCTACATATCATTTGAGCTAAGTGTCACTGAACAAAGCAGAAGACTAAATACACATTTCAAGCAAAACCTGTAAAAAGAGCATTGAATACATGAAAAATGTCCTGTGCCTGACATCCTCACATTCTCCAAAGGGGCATCCAGTGCCAAAGGTGTTACCAATGCCTCTGTCATGCAACGTCTGTCTGGAGTTTTGTACGCGGACCATCACCGGTACACGCTATTGTAAATTTGCCCCATTGGTGAACAAATACCCAAAGCCAGTGCTGCCTCTAGCATCCTGTTTGGCCACTCAAGACCCAGCACCGATAACCGACCACAGAAATCACTGTGGCTGCGAGAAACACAAGTCTTCACATCTGGACAAATCCAAAAACAGGAGCCAGGTGATTTAACAATTGTAATGTGACGGTCGCCTTCTTTCTCCCTGTTTTATTCAGACTTTAATCGGTCAACTATCGAGGAAAAGCACTTTAAAGCTGTACAATGAAACAGTATAAAGCAAGACAGGACTGCCAGCAGGGTGTGTGCAGTCCAGGGAGGACCAAGCCGCCCAGCCAACAAGCAAAGGATCCACGTTATGTGGCTGTACAAGAACTGCTTCCTGCCTGCACTGGGTAAAGATCTCTTTGCAGTAAGATAATACAAGGACTAATCACTCATTTTATATTGGGAAAAATCTTTTTTTTTTGTCATTTAGTTTTGTAGCTTGTTGGAGTTATTAAAGCAAGCCTTTCTGCTATTCATCAGCTGAGGGTCTCATTTCTTAGAGCGCTAGGTTTGAAAAAAAATGCTTCTAAGTGCAACAATAGTGCGCATGGAGAAGTCAGAGATGCAGGAGTTTAGAGGAGGCTTGCTAGACACGTACTGCAAAAGCTTAACCTTGGATGTTTTAATTAAAGAAAAAGTTCTGAAGTTTCTCAATATCCTGAGAAATATTGAGGGGCAAGTTTATGATATTTTCTGACTGTAATATTTTTAATGACCGGCAGGAGGACGCGCGAGACCCATTTGCTTGTCCAACAGGTCTCCCAAGTATACGGCTGGTCCATTGTAAGGTAAAGCTCCTTGCCTCCCAATATTTTGGGATAGAATGGCTTGCTTCAAAATGGAAATCAATTTAAAAAATGCTCTCTTGTGAATCAACATTTTTATCTCAAATCATATTAGAAGTATTCATTCAAATTAAATTTTGGTTTGGTATGAAAAATAGGGGTTTCTTCTTTGAGTGTTAAGCAGGGGTTTTTTTCTATCAGCTTAACACAACTTTGCTGAAACCAATGTTTTGTGCCAGAAAAAAAGTGTTCTTGGCTAGCTCTGTTGACCACTTCCTGCAACAAGTGAACAATGGTCAGGTCTAGTGTGGTGAAAGAGGTGAAGACAGGCAGATGTATAAAGGTAAAGAAAGAAGGTCATAACGAGTTCATTAAGGTTTTGTCTTAAACCATCACCATTCTCTGATGGCAAATGAATAATAAGCAACTCTCGATGTTACTCCATTCCTACTTTTTATCGGTGTACTTTGTACAAATTTCAGTTAAAATATTTTAAAGGAATGGCATGAATTATCTTTAAAATGCAATAAAATGTTAAGTCAATAAAGTTACATAATTATTACCTTTTTCTGTCTTCTGTCAAGTTTGGGAGTTTGCTTTCCAGTGGGTAAGTATATGGAAGCACACTTTTTATCTTTGTCCAGAAACCTCTGTGTATAGGTACTCGATAGCTAAATAATATATATAATGACATGAGGAGCTCTTGCACTATTGAAGTGGTGCTATCCGGAGCCTTGGGCATTTTAATGATCTCCTCGGCAAACTTGCAAATGATGTTGTCAATCTAGACAAATGCAGAAATAATGGGTATATTTTACCAAGACAGTCTGACACATTTGAAAAGCAGTGTTGTCAGTCCCATTCCCCATCTGAAATGAAGAGGGAGAGCGCTAGCAGGAGGGGTTTGCCAACGGTTGCATAGGGGGAAATGGCCTAGCCGTGAAGGCATTGATGCAGGATTCGAGAGGCTGTCCAGCATGCGTCTCTTTCTCTCCTGAAATTTGGGAATAAAGGATTTCCTGGGCAAGGTAGTCCCCATGGGCTTGAACTTGTACAGGGGGCGGAGGTGATTGCTGGTGGCCTGGGAAGGGGCGCGCTGCGTAGGGTTTTAACAGGGATGCATGAATTACCCACAGTCCCCACCACATGCGTGGGGGTGCAAGTTCGAGTGCAGCAGAGCCGATTTCTCTGATAATACTGAACCGTCCCGCGTTAAATCCGCGACGGGGTCGCGCTCTGTGGCCTGCCCGCCTTCGATCTTGATTGATTCATTAATAGATGTTACATAAGCGGGAGGCTGCCCATTTTAGTGCCCCGATGCCAGGGGCCGCTCTCTGCGGCTCCGAACCTCCCCAGGACCGCGGCCCAAGCCTCGCAGATGGCATCGTGGCGTTCCCCGAGTCACCGGCCCCCGAGTCGTCCAACAGGACCCTTCTACGGTCCGGCGGCCTCTCCCCCTTCATCCAGCCTGGGCCAGCCGAGCGTGCTCTCTCGTCGAGTCGGGCCGGGCCGGGCCGGGCCTCGAGCCCCTCGCTCTCTCTCACTCGGGGTCCGCCCTCTGGGCCCTCCGAACACACGGGGTCACCCACCCGGCGGTGGGGGCGAGGGGTTAAGGCGCCCCGACCTGCCTTTCACCGGGGTGGTAACGGGCCTGGCGTTTCCTGGGGGCTCCCGCGCCACTGCGAGCCCCACCGGGCCGCCCGCTCCCGGCAGGGCGCAGTTCCAGGTCATGCCCAGGACCAGGAGCCTCCTGCCATCCCCGTCAGCTCCTCCCTTAGCTCCGGGTTGTTCTCAGCAGCCCCCGGCCTGGCGATGCTGCTGCCTGGCCCCCCGCAGCCAAGCTGCCCTGTTTATATAGGCCCAAAATGGCTGCCCTCCTCAGGCACCTGGCGGCTGGCTGCCGGCTCCGGGGCCTGAAGGTGGTCCCAAATCCTGGCGGGCCGGTTTCTGCATCGGGCAGCCGATGTGGGGGCTACAAACCCGGGAGCTTCTTGATGTTGCCTGTTTTTTGTAGGAAGCTTTAGCAGCCTCCAGGTGCACATTTACCTCAGCACTGACAAGCTCCGAGGCAACGGGAACCAGTAAGGGGCAAGGAAATGAAGGCAAACCTCACAATTTGCATTAGAGGAGCTCGTTTTCACCGGCGTGTCCCCTGCACTAGCCTATGGAAACTCAGGCCCTACCCTCCATCACCTGAAGAAAGGGAAGTTTGGATGTGTGAGCCGCTGCTTGCCGATGCCTGTCACTGTTTTCAGGATGGGAGCAGGGAAGGGAGCAGAGGTTTGGGGGTTTTCAAGAGCGGAGGTTTTGGGGGTTGGCTGGCTACACAGCTTCCTCTCCTCTACCCCCGTCTGAAACAGGACCAGGCTGGGAAGGGAGGCTCCCAGCCCACAGCCAGATTCCTCTCCGCCCTGGGATGGACTGTGAACGTCTGTTTGGTCCGGGGGGTCGCTGCAACAGTCCTAGCAGGGAGCCGCACTTGTGTCTGCTCTGCCGGCCTGCTCAACAGGATTACCGTGGAAAGAATAAGAGGTTCAGAGGACATTCCCTCTGCCCTACGAAGGGTTCAGTTTTCAGGCATACAAAACCGAAGCTTGAGGCATGATATTTTGCCAATTCTCGTGCTGCACTGCCTTTCTGGCAGGCATCTCTAAGGTTTGGAGTTCAGGAAGTGAATCTGAAAGCTAGATCCAAAGCCGCTGGAGAGAGTCGCACTGTTTGCTCAAGCCAGCTCCTTGTAAAGCGGATGGAAATCCTCCTATTTCATCAGGAGTTAGATTGCACTATTTGGTTCAGATTCAGATGGAAAGACTCAAGGACAAAAATGGCCTTCTGGAGAAGAGAAGAGCAGCAGCAGTAACATTCGACTCGATAGGATCCTCCGAGCATCAGCGAAACACTATCCTGTTTTACAACTAACTTAAGAGCAATACCATCACGATCTTCTCTGAGCGACTGGGAATGCTGGACAATCATTACATACCTCTCCCTTTATACAGTCCACTTGAATGGTTTGATTTTGCTTCACATCAAATCTTTTTCGGGCTTGGGAGCAAAGGACATAGCAGTCAATCTCCCTTTCCAAATCAGTGAAGTTTTTCTGGCGTTCCTGGAGAAACTCCTCTACCACGTAGCTTATGCTATCCTTACTGACAGGTGACGTCCCCCAAGGACACCACCACACTTTAGTTTGAAAATGGCAGGTATCATCATACTGGGTCCACGCGTCTGCCAAAAAAAACAAACAAAACCTTTGAACATGGAAGAGGACAGATTTTGGGTGCAGGCAACCTACTACATGGCCCGTGATGAAGCACGCTGCACGCCAGCCAGCCACAGAGCGGGGAACGTGCAGCTCTGGGCTGGCTGCTCCCCCGTCTCCATGGGCCCCAGCACAGAGGCTGTGCTGCGGAGGCACACGCTCAGGCACACCATGTCCCGGCCGGCCGCAGGTTGGGGCGCAGCTGGCTGCTCCCCATCTCGTGACACGCTGTGCCCCAGCTCTACTCTGCTCCACTCCAGGGGCTCTCTAGCACGGGGAGATGGGGCAGCAGGCAGCCCTAAGCCGTGCCGCTCCCCAGCTGGTGTAGGGAGGAGGGTGGCAAGCACCGACCGGTGGTCAGCGACCACCCGCAGATGCCACCGGCAGTGTCGCTGGTGGCCAGCGGTGATGGGGGACCACTGGCAAACATGGCCAGCAGTGTCAGTAGCAAGCGGGGGTGGTGGCGAGCAGTGACCGCACACAGGCAACACTAGCAGCGTCAGCGGCACTTTTTGCTCTGCCACTCTCAGCAGGTGCACATGCATCCCCTACATGTTGCCAGTGGAGCAGCTAGCCCTGTGCTGAGGCGCCCTGTGCTCCATCCAGCTTCCCCTGCAGCATGTGCAGCCTGGCCAGGAGCAGTTTGCACACAGCAGGACCTTGCGCCCCGCAGCAAAGCCTGTGTGCAGGAGTGTGCTCTGCAGCACAAAGTAGGGGCATGAGTTTGTGCCACTACTATTTGCCCATGCACGTGCCCCTGCTCATCTTGACATGGCCACACAGACTAAGGAGTTGGCCAGACTCCGGTCTCATTTACTTACTGCACCCCAGCCTGTGTTATGAGAAAATCAAAGGGAAATATTATTTTGCCCTACCCCAAACCACAGTGTTTCCAATCCTGAAACACCTCAGGGCAGGCATTTTCACTTCTAATCATGGGCCGTATTTCAATGGTGCGATATTATCAGTGTTAGTTGTTATTTGAAGAGGCACCAGAAAACTTCTGCTCTTGAATTCTTTTTTGATGGAAGATTGTGTTTGTAACTGAACTACTTTTGTCATGGTTGCACCACTACCACCTGTAGATACAGACCTCTGCCACCCATCCTCCCTGTGTGTGTGGGGGACCATCTAGGCTCACGCAGGGGCCCGGTGCATGGCCAAAGGGAGATGGAGCAATCTGCTGCCAGGAGCAGCAAATCTGCTCCCACATCTCTGCGTGTGTAGACGTGTGCCTGGGAGAGTTTACTTTAGAGTACTTTATTCTAGAGTATACTGCTCCCAGATTATTTGCATCCAGCAGCACCTACGCATCTGCTCCCACTTCAGCAGCAGCACGGGTGCCCCTGGTGACTCCATTTTAATTCAAAAGCGATTCCACTGACATCAGTGCTATTCCAGTAAGATCCACCGTACAGGTACATCTAGGGGCTCTGCTCACCACTGCCCTCCGCTTTCTCTCATCAATTCACTGGTGAAAAGCATAACCCTTACCTTTTGCTTTAATGGTCCATTCGGGGATAACTAGAACTCGAAGGAAGAGATTCTTTTTGTTTTTTGAAGATGTTTCAGGAAAATCCTCCAACTGTATTGGCCTGTTGTCACCGAAAAGGTCCACGATGCCATAGCTGTAATAAAGAGGCTTTCCCTGCTGTAGTTTGGAAAGAGATATTCTCCCCTTTGCAATAATTCTCTCAATATCCTTATTGGCCCTAGAAAATTAAAACAGATGAGTCACATCAGCTCTTCATTTTGAATCATCAGAACAGACAGCAAGCTCCCTTTTCTCTTGAGGGAACCGTGATGGGCTCCCAAGAAATTATGAGAGCTTTAAAATATGAGCTACATGCAGTCTGAAGCCTTAGAAACCAGAAGGTAAATAAAAATGAACCTTAACATCTAGTGTTTCATAAAGTTCACATTAAAGGGAGGTATTGGTGTCCAACACATGAAACAGCATCATCCAGTCCTCACAACTCCCTACATTGTGGTGGCAAGGGACCGGTGGCAGTGTCTAAGTTAGTGCTTCATGGTGCCAAAATGCCAGAACCGCAGGTATCCATCCCCCTGGACTGGATAACATGGCCTTTTGCACTAGATTTAAAGCCTAGGCTGGGACAAAGTTGTACCCAGCCAGCATGGGACCAGATCTGGGCATTTGGGGATGGATCTCAGCACACTGGGCCTGGCTAGCACAGGGCAGGATCTGGACAAGTAGGTCCTGGCCTGCTGGGGCCAGATTCAGATGTGTAGGGCCTGCCTGGGGAGGGCCAGATCTGAGCATGCACCTAGGTGCACGGCTAGTGTGGGGCCCAGCCCTGGCCTCAGGACTCAACATGAGCAAACGGACAGCTTTGCAGCTGACCCAGGCATGTGGGTCGTGGCCAGCATGCAGGATTCAGCCTGTGGACCAGCTCTGCACCATTCATGCAGCCCGCAGGGCCAACAGTTTGGGCACCACCACACTAGCTAACTAACTCATTTCACTTTTCTGTTTTAAAGTACATTTTTAACCCTCAAGATGAGAAAGAAAACTTGGAAATGCTAACATTAACCATTTCATTACCGGGGAACAAATAAACACCCTCCAAATGTCTGAGAATTGTCAGGCGGGATGACTATACCCAACCCAAAAAAACCCAAAAATTCCTGGCTGGACTAGGGTAGGGCTCATGCCATGTCCCACCCATCTAAATTCACAGGCTGCTTACAGATGTGAAAAAAATGGTGCTTTACTTTTAGCTCAGCGTGCCCCTGCGCTGAATTCAGCGCGCGCCCAGAAGAGGCATTGCATTACGGCTCACCCAATGTCTATATTGACTGGGTGTTTTGGCGGGGCATTTGGGGGCTTTTATCTAATAGCTGATTGAATCAGCTATTAGATAAAAGCGCCAAAACCCCCCACTAAAATACATGATCTATACAGACACTGGGGAGCCAAGTTGAACTAGTATGCCTCTTCTTCCAGTAAAGTGCATTTTTTTCCACATCTATCAGTGCCCATTACTAGTAACTAATCAAAACCTATCCCACCCCATGAGACCTGCATCAACTTCTGCCCAACGATTAGTATTTCCCAGAGCCTGGATTTCCTAAATATCCCTGACCAACTTACCCGGGCCAACATTGTTTAATATATCCTTTTGTTTCGACTGCCTCCATGTTATTTTTGGTGGGTTGGGGATGACTACAGCCACCTTGAGCCCCATTTGCAGAGGTCTGACCATGAACAAGGACCTTAGCAAAGGTCCTGCAAAGGACCTTAGCTAAAGTCCTGCAAAGGACTTTAGCTGACACAGTGTAGGTAGATAGCTCTGAATATCAGCATTGATATCCAAGAACCTCTCCCAGAAAAAAATATAAGAAACACCTTATACCATCCCTCCTAACGGTGCACATTAGGAGCACATTTCTCACAGAACAGCCACTCCGGCTCTGCCCTTATTCTCCTTGCACTCAGGGGAAATCCACCTACCAACTTGAAAAAGTGAACCTGGGAACAAAAATGCATAAGCTGCATGGACACTAAGAACCAAGGAATATTGGTTTTGTGGCATATGGACATTTTCACCCTCCTCCCTTTTGGTAGGTCTTGATCTGCCAGTAATCAATGTCTTTTGCTAACTGTGCATCTGCGACCTGTGGCAATTTTTCTCCTAAACCTGTTCTTTACAGCAGTGTGGAGTGCTGTTTTTGTGGAGTGCTGTGTTTGGCTTGTTCTGCTCAGACTTGATAAAGACTTGAGAACTTGTCTCTCTATCCCAACCATACAGGTGGTCCAATAAAAAGGCTCCTGCTGGACATGCCAAAAACACCCTTTAACTTGTCATGGGTAAAGTACGGGGATGACGACACTGGTAACGTCCTGCTATTGAAAGGACAGGAAGTGGTTAAACACACTCAAGAAATCAAAGTATAGTTTAATTATGGGGTTGTTCTTACGCTATATGCATAGCAGCACATTCTTCATATACTCCAGGTTCCTTGTAGATGGCAACAACAATCTTGACATTGTTATTCTCACATCTCCATTTATTGGACAAGGGAGCAATAAACTTCAGGGTCATATGTTCTGTGTTCATCGAGCATGGATTCAGCAAGCACCTAACAGGAAAAAAACCAAAAATGCCTCTGTGCCATCTGTGCTCCCCAACGCATCGATTAAAACCTTGTGTTTGGCAATCAAATCACTTAACTTCAGCTTTGAGCTTTTAAATATTATATTATATATATTATATAGTATTAGTATTACATAATAGTATATATTTCTATATAACATGTAATAATCATTATATTAATAATTATATTATTAATATTACTATGTAATAATGTTAATATATTGTAATAATATATTATATTATTGCCTATAATATTAAATATTTTCCCCATTTTTAGCATGTTAAAGGAAATTTTAACATAAAAAATAATTCAAAGAGAAAGAAAGAAACTGGGGTGGTTTTTTTAACATATTCAACCTTAAGTATTCACTGGATGCGAGAGAGAAAGGACCATGACTCCTCAGCTCGCAATTTTGGGCGCTCACCTCCAAGGTCAGAGGCACCTGAGCTCCGGTCCCTGCTTTCACAAACGTTCAGGTATACCATGCAAAAAGGTGTCCAGCAGGAGAGACTAAGGGACAGCATGCTCATGGCTCCCCAGAGGCCCTACATCTCGGTGGCCTGGCTGCTCTCACAGGAGGTGGGGATTTCTCATGTGCTGGGTTGGTTTGTGAACCACAGGACAAAGGAGCAGAATTGGGTTGAGTGTACTTACTGGATCAGGCCTCTTTGATGCAAAGCAGAAAGCCATTACCTTGTGACTTCTGCAGAACTTAGGCCTGAGACAAGTGCCCGGCGCTCCCAGAATGGAGGAAGCGGTGTATGTTTTCAGCTGCGGTGCCAAGGTTAGACACACCTGCAAGGCTGTGTGTGTGCGTCTAGAGGGGAGCATGACTGCCAGCAGCTCTTAACTGCCAAAGTTGAGCAAAAAAGAGCATTTAAATCCCCAGTTCTCCGCTGTTAACCTACTCCCTACTCTCCAAGATACAGAACCCCATTTGGACACGAGATCTGAGACCAATATCCAGCCGTTGTCTGAACAGCGACGTGTTGCTGACAAACAGATGCTGCTTCCTCCCTGGATCTGCTACTTCTCAAGCGCCTTTTGCCTGAGAGCAAAATGATCAACACAACAGCTACCCCGCTTAGATTTCTCTTTACCAAGTGATTCACAGATGTAGGGCTGGAGGGGACCTGAGCAGACCATCTGCCCTGGGAGTGCCCTCCCCATCACCCACTTTTGACCCTCTGACAAACCTGGCAGCACCCTCCGTGAGCTCTTCGCTGCCTTTGGGATCTGCAACATCTATAAAGTAAAAAAACATCATCTGAAATCATTTAAGAGCCAAAAGGGTGCTATGTGCAGGCACCAGAGGAATATAACTTCAGGTGACACCTTCTTAGCTTGAAAAATGAATGCTCTGTATAAATATTGGCACCATTCGTGGCTGCCATAACCTCCGAATATTCATGCTTTTGTTACGTTTTGGCTCACGTGAACCTAGCAGAATGGATTTCTACACCCTGACTCCACACATCACCTCTCAGTCTGACTATGACCATGCCACATTTTGACTTTAACAAATTGGGCAGATGGAGCACCCTGCATCCTCCTCCGTGAACCAGATTTTCTAGGTCTTGAAACGTTCCTGCAAGACATCTCTGAACTCTCCTTTGGAAATGTTCACATTAGTCCTCTTAGCCTGGCATGAGGATGTCTCGGGGCCAAGTGGTTTCCACCAGGATCCCTAAGACCTCTTCAGAGTCGCTGCTTCCCTGTCAGCAGTAAGCATGGACTATTTTTTTTGGTCCTACCTTGCTGCTTGGTTTTATTAAAATATCAACTGTTCAAATGAGTCCAGCTAATCCCAATTGTTCTGCAGAACTGACCTGTCCCAAGCTTTACTCAGTGCCTAGCAATTTGGTGCTATTGCCAGATTTCATCAGCGAAAAGTTTTATAGTCCTTTCCAGATTATTGATAACAATATCAAGTAACATCAGGTCATAGATCAGTGAAACAGAGAGCTCCGAGGATATAACAGATACCTGCGCAGGGCGTCACCTCCGTCCCAGTCTGCCCAAAGTCGCATGTCTTAAAAAAAAAAAAGATGAAAATTTAAGTACTGAAGTGGCATAGAGACTGCATTTGCCTTGCTCTGTTACTCTGCCCCAGGTGGATGCAAACTCAGGTTGAGAGTCACCTGGATGTGAACTGACAATGAGAGAGAGAGTCAGAAACCAGCCCAACCAACCTGGGGCCGAAGTGGGCTGCTCTTGTGTGGAGCAAGAGGGAGGGTTATAAATGATGGGAAGCCCTGAGAACGGGAACAGAGGTCATGGGACTCTCAATTAATAAAATAATACATGGCTTGGAGAAGGTAGGCTGAGAATGGCTATATAACCCATTCTTATAACCCAAGAACAAGGCGATAGTCACTGGAAGGTAGTCTGCAATTCAGACAGTCCTCCTGGAAGTCCTCCTCCAAGAAGAGTGCCATCTTCAGATCACTGGTTCTCAACCTTTTGAGACTGAAAGCACCCTACATTAGAGTCAGGCTACCTAATAAGCTATCTAACATATCTAACGTTTTGATTGTTGAAAATAATGGATCCAGTATCCTGCTGCAAAAACCAGAACAGGTCAGAACGAGCCTTAGAAAGCAGGTCCAAATGCTTTTGGCCTGATGAATTCCTATTTGAAATCTCTGGGTTGACCTGAGACGTCCGAAAGGAGCTGAAATGTTCATAACATCAAGAAAGGGAAAAAGAGAGCAACCAAAAATCAGGGCCATTTAAGGTGCCACTTGCACACACAACATTTAGGTGCTAGCCTTGGTGCCGTATTTGGGATCCAAGTGCCTGCGTATGCATCTGTGGACGGGTACGAGGCAGCGAGGAGGTAGGCAGCCCACCACTTTTTGTGGAGTGGTGAAGCATATTACCTGGCACGTTTTGTATCTGCAAAGTGCACTCACCCCGGATAATGATGTGAAAACCTCTCTTACATTTGACTGGGGAGTGTGGTAAAAAGTCAAAACAATCCTCATGGACAGAAAGCCTTTTCCAGGAATAAATCTGTCGTTCAAAACCAAGGTTCCTCTTGAAAAAATACACTTTCAAAAGGAAAGAGTTTACTAATCTCAGGCTAATAGAAGTAGTCAAAGTAGAAAGAATACGAGTTTCAGGCCACTAACCTGCTCATCATTTAAAATGAAGCAGAAAATATTCAATCTGACTATTACTCTGGAGGCACGAAGCGACTGGAAACACATTAAAAGCATCATCATGCAACTTTCCGTGGTTAAAGAGCAATGCTTAAGTGCCCTAAGAGACGCTGAAGCAAGTCTCAATCTTTGGACTAAAGTGTCCTCAAGGTGGGCTATGTATTGGTGTACCATCTGGAGGAGAGCATTTGACACCGTGCTCTTGACCAAGGCTTTTATAAAGCAGTCGCTTGGGAGGAAGAGAGAGAGCAGCAAGTGGCTGCATGAGTGACCCAGGTTGCATGGGAGCCTAGAACAGCTTATTCAATGGTCCCTTCTGATGATCAAATCTGTGCTCCATCTGCAAGAGTTTTGGTGTCCAGACTTGAACTTGGATTCCTTTCTAAGGTACCACGTTGTCTTATTCGGGCCTACTTCGCTGCCAATCCCCGACATAACTAGACTCACTTGATGCCGATTGTAGTTGAATACAATGCATACCTCTTTTGCTTCCTCGGCAGTCTCACAGTCTGGTTGGGATCCAGAGCTTGATTCCTTTCCAGTGGAGTATCCTTCACTAAGCAGGTGTTCTTGGACATCAACCCTTCTTAAAGTTGCTTCTAAGTGAAAAGAGAGAGAAATGAGACTATCACCTTTCCATTGATCCTATCCCATAATAGCAGGGTTCTGCAAGGGCAACCCTGGCATCTGACATCTAAGCCAGCAGCACTCAGCTCAAGTGGATGCAGCGCTAAAACTTCTCAGATACATCCTAAAATTAATGACACTAAACTGCAAAGCTTTAGGATATCTTATCCACCGTGTCCTGGGAGATCTTCTACCTCTCTTTTGGAGATCCTGGCTTGAAATACTATTACTACCCCTTTTAACTTAACTATTTGACAACATGCAGGTTCCTGCAAGTGGTTTCTGTGAGGAGGAAAAAGGTGCTGGTGAACTCAGGAACGTCTCTTGTTCCTGAGTTCTTTGCAAATTATTTTTATTCTTTGCAAATAATCCTATTTATTTGCAAAGAATGGCCATAGGATTGCATTTCCCTGAACACAAGAGGACCTAGATAAGAGGAAGCCGTTTGCTTACAGATACAACCCTACATTAATCTGCACTTCCCAAAAATTCTTACTCTAGATTATTTTTTCGGGCCACGCTTGCCGTGTTTGTCCTGACAGTCTGGGTTTGCGTGCCCTGTCCTTCCCTTTCAAAATTGCCAAAGCTACTATAAAACCTCCCAGTCCCCCATGCAACTGTCTCCTGCAGCCCGTGCACACCTTCCGAATGAAAGAAAATAAATCGGAGAGGGAAGCCCAGTGACGCGAAGTTTTAAGTAATGCACAAAATGTCTACAAAATGCACTTTAATGTGCAGTAGACTATTTACATTAAAGCATCATAAAAAAAACCAGGGCATTACACTAAGCTGCAGTAAAATAGTCGACTGCACACCGAAGCATGCAAACATACGACTGTGATTAATCAAGTCTGCTGGAGCGTGGCAATTACCATGCTCCAGCAGCCTCCTTTGTCTCATGTTTCAGCATCCCCCAGAGATGGCAGGGGCACTTTATCTACGGCTCATTCGACGAGCTTTAGATAAAGCACCCCTGCCACCATTTTGAAGCGTGGGGACGCTGATATATGAGATGCTCCAGGCACTTTAATTAAAGCGGTTCTCAGAGCCACTCTAAAGCACCCAACTCCCGGAGCACATATATAAATGCCCGCACGTTAGAGGTCATCAACACTCGTGCTCCGGGGTGGGCACGTTAATTAGAGTGGTCTGAGAGCCGATCATACGAAAGCACTCACAGCATCACTAGTTTGCAGCGTCCTGCACTTCAAAATGGCAGCAGGGGTGCTCACACTAAAGCTTGTTCAACAAGTTTTAATTCAAGTGCCCTCACCACCATTTTGAAGCGTGGGGATGCTAAATAGACATGACATGGAGGCTGCTGGAGTACATTAATTAACATGCTCCAGCAGACTCGATTAATCAATTCTGCTCTGACTCATGCTAATTAGCATGCATCGGAGCAGATGTCTGGCATGTGCACGGGTGCCCAGAGGTATTAAATTGAATGCACATTAGAAAAGGCACCTTAATGCACATGCAGACACATCTCTTTGCGCCATATATTTAAGCTTTTAAGGCAGAAATTCATGCAGGCTCTTAACCTTTTGAGCCTGCATGCTAAGGAGGGTATTAGAAATTTGGGATGGATCCAGTGTTCCCAAATTTTAGAACACTTACAGCAGGTCACAATCAACAGTACGCATAAACAGGGTTACATATAAAAATGTATAACAATAACAGGATTTTTACATATGTAAATGCTCAATGAAGATTTTTCAGTTCCAGTTATTTGCAGTATGTTACCTGCATGGATAGATACTTCTGGCTGCTGTTGGTTGTCCCCTTCCTCTTCTTCAGGGCAAGCGCCCTCTGAATGGGTGTCCTTGTGTCCCTTGAACATGAAATGCAAAAGCTAGGAGCCAAAATTCATGCAGTCTTGATAAAGACAAGCTATTTAACAAATGCCTTGCAACAACAAGACTGCAGCGCTGCCATGCCTGTGTTTCATCTGCAGCAAATTAAAAGATGCTGTTGATGGTTTGGGCATTATCCTTGGCAGTTGTGCATGACAGGTCTTTCTGAAGCGTTTAAGAATAGGTTAGATAAACACTAGGTTAGACCACCTTAGACAGGGATGATTCCTGCCCCAAGCAGAGGGGTGGGATGGATGTGATCTCCTAAGGCCCCTTCCACCCCATGCTCATGTTTCTGTGAGTCTAAGACACATATTTGACAGTGTTCACTTGGAGTGACTAAACTGATGGGCCACTCCAGCCTAAAACAGGACTTTTCTGGCAAAAAAAAAAATGGGACACACAAAGACTTTAGTTATGGCAGATCTTGACAGAAAGCTGAATCTGGGCTACTCAAATAGTTAAGCAACTGAACTCATGCTTTAATCTCCAAATGGTCTAAGGGGAAGGAATTAAAAATCCCTACACCCTTCCCCCCAGTTTTTCAGCACACAAGTACCAAGACCTAAACATGACCAGTTTTTGCTTTTTCTCCCTTTTTCCTCGCCTTCCTCAGAAACGTCGGGTATTGGCTACAGCCAAGGCTGGGGATTTTCCCTGTGATGTGTCAGTGCTCCTGCTGGGACTCAATCCCAGATGTTCTGGTCTAGAAAGTCTTCCTCCGCTGCTCAGGGTCAGAGTCACTGATCACCACATTTGGGGTTAGGGAGGAATTTTTATGCCAGGGTCAGATTGGTCCTGGGCACATCCACACGTGTGCTTTAATGTGCAGTAGCCTATTCTACTGTGCATTGAAGTGGCACATAAAAAAAGTGTGATTATGCTAATGCACAGTAAAATAGCCTACTGTACAAGAAGCGTCACTTAAAAACCACGCACATTCGTTAGTGTGCATTAAGGCAGCCTAATGCACATTTCTTTAGTACCTCACCCTGGAGGTACTAAATTTAATGCACATTAGAAACCCCACCTTAACGCACGTGAATGCTGTTGCAACAGGAAACACGGCCTTCTTCCTTAGATCTCTTGACTCTATTTTAGCAACCTTTGCTTAGCAGCAAGAGATCGACTGCCGTGATCCCCCTGCTTTACCTGTGGCAGTTTGGGATCCTATGCCTTGGGGTTGTATATAGTTTTATTACTTGCTTATACAAGCATTTGGTTGAGAGGTTTGGATAGGAATGATTCTGCCCGAGGCAGGGAATTGGACTAGATGATCACCAAAGAGCCCTTCCAGCCCTACTTTTCTATCGTTCTGAAAATGGAGTATTCAGCGCTCTTGAAAGGTAAACCATGTGGGATCAAAACCTGTACCTATAAGAATTTGCAAGTCAGATGGACACTTGGGTCTCCACATGTTTTCTGACCAATAACTTTTCTGGTAGTGCTCAGAAAAACTAGCTCAGGTCCCACGCATCCCAATCAAATAAAAGCCCTACCTCATTTTTCAGTCCTGCAGCACTGGCTTCTGGCTGGGATCCAGCTCGTACAACCAGGTCAGACTTGGCACCATCGGTTAGAGGTGTGGGCTCTCTGTTATCCAGTTCGACAGCTTCAGTTCCTGGTACAAGAAGATCAGAACAAGAAAAACAGAATTTGCTTACCGTATATTACAGCTCCCAACCATTGCTTATTTAACACCTTTTCTCGAAATAAAATATTTCTCATTGGGTGCGTCTAAAGGTGCAATTAATGAGGACGAATAATCTCCAGAGCTTATTGCTCTGGAGTTTTTTTGCTCCCAGCCTCACCATTTGAGCATGTGCCCAGAAGCAAAAAACTCCTACTCCAGAGGTGATTCATGCACAGCACACGGAGCCTGGTTAGAGCAGCCCGGGCCGGCAGCCCAGGGCTACTCCCCCATACATGTGCATTGTATTTTACAAGACTACCCTGCTGCTGAGTGTATTAGTTTTGTGCACCCTGCACAGGGCATGTGTAGACACTGAAGCATTTACTGTGCACGTAATTAGCCAACCGTGCAGATGTCGCAAGTAGATGCACCTAGTAACAGAGAGGCTGGAACAGGGGACCCTTCCCCCTGTCATCTGGAGGAAATAAGGGCAAGGTTGCAAAGCAAATGCTGCCTGCAAGGAACCCAGTTAGGAGGGCTTCAGGACTCAGCCTGAACATGGCAGGGAGCAGGACGCTTGGCTGCAGAAGAAGGGGGGAGCAGCACCGGGGCCCTATTAACACAAGGCAGGCCAGGTGACGTGAAGGAGGAGGCGCAAGGGCCATATCAATGTGAGCCTGGGAGTCGAGGATGAGATCCTCACACCAGAAGGAGCTCCGCAAGCATGGCATACGGGGAGATAAGTTAGAAGTGCTAGTGCTGTTTGGGGTTTGCGATTAGTGGACAACTGAGTAGTGGACCTAGGGGAGAAGAAGGCCGCAGAGCAGGGTGCCCACAGCACCCTGGGGTTTAAGCCCTACAAAGGGGCAGAAGGAGTGAGCCAAGCGAGGGCTGAGAGTGGAGTCAGAGACATACCATAGACAAGAAGTGATGGAGACCCGGGATACATGCTGTTCTCCTGAGCTGCGCACTTCTAGAGACTTTCCACCTGGGTTTTAACAACTTCCACCCCTCTATCAAACTGACTCTTAAATGCTCCACTTGGTCCGTTCATTTCTTAGATGCCACTGTGACACTTCGCAATGGCTACTTCACACCAGAAACCAAAAGACCCACCGCCAAGCCACCAGCGTTCATCTTAAACACACCACTAGATCCATCCTCTACAGCCAAGCTCTACATTATAACCATATTTGCTTTTTAATCCTACCAACTGGGATGCACCTCTTAGGGTTAAGCTAAATTGCTAATGTTAGTGTTCTACGGGGATCTGCTACATCACAAGGGGTAAGATGTGTGGATACCTTGTCCTCCGACCAACACGGCTACAACCTACACCCCTGGATACCTTTAAGTGTGTTATGTAGAAGTGGTTGCATTATGCCAGGGGCTTGCAGGAGGGAACAGCAGAACATAAATAAAGACATAAATGATGCTCTAAAGGCTTGTAAAACATGCCAAAGAAATATATCAGCTCAAAGAAAAGAGCCCATGATGGTTATGAAGGAACCCATAGCTCTGTGGGATCAGGTGGGCACTGACTTACTCATACGTGCAGGAAAAAATACGTACGGGTGCTGGATTCTTATTCGCACTACCCTGAAACTGCGTTGATTGAAAGCACAACAGCAAACCAGGTCATAACTCACCTCCAATTACTTCTTCCTAGACCTGGGAGTCCACGAATTGTGAGAACAGACAACAGACCTCAATTCAACCGGCTCGAGTTTAAAGAGTTTGCGAACAAATATGGATTCCATCACAACCCTTCGAGTCCTAAATACCCACAATCCAATGGTCTGGTGCAAAAAGTGAAGAAATTGTTGGAAAAAAAATCTATAGATTCACACACTGATGTTTACCTGTTGCTCTTAAATTAAATTACAGGGCAACACCCGTGAAACATGGGTTGTCCCCAGCAGAAATGCCGTTAGGAGGAAAGTCAAAACCAGGCTGCCACATCTTGTGGGTGATACTAAGACTGAAAAGCAAACCAGGAAACATTTGAAAAAAGTGATAAACTCAAACAAAAATAGTCTTACCACAGGGGTTCCAGGAAGTTACCACAACTGCACGGCAAAGAGCTCGTGCTGGTTCAGATGCACGAATGCAGAAGCAAAAAGCACTCGTTTCCACCAGGTAGCTCCCAGACCCTATAAAGCAGTCATGCTGGAAGGACAGGGGGTACAGAGGAACAGACACTTGTAGCTCATACAGAGGAGAAAAGCAGCAGCATCACAAGATTAACCAAGGGAAACAGAGCCAACAACAAAGCAACAAGAAACAACAGAGGAGATTCAAAATGACACAGAAGTAGAGACCTCTGAACAAGGAAACCACACAAGGACTACACCAATAAGGACTGAAAATGCAGAGAAACTAAGGAGAGCACCTAAAGCCAAAAGGCCAACACAAAGATTAAGAGGGACCTGTCCAAATGTGCTTTAACTATGGGCTGAACTAAAGTGCCGATGTTAGTATTATATGGGCTATCTTACACGTAAAGGGGGAAGACATGTGGATCCCCTTGGGCATGTTATATATAAGTTGTAACGTTTGCAGGAGACAACACAAGATCTGAGGGCTGCACAGGCTCTCTGAATAAACACGCGTTGTCATCTCATAAGTTTAACTCCTTGGTCTTTTGAGAATAGCTCCTGACCCATCACTGTCCTGCCCTTCCACTGCTAGGAACGCCTAACTAGAGCTATTTTGCCCGTGTGCATTAACTGCACTTATACAAGCTGTATTTCACCTACCACTTCAGAGCCCGCTTTGCAGGTTTATGAGCTCTTTCTTTAAGACTACCACCAGCTTTGGATCCGACTACACGGAATAATCTTGTTTCACCTGCAAATGTTGCCACCTCATAACTTCCTGCCTTTGCCATGTCATTTATGAACACGCGTTTACCAGCGCAGGACCCTGGGGACCCTGCACCTTCCTTCCTCCCATTGCAAAACATGTCTGTTTGCTTGCACTTTCTGTTCTTCATCTTTTAACCAGGTAAAGTAAGTATACTGAAGTATATCGAACATCGGAGAATTGATGTTCAATGCTTTGGCTGTTGGAATTTGCATTCCCATTCATACCCATTCAAACAGAAATGAAAAATACGCAGCATTCCCTGCAGATGTTGCATACGCATTATTTTTCCTTATATTACGCTATGAAGTCAGGAGACCAAAAGCTAAGACCAAAAGAGACCAAAAGGTCAGGTCAACTTATGCTGAGCAATAGGGGGTTTCAAAATGGATTGCTAACTTTATTGTTATTCCATATTGGATATCAAATAGCAATAACTGAATAAAACATTATGAAAAAGAAATTCTAGCAAGGTTAATCTTATCTTAATAGCTACATAGTTCATAATAAAAATAGCAATGTAAAGCAATTATAGCTATTGTGATACAACAACGTCTTGCTTGCTGTCTCATTTTTTTAGTCTCTCTACTTCACAAACTTCCTTGTCTCCCGGGTTTTATATCTAAAGACCTATGCAATTAACATTAACTTAAATAAAGACCGATTCAGCAAATGGGAGGATTGAGTTTATGCAGCCAGCTGAAAGACAATATGCAAGTCATATTGCTCAAGCACAACATGGTAATATGCAGCGATACCCGGTTTCGCTCTAAGCTTAGCGCAGTAAGCTACTTTGGATGGTTGCTTTGCGAGTACTCTGATCCTGGTACCCGACCTGGATCAAGGATCTCTGCACTGTGCGGTGCACACAAACCCACAGTTTCACAAACCTACCGGACATCAGAAAGCAGATGTCTCGTATAATATATGTAATCTTAATAATACAAGACAATCCAATCAAAGCCAACGCCTGTCACATAATTTGTGACATTCATTTACTCTACCTCGTAGCCGATTCTCAGCCATGCCTTTAGCTCCCAGGGAAAAGTTAACAGGTGGCTTTCATGTGCCGCTATTAATACATATTATTTTGGACCCACCCAAAACATGTGATTTCCTTTTTCAGTTTCTTGTAAATGCTCTGTATATAAGAAATGAAAGTAGTGTTGTATTATTGACTCTGCAGGTTTTTTTGCATTCAGTTTGAGGTGCAATGTAAGACAGATACCTGGAGCTAACAATATTTGACTGTTGAATAAGCAGAAGACTTTGCTCCTTCCCAAGGTCTTTGCATCTCTCCGATTCGTTTCCCACTCAAAAATCCAAACTGCAGGAATAGATCGCTGCAAATTGGCACCTACAGAAAGAAACAGGTAAAGTTGTCGTATGTGGACAAACAGCGAGTAACGGAGGAGGAAATGTAGTGTGGTAAGTATTAGGAAAATTTAGGAGGGGTACAGACGCTGTTATTAATAGCAAGTTTAACCTCCTGAGCCTTTGGGGGAGGAATTTTTGGCAAACCTAGACCTAAAGCCAGTGCGGCTGTGACTAGACGAGGTTGTGCTCATAATCAGTGGTGGCCTCAGGGTTGTTGAAGCCCTGGCCAAGAGAGTCATTTCAGGCCTTTTAAAGGTATGTACTCAGGTAAGTATTAACCCACCACAGTTGTATTGTGGGTCTTTTTGATATTCTTTGGGAGAATTAGATAAATAGTCTCCAGTCTCTTTTAGTGCCGTTCAAATTGTTTCAGACCCACGCACCTGTGGCTTGCAGCTAGAGCAACGTTTCTCAACCCTTGGGTCGTGACCCAAAAGCGAACTGCAAGAATACATGAACGGGTTGCGCACTTGAAAACCGGATTCGCCTTTAAAGGAGAAAAACATGGGAAACTGTGGGCTTTCACTGGCAGGCTGGCAATTTTAGCCTGTGAGGGCACGGGTCTGCTTGAGGCCCCCCACACCCCATACACACTCCCCTGCCCTACACACCAGGGGCTGGGGGCGAAGGCAGCGGGTCAGGAGTGAGGGGCACTGGGTTGGGACTGCAAATGGGTCCTGGCACAAAAAGGGTTGAAAACCACTGCACTAGAGGACCAGCGAGCAGGGGCATGGGCAAGGACCAGGACTTTATTGGTCATAAAGTGAAAGGGAGCAGTAATATAAGATTTACTGTTTCCTGGGTCAAACTATAGGTCCAATAATGTGCCCCTGCCACGGCCTCTCAGGTGGCAGAGCCTGTGGTGCTGGGATTCATGGCTGCCACCATATCGACACTCAGCCAACATCCGTGTCTCTCTCTTATATTGAAACAGCAGGCTTGAAGCAGGTTGGGCAGGACTTCTGGGGACAGCATCAGGCTATTCCTGACCTCTGGAAGCTCATTAGCAGCTGGGCCCCCATGACCCAAACCAGTGGTGCTCACCTGTTTGGCACCGTGATGCAAATGAGTAGCGCGGGGCCGGCCCTGGGTACTGCTTGTGTTGACTTGACGCACGCCGGATCAACGCTCGGGATCCCAACATCGCGCTGTTAGACAGGAAGGCATGGTGCAAAATTATACACACGCAAACACCACTAGGAGTTCACACACACGTGCGCAAACATGCACTTTCATTGGGTTTTGGTCTTATTGACCGGCCGACCTTCCTCCTCCATTTCCCAGCTTCCTGCCCCTCCTTTTGGCCCCCATCTCCCAGCTTTCTGCCTCTCTGTTTCCTGGCTGTCTCCTCCTTGCCACTGGGCTTTTCCCCTCACTTCCACCCCAGCACCAGGTGACCCCAAGTAACCCTAAGTAACCCCAAACCCCAGGGACCTCGAGTAACCCCGGGGCCACTTGACCTTAAGTAACCCCAAGCCCCACATCACCTCAAACGCCCCTAACTCGGGGTTTCAAAATAACAGGATTATTAAACAGATAACACACTACCCAGCCCCACAAAGTTATTGGTTTCTACACACATACACACACAAGCACTCACATACACACACACACACAATGGTAGCAGGAGAGAAGCAGGCTCGGCGGAGGGATTGAAGTCCAGGTGTGTAGGGACAGAGTCCAAGTCCTGTGTTTGGGGAGGAAGGTGGGTGATAGCTACCTACCCGGGGCTGCGAGTTGATCATCGACGGCCAGTCGGGGTCTTCTCCAGCGAGGTGTTGTCCAGAGGGGGTCGTCGGCAGGACCTCTGGGTGGCCAGGTGGTGTGTTGCAGTGCTGGTCCAGATGGGGAGGGCATCCCCAGGAGGTCACACTCCACCACCCCTTTTATAGGGGTGGGCTACCTGTCTCCTATGGGAAGGACATGCCCAGGCAGGGGCCAGTCCTGCTCGGATGCATAGGTGCAGATCCAGGTGTCCTCACTGTCTGGCAGGACACAATGGTGGGGTTGCTGGTTTCTATAGGGTCTTTGTCTTCCAAATGTTGGGCTCCTGTAGGTTCTTTATCTTTCAAATGCTGGGTTTTGTCTCTGTTCCTGGGGGAGCTCTGTGGTGAGTCAATGCAAGGCAATGGTCTGGTCCCTCATTGACCAGCTGCAGCCTGCCCCAATCTTTACTTGGTTGAGTGGATCAAACCTAGCAACAAGTGATGTCAGCCAGGGGCCTAAATCATATCACTTCAACATAAAACAGTAAAAAAAAATCAACAGAAGCATAATACAACACTATTTACAATACAAAAGGGGCTTGTTACTATAAGGGAGTATAAAAACCTAGCTTACCTAGTACTGCTTGTAATCACTTATGCAGGATAGAGAGGGCAGAGAAAGTCAGAAATGGCTGGGGAAGGGGAGGGAACACATTTCTAAGTTAAAAAAAAGAAAAACCGGGAGGCATTGCTACACTCGTTGGGATCAGACTGCACGCCACCTCCCTCTTCCAAACTGGGCCCTCCAATGCCTTTGCCTGGCCTCGCACACGCAGATTAGGTCTCACACCACTTTGCCTGGCTTGTGCGCCGCTGACATGGCACCGGGGGCCAGATATGGCCCATCAACCAGGGGCTCAGGACACCTGGCCCAGAATATTTGCCATTCAGCCCTAGCTGTGATGGTCGAAGGACATCTGCAGAGAAGGTCTTTTGGGTAGATGCGATATCTTTTATTAGACCAACTAAATAGCTGGAAAAAAATTGTTCTTTGCAAGCTTTCGGGCATAAATGCCCTTCTTTCATTTTCCCAGCTACTTAGCTGATCTCATCAAAGACATCACGTCTACCCAAAGAAGCCTGTCTGCCCAGCTCTGACATTATTCATGCTGCACTTAGCGAGCGGTGCCGTCCCATACTTGAGTGCAGGTGACAGGACAATTCAACGACTGAGAAATATGAAGGCAGTGAATGGTAGCAAGGCAGATGTGTGATGGGGCCCGTCACAAAGACATGCTTTTGCTTGGAACTAACTGGTATTGTATCAAACGTCTGCTATGCCAATGATTCGCCAAGCGCTGCGTGTCCAGCTGCACCGCTACGGTTGACATGCGAGCAGTTCTTGCCCCGTACCCAACGTTAGAAACTCAGGGGTTGCCGCTTTGTCTGCAACAACCCAACGCAGCCGTTCTTGCCAGGCAGGCTAAGCGCGACGGCAAGACTCACAGTGCTGGAGGCAACCACTTTGTTTACAAGTTAATACTAACGCTCTGCGATTATCCTCTCGTATAGGCTGGGACATGTGGCCCTGCTGCTAGCATCCCCATTTCCCGCAGCGTTGGCCATGAACGAATGGTGGAATGAGATCTACTGCTAGGAGTGGGAGTAGCAGCCCCGTACGCTCCCCGCCCCATCGCTCTCTGGGTACCACCCTGTCCACCCGGTGTTGTTAGTAAGGGTGGGAGGCTGCCTCTAAAGAAGCAGAAGTTTCTCCCAGCTCAGGCCCTCCTGGCCCTACTCATAGTGACTTCAGCCTCTGGTTCTGCCTCTTGGCTTTAAGCAGGGAGCTGCTTTTGCTTGCACAGCTTGAATCAGACTCCAGTGCCCCCTGCTTCCTAGCAAAGAGATCCTGCCTTCAGCTCCCTCTCATGCAGGGCTTAGCCAGGCCCTGCCTTCTTCTCTTCCCCTGCAGTGAGAGCCTCTCAATGGCCTACAGGTGACTTCATTAGCTTCCTCAATGGGCCGCTGCTTAATTATCTGCCAGCTTCTTATTTCCTGCAGCTTTCTAACTCTGCTGCCTTGCCTTATGCTCACTGACAGATATTGGCCCCCTGGTACAGCAGGGACCAAGTACATACATGCTCAAGGCCATTTTCTGGCTTTAAGAGTGGATGCTTTGTCATTGTCCTCGTACACAGAAGGACCAGCTGCAGCCTGCCCCAATCTTGGCTTGGTTGAGTGGATCAAACCTAGCCACAAGTGATGCAGGATTTGGGGTCAGATGGCCTTTGGATGCTATATTCTGTGCCGTCCAGGGGGGTGTTCAGCTTGGACAGCAGCCTTGACCTTCCTTTAATCCCTATTCCTGCTCTTCTGCACTGGCCCCCACGCAGCAAGAAAGCCTCTTCGCACCGCAGCTCAGGCTACAGCTGGTCTGGGCAGCGCCTGGATCTGAAAGCTGCAGAAAAGTTGGGAGAGTGTCTCATTTACATCCTCTACGGGAGATGCTTCCTGCAGTGCTGACTAATTAGCTCTGCAGTAAAGCCTCCGTGTCTACACACGTGGCCCTATTAAGTCACAGTAAACTAATCACCACCACCGTAGGATGCTTCTGCCAGATGCGAGTACTATCTTGCAGCAGCGTTATTTTAGGCTGCTGCAACGGACATGTAGATGCTGAAGGAGGTGGCTGGGGCATGAGGCTGCTTCATTCGGTGTGGGGGCTGCCACCTGGCTAGGCCCACGCTGAAGCACCCTTGTGCCCCAGCCGGCCCCTCCACCGCACGCTGAGCCGAGTCGGAGCCTCCCGGGGCTCGCAGGCTGATCCCCAGGGCCCCCGGGGCTGCTCGGCGTGCTGCAGCCCAGGGTGCATGTGAAAACGCAGTGCCCCAGAGCACTGAACTCCGGCTTGAACTGGCTGGAGTTTATGCAGCTGCGTTAACTGCCTGCGAAGATGTACCCTGTGCATGTTGCATTGGTGGATAGTAAACTTTTCTGGCGAAGGACCAGTTCTTTCCATGTGCGCAGAGAGCCCGGCTACTGTTATGAGCTTCAGTAATGTTTTGCTATTGTTTGTATTTCCTTCGAAATGTTCAGGGACTGGCCAAAGAGCTCAGGTGAGAGACAGAAAACAGGGGTGTATTATCGCCTATCTCTCGCCATAGAAGAACTACAGGTCACCAAACGAAACTAGTAGGTCCTAAGTTTAAAAACTCACCAAAGGAAGTTACTTTTCGCCCAGCATGTCCTGGTAAAACCAGCTACCACCAGATGTGGTAGAAGCTGACAGTTTAGCCGGTTTCCAAAAGGGGCTGGACACATCCTTGGAGAAAAGGGGCATTGGCGGCGACCGAGGCAGGAGTTAGGGATACGGCTTCTGAGTCAGGACTTCCTTGACCTCCCGTCCTGGAGACTGCCAGCGAGAGAGGAAAAGTGAAAACCTCCCGGGTAGACACAATTCACTCTCCCTTTCAGCACCCACTTTCTGCCCTGGTGTGACACAGACCTATCTGATGTGCTGAAAGACCACGAGCTCAGACCCATCACAAACGACTAGAAGGCTCTATTAATCAGGGAAGCCAACGGAGACATGGCAACTAATTCCAGGGGACAAACAAAGATAAAACAGGGTGGGGGGTGAGGTCAGGCTAATAACGAGGGATGCAGGAGGAGACGCGGCGCAGAGCACGCTCGCCACTTCCCTGTGAATGGGTTGAAGGGGCCTGTGGGCACCGAGCAATGAAACGCTACCGGAAGATGCAAGGGAAGGAGTCGCAGGAAAACAGCCCCACAATTGTCTGGGTTCCTCATAGTATCATAGTATCATAGTGCCTAGGGTCAGAAGGGGCCTAGAGCAGGCCATCTAGTCTGACTCCCCGCCAATGGCAGGAACGAGTGCCAGGGTCACAGGAC
>JAGPOW010000812.1:0-39192 GCA_030014935.1 Caiman crocodilus | reverse complement strand
CGGGTCCCACCAGGTTTCCGTGAGCCCAATCAAGTCCGGGTTCTCCCCAGCCACCAAGAGAGACAGCTCCTCCTGCTTACCTCCCATGCTGCGTGCATTTGTATAGACGCATTTAAGGCTATTCACTGCCGCCTCCCCCTCCTCTTGCGTATCCCCCAAGCTGCCACCACCTTTGCCCACCCGACTTACCTGACTTAGCGGCCGAGCATCCTCTCCTCTCCCGGCAGGCCCGTCCCCCGGCAAAGCTAGTTTAAAGCCCACCTCACAAGATCAGCCAACCTGGAAGAAAGGAAACGCTGAACCATGGGCGATAGGTGAAGTCCATCCTCCGCCAGCATGCTCTGCGGAGAGAAATGTAGGCTGTGATCAAAAAAACCAAAGCCCACATCGTAGCACCAACCCCGAAGGCGCTGGTTTACAGCCTCGATACACGCCTCGTGCCGCTGTCCCCGTTGACTCACCGGTAGAACGGTCTTGTAGATGGCCTTCCTGGTCTTGTAGATGGCCACTTGGGCCAGACCCAGGAGAAGGCCGACCGGGAGGTCCTGGTGGGATCATAGGAGGGGAGTGCATCGCCAAAAGATGAAGGGGGAAATGCAGCCAGAATTTCCTTGGGAGGTGCTGGAGGAGACCGAAGAGGGGCCCGTGCGACATGGGACTGAGCAACACAGACGTGTGGTCTGACTCCGCAAATGGCAGTTCTTATGAGAAAAGGGCATAATGGACTTGCACCGTGTCCATTATAATCCTGAGCTGAATCAGCCTGAGCGTGGGGGTCCCTCCCTGAGATACCAGGAGACAGAAATGTGAACAGAAAGACTACGGAGCATAGGACCGAACGTGACAACTTTAGCTACTGGACATGCGTCTCGCACAGGAATTAATTAGAAAGATTCAGGAGGTTTTACAAAGCACGCCCAGTTTGAAATGTCTGCCTTTTGTCCTTCGGCAATATCTGAGCGGAGCATTTCCGATTGCCCGCATGTGGAATAACCACACTTGGTATAACCAGCATAATTCCCTCCTTCAGTGTACAGTATAACCCAGTATAACCACTTATACTCCCTCCTTTTTCACTCAAGTCATTTTCTTGACTTGCCCTAAGCCCCAGAGGTTAACAAAATCCCCCCAAAATACAAGAGCATCTTTGGATCCACATCTAGCAACCTACATCAGAGATTTGCAGCCTCTCCAGAGTGGGGAGCCTCCACTGAGGTTCCTGTGGGGATTGCTGGCAGCCTCAATGGAAGTCAGGTTATTTATGCGGTCTCCTAAGAGGCCATTCATAAGCCTGAAGCCAGCCACCCAGGTTCAACTATCCTGACCTTGATCCTGGCAGACAGGCTTCCTTGTGCCCCCCTCTGTGCTGCAGCCACATGGCCCTCCGCGCTCCATGATGCCCAGGTAATGTCGCTAACCCTTGTTCCACGTGGCCCTCCGTTCGTACTTACCTGTACAACAGACGTGTCCTAGGGGATCAGGCGGAGGTTCGGGGTGGTTGGGGAGCCGCCCCTGCCCAAGACAGCAGCGCCAGAACGTGTCTGGGGTGGTAACAGTTTGGAAAAGCTGGCTGCAAAGCACTCCCAGCAGAGAGAAGCTGGGGCGGGATGGCCTCACCCTCGCTGGCTTCTCCAGGGTCGTGCCCCCGCCGATGAAGTGGGCAATTTGCATCTGGGTCCTGTTGACCTCTCCCCCTGTCAGAGGAGAAGCACAAGAAATGAACTGCTGTCCTACCGCTTTCTGCTCCTCCTGCAATCTGAGGCTGGAGAAGAGCCCTGGGAGCGGGGACTTCTGGGTTACTTCCCTCAATCGCACAGCCATATGGTTTGGTTTGCTGGAGAGGGTGACTCCTGGACTTTGCCGCCTGCCGTAGGAGCCCTGCTGCTAAAAGCAGGGGCGTTTGCATAAATGCTAAGTAAGAGGCGCTGCATGGCGAGACGGGGCCTGGGGTCCTAGCTGAGCCGGTGCATCTGGACCGGCTTGCCTTCCTGACTCACTGTCTGGGGTATCAGGGCAGAGCTCCCAGCCCGGTGTCAGAGTCACGGGGCACACGGCAGAGCTTGTGAGCACAAGATCCTCAGGCAGCGGTGTTTAGCAGCTTCACCCCAGTGGAGACCTGGCCTGGAGAGAGCCGAACCTCCCCTGCATTTATGGCGGTCCTGACTTTGGCCACCCTTCCCTTCTACGTCCAGGGCTGTCCGACCCATGCACGCCCCGCAGAAGAGCAGCACAGCATATGCCATGCCCCGCTTTTGCATCTAAACCCCAGCTCTGCGCTCTGGACAGCGCCCCGGGTGGGAGCGTGGTGCCAGCGACTGGCTCTGCCTTGAGGCTGCGATACCCTGCTACTGCGTGGAGCCGCAGCCTCGCCTCCCAATAACAGCCTCTGCTCGTGGTGCTGAGGGAAGCTCGTTCAGCTCCGGCTAATGGCTCAGTGTCGACAGGGGATTGCAGCCACAGCTGGACCCCCTGACTGCCAGCGTTATCGCTGCCATTCTCCTCTGGTACCTCCAAGACACGGGCAGTGTCGAAGGGGAACGGCTGCCACGGCTCCCGGGGGTCCCGCTCGGATGCTGCACAAAGGACTGGTGACCAACCATCGCTGCCAGGCCCTGCCGCCAGGAGTAGCGCTTGCATTTGACGGACGCTCCTGCCGTCACCTGGAACGAGAGAGAGCTTGTTTTCAGAGCAGTGCAACAAGCCTGCATAGGAGACGTGAACTCTGTGGGGCACGGGGGAAAAGGGAGAGGGGGGGGGGCAAGGATTAAACTGGGCTAGATGCAGCCGTCCCATCGGGGTCATCATCTCCCCTGGGAAAACTGGGCACAAAACACCAACACTAAGAGGGGGTGCCCTTTCTGCCTCTATGGGGCCACAAACCGGCCACCATCACCCCGTCACTGTCGCAGGCGTCCTGCATGGAGACCTCCCCGCGCTCCCACACCACCGGCCCCAGGCGCTGGCTTAGAGAAGGGCATGCCCACGATGCAGGGGTCCCTCTGCTCCATTCAGTGTTTCCCAAACCGGGTGGCCGCTCTCACAACCCCACTTAATGCCCCCCCGTTTGCTGAGGCTTCACAGCACCCAGCCGCCCTGCTCCGAGCCCAGGGGCGCTGTCCAGCTCCCTTCTTACCCTTGCTGCCGCACGTGCCTCCGAAGATCACCTCCGGGCAGCGCATCGTGCAGCAGATGCACTCATCCCAGAGCAGGGAGGGATGGATGGGGAGCGGTGGACGGGGTGGGAGGAAGAAGGCACGACTGCTGGGCGAGCTGCAGCACAGCTGACATGGGCAACATTCGGAGGCGAGGGAGCACTCGCCTGGCTTGGGACACTGCCTCCCAGGGTGCAAATCTTACTGTGGGGGGAGGTCTAAAATCGGTCGTCACCCGTACATCTCCAGGTCCCCTGCTGCTCCCTGTATAGCCTCCGGCTTGACCGCCTCTGAGAGATCCTAAAATGCAGAAGGGCCATTAACTGACCGCAATGAGGATTGTGTACGGGGCAGTTCAATGACCAGAGGACCCCACCAGCCACAGCCAAGCATTCAGCACAGGTCACGGCCGCAGCCCAGCGCTGCGCTGAGCTGTGCCTATGCTCACACGCGACTCCAGAGGTTAGCCCCCCCGCACACCCAGCTCGCGCACAGCTGCAGCTGCCGGAGAGCTGCTGATTACATGCTGCTCTGGATCCACCCACACATATCTGGGTCGGCTTCCAAAAAAGAAGAGCAAGGATTTGTTATATTTGCAATTTAACCCTGTAAAATGGACTTACGGTCACCGTTATCACCGGCCGCGTCCGCACGAGATGCCACTGTGCAGTGGGTACTGCGCGGTCATGGATTCACAGATGTTAGGGGGGACGTGCAGTAACCCACACTGCTGCACAGTAGTGCCGGCGAACACCCTTTTTGTGACACAACCGCACAATAGCCTCATACATCCCGACACGGCGTGGGTTTTGCCGTGCCATGCTATCGGGCTCATGTCGCGTGTAGACGTGCCCGCTGTCACCTAGCAAGGTCTACGGTTCCAGTGCAGGACTCCTAACCTCCAGGCTCATTAGTAAACCAGGACGTGCCAGCAACCATCCCCATCCCCTCCAGCCCAGACAACAGCGGCATTGTCACAAGAACAAACCGCCAACCCCAAACCAGGCAAAGGAGCAAGGCGCTGCTCCTTCAGACATGCAAAAGGGGCTTGCCGTGCTTTCCTATAATTAGTGAGCTATTCTGTGCATCTCTAAAGACTTGCGTGACCTATTTGAAATCCCTACCAGCGAGCAAGCTGGAAGATACCGTGGTCTCGCCACTCAGACTCAGATAGACATTAAAGGAAACGGTCCGAGACAGCGTGGTGCAAGCGGCACATAAACACACAACATGATTGGATGCTGGTACGGTGCAGCAAGCGACCGTAAAGGTTGCCAGGAAACCATACATCAATTCACAGGACTGAAACTGCATTGTGAAATGCGACTGGCTTATTCAAAGGTGATTAGTTCGCTCCCAAGACCGCAGCAGCCCACCCTCAACGGGACAGAAAAAGCCTAAGCTTTTGAAGCAAGTGGAAGCCATCCGAAATTGGCCTCCCAGCGCTCACGTAACATCTTGCTGAAGCATTCCTCTGGACGCCCTAGGCGCTTGGCCAGCAGATTTCGGGCGTCCTAGCGCCGAAGTCTTCCCACCTTGTGTGCAGCCGCGCGCGCTTGGGTCATAGGGGACAGCTTACTGGGCAAGTTTGTAAGATGTTCATAAAAATTAAGCCAATTACTGTACCGGCTCCTTGGGCTTAAACATCATCCTGCCACGGGGCACCCCCGCTCCTACCCCACATTTTTCAATACCCGGGTCTGGGGGCAGTCGGCCCTGCTCTCGCCCTTGGGCTCCCTCCTGGCCCCTCTCCAGGCCGCCAGCTCCTCTCTGGCCCCTCGTTAAGGACCCGTTCGGTTCTCCCGTCCTGCCTCTATTCCCGGCCCTTGCTGGGCCACTGGGCCCCTCTGGTCCCACTACGTGCCCCACGCCCCGCACTGGACCTTCAGCCTCCCCGAGGGCCAGTGGAGGACCCCGGGCTGCCCTGGCTCTGGCAGTCTCTGCCGTGGCCTCTTTCACCCTTTTGGCCCCTCCTGGCCCTGCACAGGCCGGTCGAGACTCCCAGGGTCAGTCCTCCGGGGCCAGGTCTCTCCTCGGCGAGCCTACCCTCCCAGGCCGCTGCTCTCTGCACTCGCCCTGAGCCCTCCGTAGGTCTTCCTGCACAGCCCCAAACCTCTGGCGGCAACTCACGGCTCCTAGTCCTGCCTCTGCTCCCCAGGCCTCTTGCAGCAAGCCGCGGCGGCGCAGGCGGCGGGGAGTCCGAGAACACTTCCCGGTTATAGGCGCGACCGCCCCGAACGCCAAGCTCGCATTAGCGCTCACCAGCGTCGGGGCGGCTCACAGCACAAGGTGCCACGAGGCCCTCAGGGAACAGTCCGCGACCCCGTGCACAAGGAAAGGTCCATCTTTCGGCTCACCTGCCGTTCCTGCCCGCGCACGTTGGGGACCTGGAGACACAACGGAGAGAAGGGTGAAAGAGCAAAGCAGAGGAGCAGGTCGCGACTTCCTTCCCCGTGAGAGGGTCGTGCCAAGTCCCTTTCAGTGGAAGGGCCCGGGGCTCCAGTGTGAAATGAGGAGAGGGCAGACAGAGGGACATCCATTTCCCTGGACACTCATGCGGAGCCCGTCTCCCGCCCACAACCACCCAGAGGCCACGACTGCTCCCTCCACCGTACCGCGTCTCTCTTTGGCTCAGCAGGAAGGGACCTCCATCTCCTCTCCCACATCTGGACACCACTGCCAGGACGTGAAGTTTGCTCTCCCTGGGACAAGGACGAGCAATGGGAATGCATAATTCCTACTAACGAGAACAGGAGTCGCGTGCAAACGCCGGCTCAGCAGGGATGTGTAAAAGTCCAGCTCTGGAGCTGGTGCTGTCTGGGCTCGACCCGATGGCAACCAGGACAGAAATGTTTTTCGCCAGCTCCCACCCGTGACAGGTAGCGGGGACAAAGCTGAGCTCTTTGCACCGGTATTCCTCAGCACGGATCAGGGCATATCTCCAAATCGGACTGTAGACAGGCCCACCAACAGTGAGCACCGACCCGGCGAAGGGACACTTGGAGGGGCTGGACATGCTCAAGACAGCAGGCCCGGATGATCTCCATCGACCGGCGCTGCAAGAACTGGCCAGTGTCGCAGCAGAACTGCTGCCAAGACTGTTCGAGCGCTCGTGGCGCTCAGGACACGTCCCAGAGGGCTGGGAGAGGGCCAACGTGGTCCCCGTTTTCAAAAAAGGGAGGAAGGAGGATCCAGGTAACTATAGACCGATTCGTCTCTCCTCTGTCCTTGGGAAAACCTTTGGAAAAAGTATTAAGGATTGCGCTTGTAGGAGCCCAGCAGGAAAAATAATGCCGAAGGGCAACAAGTAAGGACGCATCGCAGGGAGATCCAGCCTGGCAAGCCTTGTTTCTTTTTACAACCAGGTCACAAACTGCTTAGATGCAGGAGTCGAGGTGGATGCGATACACTGGGATTTAAAAAAAAGCCTTTGATACGGCGTCCCATCCCATTCTCATACATAAACTAAGCGGCTGCGACACAGACGATTGCACGGTCTGGTGGGGGGCGAATTGGCGTCCTGCACCCAGAGAGCGGTGGTGGGCATCGACCTGGAAAGATGTGGCGTCCCCCAAGGCTTGGTCCTGGGACAGGAGCTGCGCAGTATCTTCAGTAGAGACTTGGACAAGGATGTGGAGAGCGCTCCGCCCAAATTTGCGGGTGACACCAAATGACGGGGCAAAGTAAACACGCTGCTGGGCAGGGGCCAGACTCAGGCAGACGGAGACAGGCCGGATAAGTGGGCAGAACAAAACAGGATGCACTTTAGCAAAGATAAGTGCAAAGTGCAGCACCTAGGGAGAAGGACTCGCCAACCCACATCCAGGCTGGGGGATGACTTGGCTTGCCAAGCAGCACGGCAGCAGAAAGGGATCTCAGAGTCATCGCTGGCTCAAAGGTGAGCGGGAGTCGACAATGTGATGAAGCGATCAATAGAGCTAAGCGCTCTGCCGTGCATTAACAGACGCGTCACAAATAGGTCTGGGGTGATCCTCCCCCTCTGCGCGGCACTGGTCAGGCTGCAGTGGCAGGACCGCGTCGGGTTTGGGGCGCCGGGACAGCTCTCCCCACCCCCCGCCGCCGAGGCCAACGGGGAGCAATTTGCTCCCGAGCAGCACCTGTGCACACTCTGCAGCCCATTCGTTTAATGCACCAATGTCTAGTAGCCGTATCTACCGCAACTAGAAAGTGGCGAATTAGACTACTGTCCTGCATTAGAGTAATTGCTGTGCAGTCTAGATGGTGGCACTTTACTGCACAGTAGATTGGTCAGTTGTGCAGTAAAACACCTCATGTAGACGCGCCCGCTGGGTGAAAAAAACCAAACCCTCGTTGTGATCATTTTAAACTTACTACCTGCTTGTTGCAACTCCTTGTTCTCGTACGGGGGGAGAGAGTCGATACGAACTCCGTTGACTTTGTCTTCACCACTCAGTCGTTCATAACCCTTTCTCTCGGCATCCTTCAAGCATCTTCTTTCTAAACTGAGCAGGCCTGGCTTCGTTAGTCTCTCCTCAGGCGGCACCGGTCCGTACCATCCATCATCCTTGCTGCTCTCCTCTCCTCGCGGAGGTGCAGGGACCAGGTCTGGGCGCAGGATCCAAGGTGCGCGCAGGGGCAGCGCCGCGGGGCTTGGCTGCACACACTCCCTGGTGCTGGCTGGAGGGAAGGGGGTGATCTGTGCTGTAGCGGCCCGATCAGGGTCTGCCCCTGACAAGACGTGACTGCATAGCCCCTAATGACAGCCTAGCCCCAGCTCAGCTGCCTTTTCTGAAGGCGTCTCCCTCCGTTCGCCTGCCATGACTTGATGCTGCGCTCTGTATCGGAGGGAGGCTGCCTCAATGGTTCCCAAACTAGATCCCAGCCCCTGGTCTGTGAGCTAGCTAACATCTGGGCACTCGGATATTTTTGCCACAACTCAGCCCTTTTGGCCTCGGTCTCTTTTCTCTTGGCTGGGTCGCACAGCCTAAGCCCACTGCACCAGACCTGGCTTCTGGTTCCCAGCCTTGTCTGGGCCTGCTCTGCCCGGCTCCGGGCGCCCTGGCCCCCACGCTGCACCCGGCTCCAAGCAAACACCCAGGGCAGCCGCCTCTCCGGTTAAGCCCTCTTTAGGGCTCTCGCGGTCTGGCCAGCAGCTCCCAGGCAGTCCAGCAGCTCTGGTTGCTCCTGAGCCAGGAGCTGGTCTCCACTGCAGCCCGCAGGGCCTGTGATTACAGGGCTCTCTTCCCCCCCCCTCTCTGCTGGTCACCTGGCTCCCTGGGCTGTCACAGGTGAGCCCAGTCCTGGCCACTTGCAGGCAGCCACAGGGCTCCTTGCCGCGGCGGCAAATGCTTGTTCCAGTCCTTTCCTGCCCTCTGGATGTGTGCCTGGGCTTGTCCGACCAGCCCCCAGGGCTCTGCCCTCCCTGCTCAGTAACGGGGTAGGGGGGACCTGTTCCGTCCTGCTTTGCTGCCGGCTGCTCTCCCTGCCCTGCAGCCACCTCTCCCCAGGGGAGCTGCAGCCGGGCACGTTGGCAGGGCACCGGGCCAGGTCCTTCCTTTCTCCCGCGCTCTGTCTCCATCTCGGGCCTGATGGGAGAAGCAGAAGGGCTGCAGGTCAGGAGTGAGAGGCACCAGCGTGGTTCCTGGGGCCAGGGCCATGGGAAAGTGGACGGTGGTGGGGAGGAGGTGGAGGGGTCCCGGATGAGGTTGCAGCAGGGGGGCCTGGCAAGGCTGGGGGCAGGGGGGCCATTGTGGGACTTGGGCACTGGGGCAGCCAGGTGGCTGGGGACAGCGAAAGGGCATCATGGAGTCCGGGGCTGAGGTGAAGGTGAAGGTATAGAGAGGGCAGATCAGGACGCGGCACACATAGTGGCACTGCCGGGCACTCACAGGGCTGGTGCCAGGGCTCGGGCCGGGGCTCGGACCAGCGGCTGTGAGGAGAGCAGGGGAGGGGATCAGCAATGGGCAGATGTGGGGGCACCTCAGGGACGGAGAACCCAGGCACCTGGGACTCGCTCACAGACACAAAACCCGGGTGTCTAGGGCAGGTGTATGTGCATACACACAGGTGCATAACACATGTGCACACCCCAGGCATCTGACACGTGTATACAGAACTCAGGACCCACACGCCACCGTGCACACGCACACCCCGAAGGCAGGAAACTCTGCATACTGGAATGGGGCACACACATGTGCACTCACACACTCCCACATATATGTGGGACTCCTCCCCAGCTTGGCCCTGCCCTTCCCAGGGCACTGGGATGGCAGCTGTTGAGCAGGTAGTGCAAAGCCAGGTCCACGACCGCTGGCTTCTCCACCTTGTGTTCGGCAACACAGAAACATACTCCTCAGCTTCTGCAACACAAAAAACAGCCTCCGCCACGGCTGAAGGGAGGTTGGGGTCAGACGCGAGGCTGGGTTTGCAGGGGCTCAGGACGGGTGGCTCCAGCTCCACCTCCAGCCCCCGTTACGGCCCAGAAGAGAACTCCCTCGTGACCCCAGGTAGGGGTTTGGGGGTGGTGGGACCATTGGAGCCAGGGTGCCAGACTCTTTAACCAGGCCCACCGGGGGCAAGTCCCCAGTTGCAGTCCCCAGTCCCCAGTCTGACTGACTGCAGCCACCACTAATGCTCTGGGGAAGGGGGAAACCCCAGCCCCCGCAGCCACAGGATGGGGAAACTCCTCCCGTCCTAGAAAGGCTGAAGCAGGGACACCCAGGGGCTCCCGCGAGCTGCAAAAACTATTTGGAGAGCTTCATAACCAGCGGTCTGCCACGAAGAGATGGTGATGAAGGAGCGTACCCCTCTTGCCACCGGACCTGGCAGACTTTGCAAGACATCCAGACTGAAGTGGGGGTCTGCACTGGGGACACACTGTTATCCCTACGCATGGGGAGACAAGGGACCAGGGGCCCTGCCCTGCTGGTGATGGGGGCGGAGTGGGGGCATCTCCGTGCAGGGCCTGGGGCTAAGGCTGGGGCCAGGGTGTCTGGTCTCATGGTAGGGCAAGAGTGGGGTCTGCTCCCTCCCCACTCCACATCACTGTGCAGCTGCCGCACCCCTCTCCAGAAGCGGGCAGCCCTCCAAGGAACCCAAACCCCAGAATCCCAACTATGGCCACGGCGATCCCGCACATTGCTCAGCTGCCGCTGCCAGCTCCGGAGGTCTTTTTGCTCTCTTTCCCCCTGGACCAGGGACGAGGGTTAACGGAAAAGGAAGAAGATGTGGCACAGATGCTTTGTCAATTGAAAATTTTTCTAGCTTTATTAGTGTTTTTTGTGTAACGAGGGAAAAGGTGTCAGCGGCAGCTGCTACAGTTCGAGTCCCCACGTCCCAAACAATGAAAAACAAAAAATCCTAGGTGGGTGCTGAGCTCGGGGTTACCCTCCCCCAGCACTGTGCTACTTGCGGTGGTGAAGGGTGCCGTCCTTCCCCCGCCCTTGGACCCCCTTCCCCACTTTGGGATTGCCCCGGAACCGCGAAGCGAGCTTGCGAATCCGGAGCGACGGCTGCCGGCTCGTGTGCGCGGTCGTTTGAGGATCAGGAGCGAGGGAACTGAGCCTCAAGCTCTCCTCGACGGCTTCCAGAGCCGCAGCCGACTTGGCGACCAGCTCCAAGCACCTGTTGGCCACCTCGGTCGCCCTGCCAAAGGCGGCCACCAGCGTCTCCACCGTCGCCTCCTGCCTTTGCCACATTTCTAACTCCCGTCTGTGCTGCTCCCTGACTTCCTCACGCCAGGCATCCTCGGCCCGGGCCCTGGATTTCGCGGTGACCACGAGAGACTGCAGCATCTCCTCTTTAGACTGCCGCAGCCTTCTACGATGATCGCGCATCCGCTCGGCTCCTGATCGGGCGGGCGGCCGTGGTGCAGCGTGAGCCCCACGCTCAGATGTCCTCCCGCGCGCAGCTGCGTTGCCTGCTGACAGGGGAGAAAGAGTCGTTGTGTTAGACTCCCCCTGCTCCCCTTCTCCAGCCGCCCCTCCCCATCCCATAGCCATGGCCCCATGGAGATTCGGGGACACCTACCACTCCCGGGGCCTGGGTTGTCAGGGGCACGGGTTGGGGTTTGTGTGGTGGTGGGCGCCCGTGGTATGGTGGTCATGTGGCTGTATTCCTCCATGTCACTACTGTCTTCCGTGTCCTCCGAGCCCTCTTCCTCATCTGCATGCAGAGAGGCGTGCTGCTGCGGGATCAGGGCTGGAATGAGCAATATGTCCTCCGTGCGGACCCCCAGTTCAGTCTGGATGGCTTGCAAAGAGTCCGCCGGGACCAGAGGCGAGGGGGTGCTCTCATTCGTCACCATCTCCTCAATGTAGACTCCTTGCCCACGGTCCCCGGCCACGAGGCTGTCATCAAGTAACTTTTCTGGCTTCCCGCTCCCCATGCTGTTCTCATCCTCCCAGTGGTCTAATGCCTCCAAAGCCTCCTGCTCCCCCATAGTGCCAAACGTTTTGGTTGCCTGGTACACCTTCTCCTTCGACAGGATTCGCGACAGCTCGTCATAAAATGCACATGTTCGCTTTTTCGCTCCGGCCCTGTTGTTGGCATCTCTGGCCCGGAAAAACTCGTACTTCAGCGCCTTGATCTTGCAGCGGCATTGCTTAAAGTCCCTGTTGTGGCCGCGCCGCCGCATCTGCTCGGCGATGTACATGAAGGTGTTTTTGTTGCGGTGGCCCTGCTCCAGCAGGCGCTGGATTCTTTCTTGTCCCCATATGTCTAAGAGGTCCCTCAGCTCTGCTTTGTACCAGTTGGGTCCCCGGGTGTTGGCTGAGGAGCAAGAAGAGTCTGCGCCTTCCCCGAGTGGCACGGATGCCTGGCTGTTCCCGGCTTCCATGGCTGATTGAAGGAAGGTTTGGCTCTGGTTAGGTTGGAAGGGCAATGTTCACCTCTCACAAAGCAGAGAGACTGCAGGTCCCAACTCTGGCAGTGGCAATAGCCACCCTACCCTACCCTGGCAGAGGCTCTGAACTCTTGCAACGCAACAGAGGCAGGCAGCCGCACCGCACACACATTAATGACCTGTAATGGGACGCTCTCCTGCCTATTTCTTAGATGCCATTCAGCGATCGTGGGGGAAAGGATGATTTTGCATGTAACAAAAAGCATAAAACAGTTGGAAAACAAAGGGGCGCTGGGCTACTGAGCTATTAAACTGATGGACCAAAATATTTCTGGGCTACTAGACCCGAAACGTCCCAGCCGGGCCCTGAACTGCCTGATCAACAGGGTGGGGAGCGAGATCCACTGGCAAGGTGATTCGTATATCTCTAGGTACAGGAGTGTGCACCAGCTGCTGAATACACCTACACGAGTGCAGAGAAACTCCTGCCTCTGGAGCATTTGCTCTCTTAACACTCCACTGGTTCCCCAAGCCCAGGCTCTGGGACAACACCATGAAAATAAAGGCCCTTCCCCCGTGGGCGCTGCTGTCACTGCGAGGCCGAGATGGTGCAGCGACGGGGGCTCACTCTCAGACTCAAAGCGAGAGATCCCAGCCCCGCGCTCTGGGGCTGAACAGCCAGGCATCCGGGTCCCTCGGGACCTCTCCCCAGCCCCCTGCCACATTACCTTGCTCCTGGTGGGGCAGGGGTTCCTCTTTGGGGACGCGAGGCAGCTCCTCCTGGGGCCCCGGGATTTCACCCCATCCTTCCTCCTCCAAGGGAACGCGCCCGCGATGGGGCCGCGGCCGCTCCAGCCAGGACTCCCTCAGTGCCCCAGGCCCCTCCGTGTCCAAAGCCACGCCCTCGAGCTGTCTGTGCACGGTCACCTGGGGACAAGACAACTGCGTCACTGGGAGCCTGGACACACAGGGACGGGGACGCAGCATCAAGGCCCAGGGTGAAAGGTCCTCGCCTGGAGCATCTCATCCTTCATCGGCCCCAGCTGAAACCCCTCGGCCGGGGTTATCACCTCGGAGCAGGTCTCTGTGTGCGGCCTCCCCGCTCCCGGGGCAGGATGCTCCAGCACCACCGGCTCCAGGACCTGCATCCTGCCGCAGGGATGGGGCTCCCGCAGGCGGCTTCGCGCCTCCTGCAGCCCCTTGCTGCCCTGGGAGCAGAGCCCCCGGGCCACAGGGCCTGACTCTGGTGCCACGCATGTGGGACAACACGGCCTCGGCACAGAGACACCCACCTGCCAGCGCTGGACGGGCTCCTGCTTGACCCACTGCGGTGTCGCCCATCTCAGGGAAGCTCTATCTGTCCCGGCCTGGACAACATGAGGGGCTTTCCCTGCCCCCTCAGCTCGTGCCCCAGGCTCAGGCCCTCCTTGGTCCTGCTCTTCCATCTTCACCACGGGCTGCACCAGGTTGGACGAGATAACCAAGGCTGGCGCCGGCTCCAGCTGAGCAGCCATCGTCTCTGCCTCGCCCCAGCCCGAGCTCCCCCGCCTCGCACGCGCGGGGCCGCTTGGCAGCGTCTGGGCTCCTGGCTGCCTGCTGGAAGGAGACAACAGGGCGTTATCATGCGATGGGGGAGCCAAGACCATGACCCACCACCGCGGATCCACAGCCCCCCAGCCAGCCCCTGGCTTCACCCACGCCGAGGGGCTACACGGGGGTCCCGAGCTGCCCTCAGATCCCGCAGCACCCCTCCAAGACCCAACAGCCCCCATGCGGACTGAGCTGCCAGGGCCTCTCGCTCCCAATATCCACCTCTCTGTCCTCCTCGGCCCCGAGCTGCAGCCTCCGCCACCCCCAGCATCTCCCGGAGGTGGAAAATTGCAGGGAAAGGCAGCTCCACGCAGGGACAGCAACAGCAGCAAAGCAGAGGCTACAGGGGAGCACAGACCCTACTTTCCCCCCGCCCGGCACCAGGCAGCGAGCACGGCCAAACCCAGCAGCACTGCCCCTCCGTTCGGCACTGCCAGCTGCTCCATCCCCTGGTTATCTTTGCGGCCGGCACCGTTACCAAGTCCTGCACTTAAACGGAGCGGTCCCCTATCCCTATCTAGCTCTCAAAATTAGAGATGAAACGATATATTGGTTCTCTATCAGATCGGCACCGATAAAAGGAAAATGACATTATCGGCCATCGGCTTTCTTTGGCTGCTGTAGCCAATCATGCTTACTGATAATGATGCCTTCTGGCCAGGGCCCTGGACACCTGAGTCCCCTCTCCCCAGATGTCTGGGTTTCCTCGGGAAACGGCAGGTTTCCCCTTGCAGGCAGGCAGCATCCTAGCCGGCAAGAAATCCTGCTTGGACGGGACACAGGGGGCCCACGTGCGTGTGCACAGCTGCGTGCGTGCCCATGGCTAGGCATACAGCCACGCAGAATGGAGAGCAGCTCCCGGCAGGTAAGTCTATGGAAGAGAAGCGGCGTGGGGGGCAGAAAGCAGACCGAGGCCCCCATGGTGAGGGAGGGAGCGGGGCTGGGCACGCTGCCCAGCCAGGGCTGTGCGTGGGATCCGGTGCCGGAGCAAGGAGCAGGACAGAGCCACGGCTGGCTTGCGTGGGGAGTGGAAGGGGGCAGCTCCCCTGCTGCTGCACGCACCCCTCAGGGGAGACACAGGGGCATGCGCCCCCCCATATTTGTGTGTGGGGCGGGTGCAGGCTGCCCGCTGTTGGCTCAGGGCTCTCCGCTCAGCTGCCTTTCCCTTGAGAGCCCCGCACGCCCACTGGCAGCAGTGGGGGTGGCGAGTTGTGCCTCCTGACGCAGGGCTCCCAGGGCAAAGGCGGCGGGGCAGAGAGCCCAGAGCCCACAGCGGACAGCCTGCATCCACCCTCACCCCAGCTCTGCTCCTGCAGTGGTGCAGGGTAGAAGGGGATGGAGAGCAAGGAGGAGAGGCAGGCACATGCCGTCAGCCCAGCCGGGTCCATGCAGTCTCCCCTGTGGGGCACAGAGGCTTGCCCTGCCCCAGGCAGCAGCGGCAGCAGCACCAGGAGGGGAAGGGACCCTTCCCTCTACTGGGGCGCAGCTCCTGGGACCTGGGGGCCTGCTGCCGGGAAGAGGTGGCCCAGTTTCTCCAGGCCTGGAACAGTCCCATGGCCCTGCCCTGGGCAGAGGGAGGAGAAGGGGAGCCTGGCTCAGAGATCCGGGGCAGCCAGGAAGGGTCACCTCTTCCCCCTCGGCCCTGCTGGGCAGGCTCGGGCAGCGACCCCGATGACTGCAAAACCTCCGACCCACACATGGAATTTAAATGACCAACTTAAAATAACAGCGCATCTTGCACACGAATGCAAGACCCTGACTGGGACCCCCGAAACAGAGCGACCCCAGTTGATTACATCTCCTGTGCTAGCTGCAAAAATACCCAATGCTTTGCTACACTAAACCATGCATCAATGACTGCAACCTCGTTGACACGCTGCCGCTTAATTAAGGGCAATTTCTCAGAAGAGGCTGTCTGAGATTTTGCAAACGCCTCCATCGGCCGTCACCACGTGAAATATTGTAAATGTGGAGCCTGCCCCATTGTTAGAAGGATCATCCAAAGCCGGTGTCCTGTCATCAGTGCCCCACGGTATTCCCTTCAGTCAATCAGGATCCAGCTCCAGTCAACCCACATCCATCCTACTTGATTAGACTACAGTGCAACCTCTGGACCGGGCGAGGTTGCAAAACCCGGTTTCACACCTGGACATCCCCAACCAGGGTCCTCGCAGCCAGCAGGTGCAATGTAACGGTCCCTCCCTACCTGCTTTGTTCGGACTTTAAATCGAGCTGCTATCGTGGAGGAAGGCTTTGAAGCTATGCAATTAAACAGTATAAATGAGTTGCCAGCGAAGCGTGCGTGCCAGGGGAGACAGAGACGTCATTTTGCACCCAGCTCATCCTGCTCAGTGAAAGCTGTAAAGGCTGAAACTGTTTCCTTGCCTGCATTGGTGAAAAAAACACTCTTGCAGTTAATGTACACCAGGACTTTTGTAATTGCTCATTTGCTGAATATTGAGTCTTTTTCTGCCATTTAGTTTTGTAGTTCGCGTCCAGTACGGTCATTAAAGCCTTTCTGCTATGAAATGGAACAAGGTGTTGTGTCAGTCCTTAACTGCGCTAGGTTGAAAGCCCGCTTTTGACTGCAACAGCCCGTTGGCACTTTTACATGTCCTCCGGGGGTGGGCGGCACTTTAATTAGAGCAGCTCTGAGAGCCGCTCTAATTAAAGTGCCGCAGTGTCTCATGTATCTGTGTCCCTGTGCTGAAAAATGATGGTGGCAGTGCTTGAAGCAAAGCTCATTCGCGGAGCTTTAGTTCAAGAGCCCCCGCCGCCATTTTTAAGCGCCAGGACACTGATGCATGTGACGCAGGAAGCTGCTGGAGCGTGCCAAAGGAGGAAAAAGGGTCTATTTATGTCACTGGTTTAAAATGCCGTGCATTATTTATCACTGACTATTGGTATTGGATCAGCACTGCCCGATGGGGCTGGCTCCTAACCAGCTATCAGCATCGGCCACGAACATCTTTATCAGTGCGCTTCCAACACAGGGACCAAGTACACCCCTTCTGACACATGCACACTCCAGACACACAAGCACACAGATGTAACGTGCGTGTCAGAGGCAGAGGAGTGTGTGCATGTGGTTAAACCCTCCACCTCCACCCCCAAACACACACACACACACACACACACACACACACACACAGGTAACCTCCACAATACACACACATGCAGGGTAAATTGCAAACACACCGCCCCTCTCTCTGACACTCAAGTTACCTAAGGGTAACCAACTCTTCCCTCCCCCCAAAACACACACAGACACCCCCCCCCACATATCTACGGTCAACTGTACATGCATGCACACACCAAACACATGGACATGGAGAGGAGGGGTGGGCGAAACGCAGCCCGCGGGTCAGATCCAGCTCATCAAGGGGCACTGCCCGGCCCACGGGGGATCCCTTGGCCCAGGCGCGGGGGCAGCCCATACGGTGCCACGTGCGGTTGGTCCCGCTGGCCCCGGGCACGCAGCAGGGCTCGGGCAGCGTGGCAACCAGACTCCGCTTCCCGGCGGCCCCCGGACCTGGCACCACCCCGCACCCGCTGCTGGGGGCAGGATGCACGCGGGCAGGGGACGGAGCCGCAGGGCCGGGGCCGCGGAGCCGCAGTACACTCCCGGCTCGCTCGCCCCTGCGGTGGGTGTGGGCTCTGCAGCCAGGGGCGAGCAAGGAGTAGCTCCCAGATCCCAGCCCCGTCCCACCCACCACCACCATCCCCGCCCGCCCGCCCGCCCGCCGCCGCAGCTCACCAACACTCCCTGCCCCAGCCTCCGGCCCAAGTAATTGCTCACCCCTGACACACGCACTCTTTGTCTCTGGCAGTCTCGCGTGTGCGCACACACACACACAGTGCCAAAGGGTCATCGCCCCACCCCACAGACACACTTATATCGGGGCACTCCGTATGCACGCACACAGATACCCACACGTCTCACCCAGGAGTAAACCCCCAACACACACACACACACACACAAAAATCTGGGGTAGATTCCAAACATGCACATACCCCAGATACGCATGCACCCATACACACTCTGAACACACCTGAGTGTGCAGACACACACATACACGCACACACATGCATCTGAGGTGAATTTCACACGTTCCAAACACGTGCATGCTCAAACGTATGCACACTCCGAAGTCACGTGCACAGACAAACATACACGTACAAGCACCTGGTGTATATTTCACAAACACGCGTGCACACTCCAAACGTGTGCACCCACATGCACCCAGCAGAAATGTCACACGTGCACATTCTCCAAACAAATGTGCACACCCTCCCAATACATATGCATGCGTGTGAACATGCAGACACAGGTGAGGTTAATTTCATACACACATGCCAAGCCCATTTGCACACACACACATCTATGTTGGGTAAATTTCACACACACGCGCACTCCAAACATACATGCACGCACACACTCCAAACATACGTGCACACACACATGTATGTAGGGTAACTTTGGACACATGCATGCACAAACTCCAGACACATGTACACACACATATATGCACCAAACACAAGTGCACACAGGCACATACATTCCTCCCCCCTCCTGTGAAATACAAGTTAACTGTGCATAAGCCCCCCCTCCCCAACTCATGCACACACATACACACACCCAGGTGTAAAACTGACACACACAAGTGCACACAGACACAGGCTCTCTGCCTCTCACATGAAGAGGTTACATAAAGGTAACCTCCCCCCTGCCCCCAAAAGACACACACACCCCCCCAGGGTAAATGCCACAAAGGTGTGCATACTCTACAAACCATGTGCACACACACGCACACACACGTGATCTAGGGGTACACCCCCTCCCCCTAACACACACCAGGTAGATTTTAGATGCATGCTCCAAGTGCGTGCGCACGCGCGCGCACACACACCCTGTCTAAGGGTCACCCCCGCAACAACCCCTGATCAGGGGGCACACTGCGCGTGCCCCCCCTCTTGCAACACACAAACACGCGCGCGCGCGCGCACACAATGCATCCTGGGTACATCTCACACGCACAACAAACACACCCGGCACTTGGAAATAAATCGCGCGCACGCCGCCCCACCTCCCCCCCGAGCCCCCCCCCACGTGCACACACGTGTGTCACACGCGCACCCCCGCGCCGGCCCCGCCGCGCCCACCTGCTCCGGCCGCCCGGCCGCCCGCCGCAGGCCGCGCTCGTGTGTGTGAGTGTGTGCGAGTGTGTGCGTGAGCGCGCACCGGGGTGGGGGAGGGGCAGGAGCCGCCGCCGCGGTGCATTGTGGGACGGGGCCGCGCGGGTGGGCGGAGCTGCGGCCGCAGGTGCGGGCGGGGCGGGGAGGGGCGCCGGCGCCGCAGGGGTTAAGGGGGCGGGGCTGCAGCTCACGCGCGCGCGCGCACACATACGTGTGAATAACTGATGGGTAGCTGTGTAAATAATGTCATGTTATAAAGCGTGTGCGCGCAGGTGTCTACGCACTGCCGGTATGCACACGTGTGTCCGTGTGTATGTAATGCGTGTGTGCACGCGTGCAATCGGCCAGGTTATACAGTATAATCTGTTAGCTAGGCATGGGTGCACGTGTGTGTATGCCTATGTATGTACGGTGTGTGTATGCATACGTATGGCGGGGTGTGCGCACATCATTCGTTACATGATAAAGTGCGTGTGTGCGTGCGTGTGTGTGTGTGGATGCACATACACACAGTACCAGGGACGACGGGGAAAACCGGCCCTGTTTTTCCCTCTGCCTCTGCTGTGCGGATCCTAATGCAGCGCCGGGGCCTCCGGCGTGTGCCCCGCAGGGAGCGAGGCCGGTGCTCACCCCCACGAGCAAGGGCACTCCCCGGGGCTCGTCCACAGCTTCATGGCTGTCGACGTCTATTAGAAAGGCCCTGCTACGTGTTCAACCGAAAGCCGGCGAGCAACCGCCTATGGAGTTGTTACGCATTTTCAAGCACTGACTTGGTAGCCGCTTGGCGCTGTGGACAGCTGGGTACTCGTTTTGTATCACGTGACCACGGCTTTGCACTTGTTCACGGCCTAAATTATCTGCAGGATTCGCCGCTCAATTCTACGACACCGGCTTTGCTCTCGTGGCTGGTCTTTGCATATACAGCTGGTCGAAATTTGGGGCACGATTCACCGGCTAATTGCATCGTCTGTGTCACCGTGCAGGGACCACGTGGATGAACACGCCCTCCACTCCGCAGCGGAGCGTAGGCGGGCGGGCGTGCGACACCAGCGCACCCATCGCAACAAGGTCAGCATGAGCAAGCAGAGCATCCCCTGCCACGCTCCCCGGTGCAAAGGGAGGACCGGGAAGGGCTGGGCTTGCACGCTAAAGTCGTGGCCGACTCACACGAGTTAAAATACAGACTACGGCTGCAAACTGCATAATGCACGAGGGTGCGAGTTCACGGGCAGGCCATCTGAGACGGACTAATGAAGCATCTCTCCCAGCTTCTCTGGCTGCATTCAGGACGACTTCGGGCAGGCTCTGGTGTGTGACCAGGTACAATGTCTACCAGCACGGTAAACATTTCTTTTGCGGTTAGCTCGTGTTTAGGTGTGGGAAGAGACGCCCTCCGCGTGCAATGCACGTCTCCTCCTGGTTTAGTCCGAGTGTGTGTTCCAGACTGGACCCCCTCTTGCTACGCATTCAAACTAGACATTTCTGATAACCAGCGACGAGCAGGTTAATTAACAGGATTTCCCCATCGAGTACTGCTTGGGACTCCCTTGATTTACACAACCGAAAAAAGTGCTTCGAGGAAGCTAAGCTCAGGGTATAAAAAGGCAGTCGAGCAGCAAACCTACTCGAAGGGGGAGAAGTCTCTCCGACACCGGTTGCTGGTGCGCCCGACTGACGTGAGACGTTAACAAAAACCAGAGTGTTTGGTGAGAAATCATCGCCCGATAGCTAATTACTGGACTCCTGATTTGGTTTGGGCTCATCGCGTCGATGCCTGGGCTGGTCCGGCATCCCAGGTTGCTTTTAGCTATCACAAGTGTCTTGGGCGCGTGGGTGGATTCGTGCCCGGGTCGACTCCGTCTCCCCGTGCTGTTTCGGCTTCATTCTCGGGAATGCCCCCAGAAGGCCCTGAGCGAGGAGGGTGGCGAGCACACGTCCCGGATGAACAACAGCGCCATCAAACGGGGCGCTTCCCTTCGCTACCAGCATCCGCTTGGTGCCAGCAGGACGCTCCGCGACGGCGCCGAACGCAATCGGTGCACCCTCCCGCACGAGGAGGCCTCCCCGACCTGCCGAGGAAGGTGGGAGACGTCGAGAAGCCGGAGCAGCGGGGCACCTGGCACCCCACCGCTCCCGGGGCCGTCGTGCTGAGGCTGTTTGCACGCGGCACGCCCCATCGGTGCCCGCCGGAGGGGTTTCACGGCGGCACCCGCGTGTGCCGAGAACCTGAAGGTGCTTGAGCTCACGTTGCACACGGAGAAGCGAGACAGGCGGCTGCTGGGGGTCGCATTCGCAGGCATTGCCAAGGCCTTTGATTCGGTGTCGCTCCGTCGCACTTCCGGGGTCCCAAAGGCCAAAGGGGTGGACCCACACACGTGGGTCTCATAGAAGAGTCAGACCAGAAGCGTGCAAGTGTTCGGCGGTGCCGCCTCACCGGGGTCAAGCAAGACGACCCCACGTCCCCCATTGCTCAACACTGCAATGGACCCCTGGCAGGACTCGGTGGCCAGGCTCACCTGGACCCTGGACACCATTCGGGGCAATGGGGAGGGATCCGTCCCAACCATTACCAGGCCCGATGCAGTGCTCCCTCGTCTGCCGTGCCGTCAGGTACCCTGCCGCTCTCTCTGGCCGGCAGAGTTTGTCCTGACCGCTTCCCCACCAACGCCTGCGCTTTGTTCCTCTGTCCTGCCATTTCCGACCCACCTCGCCGTGTCCCCGCGTCGCTCTCAAGCGGCTCGGTCTCGACACGCTCGCCTCCCACAGCTCCGCGCCGGGGACGGCAGGTCGCTGGTGCACGGCAGTCGTCGCGAGACCGCCGGACCCTCCGCTGGGCGCTGTAGTCACAACCGCGTTGCACGAGGCCGCTTAACCCAACGGCTCCAAGTCACCCAAAAGAGGCACCCGCCCGCCGGGGCTGGGTAGACAGCTCGTCCTCTCATTAGTGACGTGCGTGAATGGCTGAGCGAGAAATGTGTGTGTGTACAGGGTGTTTACAAAGTTTGTGCGTGTGTGTGTGTACAGCGCGTGTATAAAGTCTGCACGTCTGCGTGTGTGTGTGTGCACACAAGGTGTTTATAAAGCGTGGGTGTGAGTGTACAGGGTGTTTATGAAGTCTGTGTGCGTGTGTGTGCACATCCTGTGCGTATGCAGGATGTTTAAAAAGTCCTTGTGCAGCTTGAACCGTGAATGACGGAGGAGGAATAACGTGCCGCACGCAGACTGAAACCAGCCGCTGAGCGCGCCCCTCGTTTTTAGCGCAGCTCCGATCTCCCGACGCCACCGCGGGCACTGTCTTTCCTGACCGCGCGTTGTTCGAGCCGGGTGTCCAGCGCCTGCAGGCCGTCGTCCCGCTCCTGCTGCGTGAGTTCGTGGGCTGCAGGTGGGATCCTGCCCCCACCCCACGCTGAACAAACCTGCTTTGTTGGCTCCCAGCACAGTCAGTCACGCGTCAAGTTGCACCCGGACTTTATAAGCACCCTGTACACACACACTGCACACACATCTGTGCGTCTGTACACACACGCACGGACTTCACAGACACCATGTACACACACACACAGACCTTATAAACACCTTGTGCGCGCACACACGGACTTTATAAGCAACCTGTACACACACACTGCACACACACCTATGCATATGTGCACACACTAACCCAGCAGCCTTAACCCTTTGCTGGCAGCACACAATGGGGCTGCTGCCAGGGCTGGAGCTCCCCCTTCTACCCGCCCCGCCTCTTAACCCCTTCCCCGCTGTCCGCCCACAATGCACCGGGGCAGCTCCCCCAGCACGCATGTGCACACACACACGTGCGTGGCCGCCCTGGCTTTGTCCCTGGATTTTAACCCTTGCAGCACCACAGCAGGGTGCAGGGGCAAGGCAGAGGGGGTGAGTATGTGTGTGGGTGTGGGTGTGTTTTGGGGGAGGGGCACCCTTAGGTAAAGTGTGAGTGTAAGAAGTATGTTTGCTTGGAGTGTGCATGCATGTAAAAATGCACCCCAGATACGTGTGTGTGTGTGTACATGTGCCCACACTGATGGGTTGGGAGTGTGCGCACACACAGGTCTGCCCATATGTTTGGTGTGTGCATGTGTGAAATTTATCTCAGAGGTGTGCATATGTGTGACTGTGCACATATGTATTTAGAGTGGATGCGTGTGCAAAATTTACTTGAGATGTGTGTGTGTGTGTGTGTACATGTGTTCGGCGTGCACATGTCTGAAATTTACCCCACATGCATATGTGTGTGCGTATATGTGTACACACTGATGGGTTTGGAGTGTGGGTGCATGCAGGTACGCCCATGCATTTAGTGTGTGCGTGTGCATGAAATGTATCTTAGAGATGTACAGGTGTGTGCCTGTGTGTGCATGTGTTTTTAGAGTGTATGCATGTGCAAAATCTACCCGAGATGCCCGGGCCCCGTGCAATGTGATCTCGATCCCGGGAAAGACATTGGGTGGGGGGGGAAGATTTTGGAAGAGAGAGAGCTTGACAGAGAGGCATTAGAGAGACAGGGGAGGAGAGGCTGGGGCCAAGGCCAGGAGCACAGACAACGAGGGTGCGAGGGAGGTCGCGTCTAGTCCAACCCCCTGCTCAAACAGCGCCGTTCCCAACAAGCTTTGTCTATGAAATGGAAATCGCGCCACTTGCCTGGGCAACAAGCTCCTAGCGAGAGAGTTTTTCCGAATCTCGAACCTATGCCCTTGCTGCAGCCTGAGCCCATTGCTCCTCGCCCTGCCATCTGGCCCGCTTCACGTGCCCTGTGTCGGAGCAGGGCAGGACCCTTGGCGCCGGGGAGGCTTGTGGTCCTGGCTCCCCCCATCACGCAATCAATCGCCCTTGCCTCCTTCCCGCAGGAGCCCCCGCACTGCCAGCAAGCCCTGCTCGTGGCGGGCGGCAGAGCAAGAGCGCAGGCCCAGGCTGGGGTGATGCCGAGAAGGCGGGTGCTGAGCTGGAGCCGGCGCCGGCCTCGGCTCTCCTCTGCCCGGTGCTAATGCAACCTCCGGTGCAGATGGAGGAGCGGGACCCGGCAGGCCGTGAGCCCGGGGCAGGGGCAGGGGCAGGGAAAGCCCCTCGCGTTGCCCGCGCTGGCACAGGCAGAGCATCCCCGAGATGGCCAGCGCCACGACGGGTCAAGCGCGAGGCACCGGACAAGCCAGTTCAGTGTTGGCAGGTGGGTGTCTCTGTGCTGCGGCTGCGTTGTCAAACGTGGCACGGGGGTCAGCGCCGCTGGCCTGTGGTGCTGGGGCGGTTCCTGGCCGTCCTGCCCCGGGAGACGCAGCGCTGGGCGTGGGGACCCGCGCCGGGGCCATGGCCCTGGCCGAGGGGTTTCAGCGGGGGCAGGCGGAGGACGGGATCCTGCAGGTGCAGGCGGTTCACCCGAGCCATCGATGCTGCTTCTCCACGTCCGTGGAGGAGTAAGACTGCAGGTCGTGGAGGCTGGAGGAGGCTGGAACGGGAGATGCCGATGGCGCGCAGCTTGTGCTTGCAGGTCCCGAAGGTCTTCGAGGACGTGGCCGTGTACTTCACGCGGGAGGAGTGGGCGCTGCTGGACGCTGGAGACAAGGCGCTGTACCGGGACCAGATGCTGAGGACTTACCAAGCCCTCGTGTCCCTGGGTAAGGCTCTGGCTCCTGTCCGCACCTCACCGCACTCCCAGAGCTGCGTGAGATCAGCGTGCCCATGCTCCTCCACTCGAATCCTCGTGCATTGCGGCTGTTGGCTCCAATGCCCTATTGCCATGCAGACCTCTTGTCCGTTTTGCATTTTCCTGGTCTCCTCTGGTTGTTTCAGACACCTTCACGGGGGTCTTCCCCTTGGCCTCAGCCCCGGTCTTCCCACATCCAGCAATTTCCTTGCAAGGTGATCTCCCTTCGCCATCCCAGCACGTTTGTACCACCCGTCATTCATTCATTCATTCACTCAGTCATCCTCTGGGAGAAGTGGTGCATCCTCTCCCTCCCTCTCCTATCGTATTCGGGCGAAATGCATAACAACCCAGCATGCAGCGCACATGTCAGCGGTCTCTAAGGGCGGAAATAGATGCCGCCTGTTCTCCCACTTTTGCCGCCGAAAAAATGTTTACGGAGGCACAAAGGCGAAGCAGAAAAGACCTCCATGCCCGTCGTTGCGTGACGAATAAGTACAATTTCTGGCCGCAGCATTGCCGGTAATAGACCGCGCCGCTTGACTGCCGCGAGCATCTGTTCGACGGGCAGTGGGAGAGCTTCCCGCGCTCTCCAGCTGCCGTGGCCAGCTGCTCTGGAGGTGCCGGGGCCAGTCCTGAAAACCCCGGGCATTTCCAGGGAAGGATCTGGCCCTTGGAGCCCCTGTCCAGCCTTCCCTTCCTAAAGAGGTGTGCCTTGGGGAAACGTGGGGTGTACTTGGCAGCAGACAGCCGGGTTTTGTGCACTCACGGGAACACACCCCGGGGTATCTAGAAGTGTGGAAAGCCGTGGCTTCCCTGCGCGAGGGGACGGGCTGGGGAGCTTGGGTCCTCAAGCAGGAAAGCCTGGAGCGCCCTGGTTATGAAGACATGTGCATTGACCCTGGCTGTGGGTCACAGAGTCCCATGCTAGGTGGTTTGGCAACATCTGTTCCTACCCTCAGTCCCATTTCTCCTCCTCTGGGCCCTTTCTCCGGGTCCCGGGTGGCGCAGCAACGGCCCTCTCTACGCTCCCCGATACAGGCTACCACGGTCCCACGCCAGACTTAATCTGCCGCATCCGGCTCGCCGAGGCGGAGCTCTGGGTCGGCGACGACGAGGCATCGAAAGCAACGTCGTTGCCCGAGGACTCGTCCCCAGGTGAGTCGGGAACGTCCTTGCCCCCCGCCACCCCCAGCTCGGCACGGACGCTCGCGATACCCGGGGGCAGCTGGGAACCCGAACGCTCGTCTCCTGGCATCACGCGGCGCAGCCACCCCTACGCGTGCCAGGCACCCGCTCCTCGCCCTTCGACGACGCAGGGACACGCGACTCACCCTTTCTTCTTCCCCTAATGAGGGCTGTTGGGGCAGGAAGCCTGCGGTCGGGAGGCGTTTTGGCAAGGGTTTCTGGCACGGCGGGGCGGGGGGGAGGGGGTACGATTGCAGGAACAAAGCCTTGCCTGCGATCTCGGTTTCAGGCACCAATCTGACATCCCCGGGGTACCGTGAGATTAAATACCCATCTTCCTCCAGCAATGCAAGGGCTGATAGCCCTGCCCGAGGCGGCCCTACGTCTCCTGTGCCCTCTGGGAGGGCATCGCCTTGCCTCAGTTGCCCCGTGGCAGCTACCAGAGGTGGCAGAAGCCCTGTGGGGGCTATTAAGGGCCGGGCTGGAGAGGCTGGGGCTCTGCGGCCCGCTTTTGCTTGGCTGCAATTAGGACTCTGCTCTTCCCTTTTGGAAGAGCCTGGGGAATAAAGGCAATACCTCTGCCTATATGAAATACCTGCTGGGCGCACTTGGGATTTACATGATTTCAAGCCTGGCGGGGAGAGGGGAAGGGGTGCAAACGCCTCCTTGTTTCCACCCACGTTGCTTGCCTGGTGCTGCGTAACTGGGGCACAAGCGATGCAAACTGAGACCCGGAGTCCGTGTGGAATTAGACCCCTTGTTCTGACAGAGTAACTGCGGCCCCGAAATACTCCGGGGCACATCCTGGCACGGGGAACAGCAGATCTTTCTCTTTGTTAGCTGGACAGGGACTCATTTGGGGTTCCCATTTCCACCCAGCAGATGCTGAGACGCCGAGCACAGCTGAGCCGCAGCCTCCTGAGGACGGGCCCGCCAACCTCGAGCCTTTTCCGGCCCAAAACAGGCTCCCCGCTCAGCAGAGACGGAGAACGGCGAAGACCCAACGATGCAGGGAAGGATCTGAAGGGCAGAGAGACCTGGAGAGGCACCCGGGCACGGCTCCCGAGGAGGAAGGGCTGCGCGTACGTGGAGAGCCTGGCGAGAGCTCTGGGGACAAATGGGAACTTGGGGCTCGCAGGGGAACCCGCGGGAGGGAGACGGCCCACGCCAATGCTGAGCGTGGGGATGGCACCGACCATCCCGCCCCTCTCGCTGAGCACCGGGTAATGCATTCAGAGGAGCACCTTCACCTCTGCCCCGAGTGTGGGAAGTGCTTTGTCTCCCTGCACGACCTCCGAGCGCACCGAGGCGCGCACGCCGGGGAGCAGCTGTACCGCTGCACCGAGTGCAAGGAGAGCTTCACCCGGTGGGATCACCTCCAAAGCCACACGTGCGTGCACGCGGGGGAGAAGCCATTCTCCTGCCAGCAGTGCGGGGAGAGCTTCGCTGACAGCTCCACGCTCACCGGTCACCTGCGCGTGCACACCGGGGAGAAACCATTTTCTTGCACCCAGTGCGGGAAAAGCTTCACGCAGAAATCCTATCTTGCCAATCACCTGCGCGTGCACAGGGGCAAGAAGCCCTTCTGCTGCAGCCAGTGCGGGAAGAGCTTCACCAAGAGCTCCTATCTCATGTATCACCTGCGCGTGCACACGGGGGAGAAGCCCTTCTCCTGCAGTGAGTGTGGGAAGAGCTTCAGGCAGAGCTCCCATCTCACCTGTCACCTGCGCGTGCACACCGGAGAGAAACCGTTCTCTTGCACTCAGTGCGAGAAGAGCTTCAACAGCAGCTCAACACTTGCGCAGCACCGGCGCCGGCACACGGGCGAGAAGCCCTTTTCCTGCACCCGCTGCGGGAAGGGCTTCGTCGAGAGATCCAAACTCATCAGTCACCTGCGCGTGCACACGGGAGAGAAACCCTCCTGCAGGCAGTGTGGGAAAGTCTTCACCGAAAGGTCAACGCTCACTTGTCACCTGCGCGTGCACACGGGGGAGAAACCCTTCACCTGCAGCCAGTGCGGGAAGAGCTTCACCCGGAGGTCAGCCCTCACCTATCACCGTCACGTGCACGCAGGGGAGAAACCTTTCTCCTGCAGCCGGTGCGGGAAGAGCTTCCGGCAGAGCTCCAGGCTCACCAACCACCTGCGCGTGCACACGGAAAAGCCGTTCTCGTGCACCCAGTGCGGGAAGAACTTCAACGACAGCCTGATGCTCGCGTGTCACCTGCGCGTGCACACCGGAGAGAAACCCTTTCCTTGCGCCCAGTGCGGGAAGAGCTTCACCAAGAGCTCGACGCTGACCCAGCACCAGCGCGTGCACATGGGAGAGAAGCCCTTCTCCTGCGGCCAGTGCGGGAAGAGCTTCACCAAGAGGTCCACGCTCACGCACCACCTGCGCCTGCACACCGGCGAGAAGCCCTTCTGCTGCAGCCAGTGCGGGAAGAGCTTCACGCAGAATTCAACACTCACCACGCACCTGCGCGTGCACACGGGGGAGAAGCCCTTCTCCTGCGGCCAGTGCGGGAGGACCTTCACCAAGAGCTCCACGCTCACGCAGCACAGGCGCGTGCACACGGGGGAGAAGCCCTTCTCCTGCAGCCAGTGCGGGAAGAGCTTCGCCCACAGCTCCTACCTCACCTATCACCTGCGCGTGCACACCGGTGAGAAGCCGTTCTCTTGCACCCAGTGCGGAAAGAGCTTCACCAAGAGGTCGACGCTCACGCGGCACCTGCGCGTGCACACGGGGGAGTAGCCGGTCTGCTGCCCACGGTGGTCGAAGACCTGCCCAAGCGGTCAAAGCGCTGCATGCAAGGGAGAAGCGGTGTGGGAAGAGCTTCAGTGAGCGACACGTCCACGTGCATCGAGGACAAGCAATTACCCCTGGGGGAAAGGCAGTCATGCCGTACCCGGCGTGGGAAGAGCTGCACGCCCCGCTCCGTTCTCACCAGTCGCCTGCACCTGCGCACGGGGAAGCACTTCTCCGGCACCCGCTGCGGGAAGGGCTGTGCCGAGAGGTCGGTGCACGCGCGTGGGGAAGAAGCTGTTCTCCTGCACGCGGTGGGACATCAGCGTCACAGGCGCGTGCGCGTGGGGGCAAAAGCCGTTCTGCTGTGCCCAGTGTGAGATGAGCTTCGCCCAGAGCTCCTCGCTGTGGCAGAGAGACAGCGGGTAAGAGCTAAGTCCTGGAGCCAGGGAGCAGAGAGGATAAAAGCCTGGCTTTCTCGGTTTCCAACTGCTTGTCTGCGGGCACTCCCGCGCCTCCTGCCTGGCTCGCTACACCTACACGCCGGGGCAGGCCTGGCTATCCAGACAGGTATTTAGAGGGGAGGGGAGTGGAAGCAGGCCAGCCAGGTATTAACTTTCTCGCCGTCCCGAGGCTCCCGCGACGGGAACGCCACCCCGGTGACCCTGCCCTGCCATAGCCCTGCCGCGGGGCTCGTGCTCCCCGCACCCGGGCTTCCCCCGGTCTCCTCCACGTCGCTGCGAGCCAGCCCCTGCTCTGCCCCATGCGCTCACGCACCGCCCAGCCTCCCTTCGCCAGGTTCGGGAAGGTAACCCGTCGCTTCGCAGGGCAGACTAGCCAGCGCGCGCACACCGGGCGCACACCGGACCTTCGCTGCCGCGGCGGCACGGGCCAGGGGGCGCGGGGCAGGCGCTGCTCTTGGTAGAGGGGCGCAGCGTCCGTCACCTGGCCTGGGTCAAAGCGGAGCCCAGAGTCTGGCGTCTGGGTTGGAGTTGATGCCCACAACCTTCCTCTGCTGTCCCCTGACCGCATCGAGTAGGTCCCGCTCGCCGGCCCGGCTCCAGGAAAGCGCTCGACCCAGGCCCCGGGTACTGCCCGCAGCCTCCTTTCCTCACGCAGGGGTGCAGCGAGGCCGGACTTTGCTGGCCCTCGCGTTAAAGGAGCTCGTGGGGAACCGAGGGGCCTCAAGGGATCTCAGAAATGGCTCGCTCACCTGGGATTTTAAGGTGATGCTGGTTCCTCCGGCGGGGCTTTGGGAAAGGGAGAGAACAAAGCAGCAGCGCCGGCGAGGAAGCCCGAAGCAGATTCCTGCTAGCGTGCGTCAGGAGTAGCTAAAGCCGACTTACGACTCTAAAATCTTACCGTTCCTGACGGCCTTTTAACAAACCTCGTGTCATTAGGACGCGGGCTAGCATTGCCCCCCCGGTTGGCCCGTGGTAGGTTAGCGTGTTTTTGGTGTCTTCGGACCAGGTATGTGCAGTGGTGTGACAGGACTGATTGTGTAGCTGTAGGGTGAGGTTCGGCAGGGGCTTGTCTGGGGTGGCGTAGATGGGAATAACTATGTCCCAAGCAGGCGGTAGGACTCGGTGAGCCGTGGAGGCCCCTTCCAGCCCTACGTCCCTCTTCCAGTGCCACGATCGGTTAATGTGTACGGTGTAGTTTCATGGGTGTAGGTTGTAGCCGTGTTGGTCTAGGGACGCAGGCAGACAAGGCTCTTTGGGTAAGTCTGAGATCCTTTATTAGACCGATTCAGCTAGTCGGAAAAGTTCTTCTTTTTTCCCCAAGATTTGTTCCAACTATTTGAGTTGGTCTAGTAAAAAATAAAAGCGATCAGATTTACTCAAAGGACCTTGTCTGCCTATGGTGGGGTTGTACTTTTATCTACCTAGCAAAGGCTCTGTGTGTCCTGGGGTCTCTTCCCATTACACCTGTGGTAGGGGACGGTGCAGGGGAACTTTTCCTCCCAGTTAACCCGACTACTACATGGACAAAACGTTGGGAAAAGGATGAGAAAAGCCGTGCTGCGGTTGGGGTCAGTAGGGTGCGCCGTGGCTAATGTAGCTCACCATGACTCTTGCACCAGTGCCTCCATTGTCCTCTGCCCCCTACAACCATCAGACCATTGCAGCCGTCATCATCATTGCCTAAACACCCCAAAGTAGGCTGCGGGGGGCACTGGTAAGGGTCTGAGATGGGGGGCAAGGGGCTTATGGAGGCCTTGCAGGGATTGAGGCTTCCCTCTGACGGCATCTGCAGCACGTGCCTCTGCGAGACCTTCCAGGCTGCTTATGTTTGGGGCTCTCTCCACTTTTGCCGCCCTCTTCGATCCCTGGGGGAAGTGTCCCGTGTGTTTTTTGGCTCTTCCCCCAGGTCAAGTCAGACGTGTCTTGTGGAAAAAATGATCTCAGTCTCCTTTGCACACTCCAATGCACGTGCATCAGGAGGGGAATCCCGGAGGGCTTCGGTCCTGAAGTCCAGGAGCCGGGATACTGTAGGACGGGGCACAGCCACGGGCACGCTATCCTATACTGCTTGCTCTGCCCAAGACCACAAGTGTGCACACCTGCCTAACCTTCCTTCTATCAATTGGGGGCTTTTCATTTGCTTCAGTGCTTATCATTCTGAAATGGGATTTCCTGAGTTTCCCTAAAAAACCCTTTTTGTTTTAAAGGCTGAATCGGACAACTTACAAATAGGTATTTATTGTTTCTTTGTTTGTTAAGCCCCCACCTCTCTCGTGAATAAAAACATCACTGTTTCCAGCAAAAGAGCGACCCCGCACAATACCTAGTTGGAAACTCAGCTGAATAAAAATGTTCGTGCAAACGAGTAACCTGGTCCGGGGGGTTTTTTGCAGCTAAAAAATAACAATTTCTTTTGCTTTGACCCAAAACACGCAAAGGAAGAAAAACGTGAGCGTCTTGGTCTGCGGCAAACCCCAACCGGCCACACGCACAGCACACACGTGAGTGTGCGGGACCTAAACACACGCACCAAGCACACGCGGCCTGGGTAACCCACGGCGCACAAGCGCGCTCCGAACACACCCACACACGTGTGCGCACACGTGCATTGGGGGGCATTTCACTCCCGCGCACGCACACGTTCCAAAAACACGCGGGTGGGCACACGCTACAACTGGTGTGCACAGGCACATGCAATGGGGAACCCGCTCGTGCGTGTGCCCGCGTGCACACATTCGCAACGCCTCTCTGGTGCACACATGATCTAAGGGTACAAAACACGCACAATCAGATAAACGTCACGTGCAAACACACTCAAAGCAGCCGTGCACGCGGCGCGGCGCGGGTTAACCGAGACAAAGGCGGGCGGCCGCGTTCGCTGCGCTGCGGGGCAGAAGCCGCGGTGCATTGTGGGCCGGGGGCGGGGCGGGGCGGCGGAGCTGCGGGGCGGCAGGTGAGGGGGCCCGGGGTGCGGGGGGTTGCGGCCGGCCCGGCCCCGCGCCGCCGCTGCAGGCAACAAGGGGTTAACGCCGCCGGGGCACGCGCACGGGCACGGGGGGGACTCCTTCGTGTGAGCCCGGGTGTGCCGGCCCGGGCCGGGTGTGCCCCCACGTGTGTGTGCGCGTGCATTCGTGTCGGTGTGCCGGCTTGTGTGCGTGTGTGTATACATGTAGGTGTTTGTGTGCGTGTATGTGCGCATTTGTGCCTGTGTGTCTGCTTCTATGTGTGTGTCTGTGTACCCAGCTGTGTGTGCCCGCATGGTTGCATGTGTACACATTTGTGCCTCTGTGTGTGCACACGCGTGCATACATGCATGCGCCCGTGTGGTTGCATGTGTGCCTGCATGCATGTGCATTCTTGTCTGTGTGCCGGCTTGTGTGCGCATTTGTGCCTGTGTGCCTGCTTCTGTGTGTATGTGTGTGTGTGTGTGTACCCAGCTGTCTGTGTGCATGTGCATGTGTGTGCCCGCGTGGTTGCATGTGTGTATGCATGTGTACGCATTTGTGCCTCTGTGTGTGTGCGTGCGTGCACAGGGCCATCCCTGGGGGCAGGGGAGTGAGCAGCACGTAATTATAAATATACATTGATTTATCGATTATATACATCACTATACAAATATAATTACACGCACGTGTGCGTGCATATAAGATTATATATATTTTGCACGCACACAAACACACATGCATAATTATGCATCTTGACGTAGATATCATCTGTAAATTACTAGGTGGCTATCACGAATGCCCCGGGCTGGGGGCCTTGTCCCCAGACCGCTGGCGTTTTTGGGGTCGGGGGGGGGGATCCCGGCGAGACGGGTACATCCTGGGCGGGGGCACAGCTTCTCCCTGCAGTCTGTGGAGCGCGCGTGACCCGCGATGCCGTGGCCGTGGCCTCTGCTTTGCCGGGGGCGGGGGCGATGCCCGCCCTGCGTCAGGGCTGACGGCGTGCTCTGCAGAGTGGAGACGACGGGTTTGCCCGGGCCGGGCCGGGCTGATGCTGCCCCAGGCAGGGGCTGGACCAGACGGGATGTCTGCACCCCGCTGCGCTGCGCCTAGGCTGGCACCCGAGTGGGACCCATGCAGGGTGTGGGAACGCCCCCAGAGAAAGGAGGGGAGGGGGCAGGCTGCTCTGGGCTGTGGGACATGGGGGGTCTGTGTGCCCTGGAGGGGGGACCCAGGAGGTGCGCCCACGTCGCGGTGGGGCCGTGGGTAGGGGTGGTGGAGGAGCTCTGGTGCCACGTGCAGGACACCGGCAGGAGGGGCTGCGGGGGACGCTGGGGAGCGGAGTGTGTCCCCGAAGGATGCTCTGGGAGAGGAGCGAGGGGCTGTGGGGACACTTGAAAGAACGTGGGGGGGGGGGACCTGGGCCACGCGGGGATGCTGAAGGGCTGGGAAGAGCCCCCCAGGCAGAGCACCGTGGGGGTGCCTGCAGGCCCCGGTGAGGCTGGGAGGGAGCTCTGGGGAGGGGCAGTTTTGGAGACAGCCCAGTCCCCGCAGCCTGTATCGGGGCAAGGGGGGGAACAGGGACCACGACAGGACAGCGCTGCTCAGTGGGTGCCAGCCGGCGGGTGTCAGAGCCGGGCAGACCGTGGGTTGTGGTCCTGGGTCTCCCGGGACGTGGTGACGTCCGCATTCCTTTCCCGCAGACGGCCCCGGAGACCTGATGCCGTCACGAGGCACCGTGCACGGGTCGAGGGAGAGCAAAACGCCACGTCCCAGCCAGGGGTGAGGACTTCTGGCGGAGGAAATGGCTGCTGAGCTGGAGCCCGTGGCAGCTGTGGACCTTCCCTTGGCAGCCCTGGTGCAGCCCGAGGTAAAGATGGAGGAGCAGGACCCAGGAGAACTCAAAGCTGGAGCTGAGGGGGCAGAAACTGGTGGGGCAGCCCTGAGATGGTCGGCACTAGAGAAAATAAAACAGTACCTGCAGGAGGAGCCAGCCCAGTGCCAGGAGATTAAGGGCCAGGAGGTGAAGCAGGCCATGCAGCCCCCTTCTGAAGTCAAGCTGCCCTTGGCATCCCCGCGGCTGGCCCCAAAGCATGACCTCCCCACCCCAGAGACTTGGCGCCGGCGCTTCCGAGGCCTCCGCTACCAGGAGGCCAAGGCACCGCGGGACGTTTGCAGCCACCTGTGGGAGCTGTGCCAGCGCTGGCTGGAGCCCCAGCGCCGCAGCAAGGAGCAGATCCTGGAGCTGGTGGTGCTGGAGCTGGAGCCCCAGCGCCGCAGCAAGGAGCAGATCCTGGAGCTGGTGGTGCTGGAGCAGTTCCTGGCCATCCTGCCCCAGGAGATGCAGAGCTGGGAGTGGGGGTGCGGTGTGGAGACCTGTGCCGAGGCCGTGACTCTGGCCGAGGGGTTTCAGCTTGGGCAGGCGGATGATAAGAAATTTCAGGTGAGAGCACTTCTCCCGGATCGTCAGGGATCCTGGTTTTCCCAGATCAAAATATCGCAAGTTCTCTGCTATAAAAAATCCCCAATTCTCTAACACCCCCCCACCCCTCCCAAATCTGTGATTGAAATGAAAGGCCCCCCACTGCCCGCCCCCCAGGCCCTGCTGTTGCCCCTCACTCCTCGCCCAGAGCCCCCCGGCCCCGCTCGTGCATCACCTCCCCACCCCTCCACAGCCTTGCCGGTGCCCCTCACCCCCCATTCAAAGCCCCTGTCTGCCCAGCCCTGCCGGAGGGGGCCCCCAGCGTCCAGGGATACGGACGCAGGTCCGCAGCCCCCTGCCCCCATTCCCTGCTGCCTACTGCGGACACGGGCGGGTTGCAAAATCCGCAGGTTTTCTGGTAAAATGAGAACTCGGCGCTTGCCGCTGACAAAAGGTAAAACCCGCGGTTTGCTCCATCTTCCTGTGGGAAACGGAAACCCCGGCTCCCTGCCGATCAATGCTGCCGTCCCCATCGCCGCGCGTTCTGGGGGTGTTCCCTCCTTCCCCCGGCCCGCCAGTTTCCAGGTCCACCGTGACACACTTCCCTTGTCCCCAGGTCACGGTGAACGTGAAGATCGAGGAAGGGTCCTCGGAGACGATGCAGCCCCCGGGGGTATTGCAGGAACCTGTTGACGCTTGGCTGGAGCAGCCCAAGGCCCATCCGGTGGAGCAGCCCCCGGGGGTATTGCAGGAGCCTGTTGATTCTTGGCTGGAGCAGTCCAAGGCCCATCCCGTGGAGCAGCCGGCGGGGGCATTGCAAGAACCCGTTGATTCCTGGCTGGAGCAGCCCAAGGCCCATCCTGTGGACATGTCTCTGGAAGAGGCAGGGCCGAGGGAAGTCCCCGGGCCTCCGGACAAGCCTTGTGTCCCCCGAGAAGAGCCCCTGTCCCACCAGGAGTCGGGTAAGTTACCGGATGCCATCGTCAGACTCGGGTCCTGCAGCCTCTTACTGCTTTGCGAGAAGCGGACATTACCCTTTGAGCCTGACCAGAGCCAGACGTCCCTTGAATCGGCCATGGAAACGGAGACCAGCCAGGCATCCATGCCACTTGCAGACAGCGCGGACTCGTCTCTCTCGGCCAACACCCGGGGACCCAACTGGGACCGAGACGAGCTGAAAGACCTCTTGGAGATATGGGGACAAGAAAGAATCCAGCGCCTGCTGGAGCAGGGCCACCGCAACAAAAACACCTTCCTGTACATCGCCGAGCAGATGCGGCGGCGCGGCCACAGCAGGGACTTTAAGCAATGCCGCTGCAAGCTCAAGTCGCTGAAGTACGAGTTTTTCCGGGCCAGAGACGCCAACAACAGGGCCGGAGCGAAAAAACGAACGTGCATATTTTATGATGAGCTGTCGCGAATCCTGTCGAAGGAGAAGGGGTACCAGGCAACCAAGCCGTTTGGCTCTATGGGGGAGCAGGAGGTACTGGAGGTGTTGGACCACCGCGAGGATGAGAACAGCATGGGGAGCGGGACGCCGGAGGAATCGCTCGATGACAGCTTCATGCCCGGGGACCACGGGCAAGGAGCCCACAACGTGGAGATGGTGACGATCGAGAGCACGCCCTCCCCGCCGGGCCCCGCAGACACTTTGCAAGCGGTCCAGGCTGACCCGGGGGTGCGCGCGGAGGACACGCTGCACACGCCGACCCCCGTTCCGCGGCCGCACGCCCCTCTGCACGCAGATGAGGGGGAGGGCTCGGAGGACACGGAAGACAGTAGCGACATGGAGGAATACAGCCACGTGACCACTGCGTCGCGGGCGCCCACCACCACGCAGCCCCCGAGCCGTGCCGCTGACAACCCGGGCCCCGGGAGCGGTAGGTGTCCCCAGGTCTCCGTGGGGCCGTGGCTGTGGGATGGGGAGGGCGGGCTGGAGCGGGACGAGCCGTAACACAGCCCCTCTTTTCTCCCTCATCTGCAGGTGCTGCGTGTGACACCCCCCTGTCAGCGGGCGCCGCGGCGGCGCTCGGCAGGGCACCCGAGCGTGGGTCGCAAGCAGAGGCACGGCCGCCCGCCCGATCGGGAGCCGAGCGGATGCGCGATCATCGCAAGAGGCTGCGGCAGTCTAAAGAGGAGATGCTGCAGTCTCTCGTGGCCACCGCGAAGTCCAGGGCCCGGGCCGAGGACGCCTGGCGCGAGGAAGTCAGGGAGCAGCACAAACGGGGTCTAGAAATGTGGCAAAGGCAGGAGGCGACGGTGGAGACGCTGGTGGCCGCCTTTGGCAGGACAACGGATATGGCCAGCCAGTGCTTGGACCTGGTCGCCAAGTCGGCTGCGGCTCTGGAAGCCGTGGAGGAGAGCCTGGGCCTCGGGTCCCTCGCTCCCGACCCGCCGCCGGCCGCGTGCGGCAGCCGGCAGCCGGCGCTCCGCGCTCGCAGGCCCTTCCTGCGGCTGCGCAGCAGGCCGGAGCGCGGGCCGGCGGGGGCAGGCAGCCCGCGCTGCAAGCAGCAGGGCGCCGAGGAGGGGGCCGCCAGCTCGGCGCCCGCCTAGGAGTGAGGCCCCGGGGCTCGCGGCGCGGGGCGCGGGCTGTAGCGGGCGCCTGGGCCTCCTGGCGCAAAACACACTAATAAAGGTAGAAGGAGTTGCAGCTGGCAGAGTATCCGCGCCGTGTATTGCCCGGGGCGGGGGGGGGTGAGGCGGCCGGTGCCCGGGACCCCTGGCGCGACTCCCCGCCGCCCCCGCCCACAGCAGCGTGCGGCCGCCCGGCGCCTCGGGGGTTAACGCCCGGCCCCCGCCCCAGAATGCAGCGGGGCGCGCCCCGCCCCCCCTGCGCGCGCATGCGCACTCGCTGCTTCCCCGGCCCGCGGAGCAGGTGGGCGCCGTGTGTGCTTGCACATGTATGTGGGAGGGGTGCGTGTGTCTGCACGTCTGTGTGGGGGGGGTGTCTGCACATGGATGGGGTGTGTGATTGCACAGGTATGTGGGAGGGGTGTGTGTCTACACGTATGTGGGAGGGGTGTGTGCGTGTGTCTGCACGTGTATGTGGGGGCGTTTGCACATGGATGGGGTGTGTGTGATTGCACAGGTATGTGGGGGGGTGTTTGCACGTGTGGGGGGGGTGCACGTGTGAAATTTACCTCTGATGTAGTGCGTGCGCGTGTATTGGGGTGCACACGCGTGTTTGGAGTGTGCCTGTTGTGGGGGCGGGGGGTGTCCCCTTAGGCTGCGTGTGGCCGTGTGAAATTTGCCCTGGATACACGTGTGTGTGTTGTGACCGAGGGGGGTGCTACCCCGAGACCCTGTGTTTGCGTGTCAGAGCGAGCGGAGGTGCGTGCACCCATGTGCATACGGGGCGTTTGGGTGCATGCGTGACGTTCCCCCTGGACCTGTGTGCACATACGTGTGCCGTGCCCAGGCTGCCCCGTGACTCCTTTGCGTTGCCCCCGCGGCCCCATCCAGCACCGCGCACTCGCCAGCTGGAAGCCGCTGTATCGGGATTCGGAGGGGTACAGGCCGATACGCCTCCATACAGCCCAGCTGTTGGTCCCCAGATCTCCGCCGGGGCAGCCCTAGCGGGCAGAGCCAGCAGCAGGGGGGCACTGCCAGGCCTGCGGGAGCTGGGCCAGGACGCTGCTGCTGCTCTGTATTCGTCGTCCCCCAAGGGCCGGGGGAGAAGCACGCCGGGGGAGGCTGCTGCTGTTATTCGTTTTCTTCTTCTTCCCCAAGAGCCGGCGCCCGGGAGGCTGCTGTCGCCTGGAGCAGGAGGCAGTGGAACGGGCACGCAGGGAGCTCGCCCGCACCGGAGACGTTCCAGGAGAGGTTGGTCAGCCACCGGCTGGGGACGTTGCGGTGCTCCAGCACTTGAAGGTCTTGCCACTCTGGCTCGGGGTCAGACCGACGCGGTGTTGAGTTTCTCTCTGGTCAGATTGGTACAGACTGAGCGGGCTGCCTTACTCTGCGGTGGGGGCACGGCTCTGCCGGGGATCTTGCAGCCCGTGCTGAGCGGCCGCACCGGGGCAGCGCCGACTGGCGCTCGGCAGCCTGGCAGTCCTGCGTTGCCATCCAAACCCCCATCCTTCTGTTCCAAGGCTCCGGTAGAGCTTGTCACAATCTGCTCTTGGATGCGAAGGCTTCTCACCCTTTCTGCTTCCAACCAGGAAGTCCGGTTTTTTTTTTTCCCCCCTCCCCAAAAAAATCGCGGGGTTTGCTTGCTTTTTTTTTTTCATGGAAAACACGTGATTTCGTGCCTGCCGTGAAAAAAAAATGCAATCACAAATTGAGTCGGTTGTGTTTTCACGCATCTCAAATTTTACTTCAGCCTCCGGACATCGCATTCAAGTCTACAAAAAATGCCAAAGAGTGCAAAAGTGACCCCTAAAGACCGTGTCGCTCAGTTTGGCAAGGATAAATTTCACGCCGACGGGACTATGCTGGTCTGCACCGCGTGCCGCAAGGCTGTTGATCACGTCCGCAAGCAGTCGATTGTCGAGCACATGGAAAGCACTAAGCACAAACAGAACGAGAAGAGACGACGACAAGACGCTGAAACAGCGGGTCCGTCAAAATCAGCAAAGAAACAGTGCGCTGGGACTGCAGCAGTCGAGCGCTCTACAGTTGCCAAAGACCACCGGCACACCCTCATTTTGGATTTTGTTCGAATGTGTTTAAAAGCAAACTTTCCTCTGCATAAAATGGATTTGCCTGTTGTCAGGGATTTTTTGAGCAAGCACGTGAAGGGAGGCGGTGCCATTCCCAAGTCAGACCAGTTGTATTCCCACCTCCCCACTCTTTTTGAAGAGGAAAAACAGCGCCTTCTTCGTGACTTCGAGGGAAACTTCATTGCCGTGATCGCCAACGAACCAACTGACTTCCAAAATAGATCCATTTTCAACATTTTATTTCAGGTGCTCAGGGTACATCCGCCGAGGCACGCCGACATTCCCGCGCCGCAGCTGGTAAAGACGGTGTGCCTGGGGAAGGTGAATCACGCCACCATTTCCCAAGCCCTGATTTCTTG
>JAGPOW010000810.1:93606-107226 GCA_030014935.1 Caiman crocodilus | reverse complement strand
AGCGCGTGATGGGAGACCGGGACCCCGCGCCCCGCCCCGCCTGGCCCGCCCGGGGCAGCCCCGGGGGCTCATCGCTCCCTCCTGCCCCACACGGGCTGCTGCCCCGCCTGGCTCCAGCGGCTGCAACCTCCGCCCCGCCCGGCCGGCTCTGCAGCCCTCGCCCCGCGGTGCCCCGCACTCCCGCCCCGCAGCCGCGTCCGCACCCACCGCCTCCCGGCGCTGCCCAGTCCGAGCCCCGCACGGGAACCATAGAGTCGCGGTCTTCCAGAGGGAAGGCGCGGCGGGAAAACCACAGAGTCGAGGTTCTCTACCAGAGCGGGCGCGGAAGCTGCCCCTGAGGCGACCACAAAGCGGATGCGCCTGACCCGTTGGGGTCCTGGCCGCGGCGGGGCGCGGACCGGCCGGCCTGTGTCTCTGGGAGCCCTTCCCGCGGCCCGGAGCGGGCTGCGCTCGTGTTGTCCCTCCGCCTCTCCTTCAGCGGGGAGTGCTGGCTCGGGCCCTGGCCCCCGTGTCTGCCGCAGGGAGCGATGTCCACGAGGGGTCTGGCATACGGTTTCCGGAAGTGTTGGAGCCATGGGATAAAAACGGGGGTTTTCAGGGAAACCCCCGCAATGCTGGGGAAGCGCATGCAGTGCGTATTTTCTTAACACCCTTTACAGTTCTAAATCCACGTTGCAGCTTTTAAGACCGTGAAGTGTATTATGTGTAATTTGGTTTGCTCATAAAATTACCGTGTTCGGAATATTAAGTTGAAAAATATAGTTTGTTCGGGCAGCAATTACAAATGTGCTAGTCGCACTTGCTTTAAAAGGGTTTGATTTTTGTTACAAGTGGAGCTGCAGGCGGCTGCGCTCAGGAACCGACCACCTCCTAGGCTGTGCCAGGTAATGAGAAGCAGGCAAAAATTAGAGCTGAAAATAGCACAAGCCATCAACATCGTAGTCCAACAAAGAAGGTTGTTATGTATTCTGGACTTGGTCTCCTCCACCGTGTCGAGCAGCTACAGAAAGCACTCGCCTGTACAAACAGCTGAGAGAATTAAGAAAGAAAACCCCACGGCTCGTTGAATACAGATTTTGCTATGTGAAACTTTGTCTAAACTCTGAGCTATCGTTATCAGCAGTTTCTGCTTTTTCTCATCCTTCGTTTTTATTGACTTCATGGTGGTTCTGAATACCGAAGGTTTCCCTGGATTGAGAGAAGCTTCTCTACTCTTTCACGTGTTAGTTTGTTTCTCGATTTGGTGCAAGGATTTCCAAACGTAGACCCGTTTCTTTCACGTGCTTCTTGCCTACTTCAGATTTCTCCATCTTCTGCAGTAAGAGGACTCGGAGGCTTACGTGGGTTATGAAAATATACTAATGCAGCTAAAATATAGTTTAATTCTGAATTCAGAGAAATTTAAACTCTTACCTTTCAATAGAGAAGTAAACTTTCTTTCAGCTCCTTTGTGCTGCTTCTGTGGATCTCAAGCTCACGGGGCCAGGAGGAGGCAGGTTCCTTCCAACTCCAAAACCTTTAGACTTGCTCTGTCTCCTCTCCTGAGGCTTTTGAGCAAGCAGGGCAATAAGCTCCTCGTTTCTAATCACTACAGGAACAAACGGATGCTGCTGCCAGTGTCCGCTTCCAGTCCTTTGATGCCTAGTCAGGCCCTGCCTTGCTATGGAGGTGCACCTCTCTGCGGCACAGTGGGTCACAAGACGGGCACCTTGTCACTGCCTGATGGCCCCAAGCAACACCTGTACCCAGCTGGGACTGGCCAGGGCTGCAGTGCCATGTCCTCCTTACTCCATGGCTCGGGCCAGAAGGGGCTGGTAGCACCATCCTGCTCTGTGCTGGGTGCTTTGCTCTCTGCATCCACTCTCTGCTCTGACTCTGCAATGCGGCTTCCTGCTGCCAGCTACATTGCCTCTTGTCTGGATGTCGGTCTGTCTGTCTGGGCATGCTTGTGGTAGCGAGTTCCCACTTGCACTGGGTAGATCTGAGCCTGACTCAGCCCGTTTGCTCCAGCCTGGGATTGGGGGAAGCACCCCCAGGCCTGCCCTGAACTTGACATGACGGGTCAAAACACCAGTAATAGGAAACTGGGGGACAACAGCATCAGCCTCAGCCCCAGCCAGCCCTGACACCCCGTTCCCTGTCCACAGCAGTGCCAGTGCTCCTGCCTCTGCCCCTAACCTTGTGCAGAGCAGCAAGAGGTCTTACCTCACGCAGGGGCAGGGAGCAGGGGTACTCTGCTGCAGCAGGAGGGGATGCCCAATGCCTGGGACAGAGCTGGGCTGCAGAGGGAGGGGTCCAGCACTGGGAGCTTATCAGGGGGCTGTTCCCCCAGCCAGTGCCAAAGCCCCAGCCTGGTGCCAGGAGACTCAGCGCCGCAGAGAGCAGGATGAAGCTCACTCTTGGGGATGGGGGGTGTACCCCTGGTGAACTCCCCACCCTGCCCTCGCAGCACAGCACAGCGCAGGCCCTGGGTGTGGGCATCAGCATGGCCTCCACGGGGAGCACCTACAGTGCCCAGGTCAGCACCTGAAGGGGCTGGACCTGCAGGAAGCAGGGCAGGGTCCTGGCAGCACTGGGTAGGGCACAGCTTCCTGCTGCAGTGCCAGGCCCATGTGCCCTGGGCATTGCTCGTCTGCTGCCCCCACCTGCCCCAGCACCACCCCTGCAGGCTGGGGCATGGGGCAAGAGGAAGCCTTGCAGGCTCTACCATACCGAGGGCTGGCTCCCAGCTCAGCCAGGCAGGGGTGGTCTCAGTGTGGCCATGCACAAACCAGCCTAGGGCAGTGACCCCTGCCAGGGGGCCGTGTTGCCTCAGAAGAGCTGCAGGAAGCAGGAGCCAGTGAACCTGTGACAGGTGCACACACAAGGGAACCAGGCCAGAGCTGTGGTGCTAGGCAAGGGGAGCTGGTCCAGCTCTGCTAGCAGTCCTGCGGGGGACCCCTTGGGGATGACCCCTCCAGAGTGACACAGGCGCCCCTTATCTGCCCACAGGAAGACAAACTCCATACGGGATCATCTCCCCCAGAGAAATGGGAACTGGAGCTGGAGCTGGGACGGGACGAAAGGCCTGCTGGAGCTGGGAGGCTGCTGGGCTCGGGGCCCCGGCCAGATGGGGACTGTAGCAGTGCAGGTGTGAGGAGAGCTCTGCGGGGTGGCTCAGCGGTGGGCCCGTGCCGTGGGCAGTGGAGCGATCCGTCCACGGCAGAGCTTGCTCCAGTGGTGCCTGCTCACGGGCAGCACAAATAAACCATTTTTTGTTGAGAAACAGCAGCTGGACAGCAAGCTCCAACCTGCAGCAGCCCTGCCACCGCCTAGCCACATCACCAGCACTGCCTGGCCACGTATTTGACAGCATCTGCCTGGGCCAGGCCGGCTCACGCTGCAAGGACAGCTCAGGCACAAGGTCGGTGCAAAGGCCTGGCTCTGCTCTGCTCTGGCTTGCAGGACCACCCCCACTGCAGGGACCCAGAGCAGGGCCAGGCAAACACAGCCCTCATGCCCCTGGGCTGAGGGCACTCTTACTCAGACCGTGGCAGCGGTGGAAGCTGCTGAACAGGCAGCCGGACCCAATCTGAGGACAAGGGCTTGGTCCCATCCAGCAGGGCTGCACTGTCCCCAGAGCCAGCCACAGAGACACCTCTTCCCCGCCACCCTCCAGCCCGAAGCACAACCCCTTGGTGCCGCTCCCCTGCACATGGCCGTCCTTTGGGAGCTCATGGGAAACTCCTACAGCCACTGCCAGGAGCCACATCATCTCCCACTCTGCTCTCGGCACGTTCTGTGCCACCCACGCCAAAGTGGGTTTACATGGAGGACGCTGGGTCAAACCTGGCCTGACCCCTTGTCCCCTTTGTCTCCGGGGCCAGGGCTGCAGGAACATCAGGGCAGGGGACTCGAGCCAAGGACCAAGGGCAGCTCAGACATAGCCCAGGTCAGTGCTCCCAGCTGGAGCAGCTCCCAGCCAGCGAGTCCCAGGCTGTGCTGGAGCCCCCGTGATAGGCACCAAGCCCGACCCCAGCCCCTCTTGCACATCCCACACCATGTTCGCCTGCCAGCATGACCCAGCTGGCTCCTGGGCAGAATAGGAGGTATCTCTGGAGGGCTTTAACTACAAATGAGCGGCTGCGGTGAGATGCTGGCAGGGGATGCAAGCAGGGGGCAGGGCCCTGTCTACAGGGAGCCAGGAGTGAAGGATGCCACCCTTCAGGCTCCTCCATGTACAGTCAGCCACAGGCAGCAGACGCATTCGCTGCCTCTCTAAGCCTTTCACCCCTAGTGCAGGGAGTGAGGGCATAGCCTCAGTGTGGAAAATGTACAAAAATCAGGTATTCTTTTCTTCAAAAAGTGGCAAAGTGAAGGAAGGAGTTCCTGCAGCCCCTCCTGCTACCTCCAGCACCCTCCTTCGCTATCCATTCAGTATTCTTGTCAGCTTGGATTAGACATGAACAGCCCCCAGCACTCCTCCTGGAGCCAGAGCAGATGGGAAGTCCCACCTGTGCCTGTTTCTGGGTAGGATGTGGAGGGATACAGAAGAGAAAGTGCTACTGAGTACATCACAGCTTTGCTATCTGTTTTAGACCGATTACAGCCCTAATGCAGGAGGGAGTCCAGGGAAGTCTCGCCTGGCTGCTGCCTCGGCATCACCCCGCTGAGAACCACTGCTCCAGTTGGTAGAGCCTGGTCTGTGGGCCAAGGTGGGAAGCTGACGCTGATTGTCTCTTTTCTTTTCACTCAAAGCTTGAACCCTAAAAAGGACAGTACTTAAAGAAGATTGCAGCTTCTCCAAAAGAAAATTGAGATGATCAGCTTGCCTAGAAGCTAGTTGAAGTGAGGGCTGTAGGAATTCAGTAGCATTAGCTTTGCTTACCTCGCTTTACAGGTGAATTGTGTCACAGTCATGGTTTGGAAATACACAGAACCGCAGCCAGAGGACTGCAGAAACTTAATGTTGCCCCATTGTCAGCCACAAGAATGACCTAGCTGCAGAACTGTTTCTGGGGGAAGAAGGGGCAAGACATAATCAGAGATAAGATGAAGCCACTAGAAAAACAAGAAATGAAATGCACAGTAAAATTCAGACCTCAGTTTTATTTTTGCAAACTAACAAGGTATGTTTACAGTACCTTCCACATTTCAGTTATCATTTTCCCTTCCCATCCCTTCCCCACTTGAGTACTTCCAAGTCCTCTGATCTAATCTAAACCAATTCTAAACTTTCAAATACACTGTACATACATTTAGCAAAAAGCATACCTAGCATTTTTGCAGCAGTATGGCCAGAACACAGTTTTCATAGAGACGCTTACACTTTATCAAGATTAAAACATCTTTAAGAGAACAGACATTAGACAAATGGGATTAAAAGGTATTTTAGAAAGCCCGTGGGCAACAGACCTCAACATAGGCTCTCACACCCAGAGAGCAGAGAATGACAGACAACAAAAGCTGAACGTATGAAACAGGAGACCTCCGAGTGCTAACAACACGACGACCCCGTGCAAACACGGTGCAGGAGACTGTTACTGGCTTGGTCACCCCAAACTGTTAAACAAAGCCCTGCTCAAAGCTGTGCAGGAAGGTTTCCTAATAGAATTTTACAATGGAAACCAAAAATTCTGGATGCCAACAGCAGGTTAAAAGGTTTTGGTTTTCTTCGAATCCAACCGTTGGCCACAGAGAGATTAAGTGATATCAAGGCTTTTATTCAGCTGCTGCCGGTTCCTCCATGTGTCTGTCTTGTACATCCGTCAAGTACACATGAGGCTCAAAAGCCTCCAAAATCCACAAGCTTGGGCCCCTTTAAGGCCTGATGGAAACGGGATTATTAGGCGCGCCCATCCGAGTGAGAACTCTGTCCAGCCCCTGGAGGGGACCGTGCAGGTGGCTCTCAATCCAGCACGGGGTGCTCATCGCATCTTGGCAATGGTATTTAACTCCCCAGCCCTTTACAAAACTCATATGCACATCGTGGTAAGCTCATACGCCGTTTCAAAGCCATGGTAAATTGACTGAGCCAGACGGTGAGCAAACTCTCGGTTGTTGAATAGCTGCAATCTGCAGTCACTGGAAATCTTGCACACGGCGGTTGGGTGAAACCCACGGCGATCGTTGTAGTTCTGACTTTGCACAAAAGTGCTGCCTTCACTAAGGCATTCGGCATACACTGCTCTGCCAGCACAGTAGAGATGAACTCCTTTGCCAATCCACCCCCGTGTGCTCGGTAGTGGATCTCCACTCAATATTAGAGAGACGCCCAAGGCAAAACCTGGTTTTACTTGCAGGATCACTGAAGCCACCCACCAGCACACTGATGGAGGAGGCCCGAAAGGCCTCGCCAACACGAGTGTTCAGTTCATAGTAGACGATGGGACACCAGTGCTCTGGCTCTTCAAATGCAACTGCCTGAGCATCTTCTGGGTTGATTTCGGGAGAAACTGCGGGCGCCGTTGTACTGGTGCCCGTTGGCTGGGAGCCATCCCGTGTCATCCGAGGCAGATGAGCAGGAGAGGGAGCATCAGCTGGCATCTGGAAAGGACTTCCTGGGTCTGCACTGGCTGGAAAATGTGGATCTGTGCCGCTGCTGCTGCTGCTTCCAGCATGAGGACACCTGCTATTGGGCGTGTAGGGGAACAGGTGACTCCTGGGCTGCTGGAAAGCGTCTGGGAAGGCGGCGTTGTGGGGCACGGGAGGCTCATCTAGTCCCAAGCTGCGGCACTGAGGCAAGCGGCCAAGCTGAGGGTCACACTCGCTGCACCGGGGACCAGCATGGGCAGCAGCACCAGGCCTGTGCACGCTTGTAGTGGCAGGGATTGATGGACGCCTCTGCCTGCTGGGAGTTGAAGGGGAACTCTCAGCACTCCCGTGGTGCTGGCCTGGCCAACGCCACGTGCGGCAGGAGATGACGTGTGGCAGCCCCTTGCTGTGCGCCACCTGTACCCTGCCGTCCAGGGAGCGAGGCTGGCAGCATGACGCAGCGGTTGGGCTGCCCAGGGCACCAGGGCACTGTCTCCAGCTCCACCAGGGGCCCTGCTTTCTTCTCCGGCTTCTTCACTAAGGCGTGAGCAGCCATTTGGGCCCAGTACTCCTCCTCATCCCCCTGCTGCCACCCCAGCAGCCTCCCCACAGCTGGGCAGGGCAGAGACAACAGTCGCGCTGGGCTCACGGGGACCATGCTGCACGCTGCGGACCCAGCAGGCCTCATCTAGGTGCCACGCGCCTGCAGGGGTCGTGCACGTGGCACCCAGAGCTGTGGGACCGCTTGCTTCGCACGTCATAGTCCCTTCCCGGGATTGCCTGGGAGCAGGGCAGGCCGCCCCTCCTTGGCTGTGGGCGCACTGCAGGGGGTGGCGCTCTGAGCCTCGTGCGGTTCCCGGGGCAGCACATGGTGGCTCCTGTCCCGGCTGCTGCGGGGTCAAGTGGGGGCCCCTGGCCCGGACCGAGGGGCCTCTGCTCTGGGAAGCTGCAGGGAACAACTTTGTAACTGTGTGATTATGCAAAAAAAACAACCCCCCCCAAAAGGAAATGACATCCCTTTCTTCTACGATAGCCACTGATGAGCGTTATTCTTCCGCCGGGACCGCCAGAGATGTCGGCATGTTCTGAACTAACTCCCCGATGTGAGCCTTCCCTTCTGCTGATTCTCTCTGGATTGTTTCACCCGGACACCAAACCCCCGGGAGACGCCTGCCCTAGCCTGATCCCTGCTCTGGGCAAGGCAGGAGAGGGGTGGCTGCGGGATGCTGCCACCTCCTTCCCAAAACGCTGTCCTGGGGTGGGATTGTCCCCACTGCCTGCGTGCTGCTGCTGTTGCTCGTTAAGGTGCGATTTAAGAGCATACCTGGAAAGCTACTGGTACATATCCTGAGGAAGACCATCTGCAAGCCTCTAGAGAAGGAAGGGCGGATCACAAAGAGCCAGCATGGATTTACCAGGAACAAATCATGCCAAAAACTTGATGTCCTTCGTTGACAAAATAAGTACTTGGATGGATGCAGGGAAGGCAGTGGCTAGGCAGTGGAAGTTATCGCTTCTCGGCCTCTTGAAGGCTTAGCTCAAGTGTGTATTTGGACTTGGAAAAGACTTTTGGCAAAATCCTACAGAACCGTCTCATAAATTGGATAAATATGGGCTAAACACCACTACTGTGAAGGGGACAGACAACGGGCTCAATGGCAAGGTTTCAAGTAGGGTCACGCAGGGGTCTGTCCCGGGCCCAGGGCTGTTCCACACATTTATGAATGGTTTGGACGCTGGAATAGAAGCTTCTCGAGCAAAGTGCCAGGTAGCGCTCACAAGGGCTGTGAACACCGTGGAGGACACGAGTGCAATTCAGAAGGCACTGGACAGGTTGGAAAGCGGGGCTGGAGCCAGCAGGATGAAGTTCAGTGCTGACAAATGCAAAGGGCTGCACTGTGGGGAGGGTGATCAAAACCACAAGTACAAGCTGGGGGACACCTGCCCGGAGGGCAGCACTACAGAGGAGGCTCTGTAAGTCTTGGGGATCGCAGACTCAGCATGACTCTGCAGTGTGATTGTGATGGAGCTGCACAACAGGCGAATGGTTTTAGCATGCAGCAGTCGGTGTGTGACACCGGAGGTGACAGTGTCTGTCTATCCAGCACTGCTTAGCCCTCATCTAGAGTATTGCAGGCAGGGCATGAGAGCCCTTTATCATTTCTGTTACCCACCTCTGGACCGTCTCGGAGTCCAGGCGTAGGAGGATGAAGGCAATATGCGGGTTCAGCTTGTGGAAAAGGACAAGACGGCAGCCTTCAAAGATCTGAAGGGCTGCCATAGCAGAGGGAAAATACTGTTTCTCTTGCTGCAGAGAGCAGAACACAGACCGGTGGCTGGAAGCTGCAGCAAAGCAGGCTTGGACCGGACGTCAAGAGAAACTTCTTCACTGCTAGGGCAGCGAAAGCATGGAACAGACTGCCTTCGCAAGCTGTGAAATCCCCATCGCTGAAGGTGTTCAAGGCAAGGTCGGACAAGCACTGGTTAGGGCCAATGTGGAATCAGCTATGCCTGCATATTATGGGTATTGACCAGGCTTCTGGGCTTTGCTGGTTGCCTCGTGGGGTCGGGAAGGAATTTTTTCTCTTCCTGTTGCTGCACATCAGGGCTTGTTTCCCCCTTTCTCAGGAGTACGGGGTCTTGGCTGTGGTTGAGGCTGAGAATTTTGCCCAAGGGCTGCCAATACTCCTGGTGGCATTAAAATCTGGAGATGCCCAGCTGGAGGGTCATGCCCCTCTGCCCAGGGTCAGACAGACTGCCACATTATGGTCAGGAAGGGATTTTATTCCACGGTCAGACTGGTATGCGTTGGTTTTTGCCTGCCTTTGCAGTGAGGGGCATGCTTGGATCTATCAGGCATATTTTAACAACCCTCACAGCAGTCCTGATCTACCCTCCCCAGCTGGTGGAGGTAAGAATCCATGCTGTGCTCTCATGGGTAGGCAAAGAGACTGGGATAAGCATTTGTTTTGTATTTTGCAGCGTAAAGAATGGACAGTTGGGTTGCAGACCTGCCTCTTCTATCAGCAGGCCAGTCTGCACGTTTACAGGTAGTCTAGGCAATATGTCCTGAGGGTACTAGGGCCTTTTATGAAAAAAACAAGCAATCGTGAAAGACAAGGACGCTGCCAAAGCCTAGCTACTGCAGTGGTGGAAGTTATTCTGTTACCATAAGTTTGCGTGATTTTAGGAAGGGTACCTGTCCTCATGCTACAAAGCCAAACCTCCAATGGTCCTCGCCAACCTGCTAGCTCGGAGGATCGGAAAAGGGTTTTTCCCCTTAGAAATCCATCTGCTTGATCCTGAACAGACTAGTAAGACCGTCCGGCCGTCGATCTGATTACTAACAGAAGGACTAGCGCGTGCCAATCCAAGCTACCACCTTCAGTGGCCAACAGGTATTTCTGAGAAAGCAGGGGGGCCAACAAAGCGTTCATGATGGAAACAAAAATTCCCTTCTGGCTCCTTCAGGCAATCAGCAAAAGCCGGGAGTCATAGGATTACCTTCTGCACAGAGAGAATTACCGCTGACTGCCTGCATCCATGTCTCCATTATTATTCCAGGAGACACCCTATCATACTGTACTCTTGTTATCCAGTCTACATGAGGCAGATTAAACATTTATTCTAATTATACAATTTCAACCAATACTAAATGCCCCAGGACCCAAGCTCTCTACCCATTTCCATATCTGGGGGGTCTAAATCCCCCCCAACACAAACTCCAGCAGATTCTGTTATGTTTATGCCACCCCATTTTATTTCATGGCACCCTGCCATTTCAGTCGTATCCTTCCTAAACAGCCCCTCAGGACCTGCATTCATGTTTTGGTTACTCTTATAACATCCAGTTTCATGTCCCACGTGTTCCTTTCTTACTGGGGTGGAACTGATCTCTAAAGAAAAGTCTTCCTCTGTGTATGAATCATTGTTTGTCGTCGGCAATCCCTTGGAGTCGAGGATGACGTTCGTCAGGTTTGATGGGTCCTCAGGTGAGTGAGAAGCCTGATTCTGGATACACCCCTTCTTCAGCAACGGGGCATGTTGTTGCATGGGGGAGTGGGATTTGCAACCGTGGGTTGGTCTTCTTCTCCTTCCTCCACCGCTCCGCCTCAGTATTGAGTTGTTGGGCCTTGAAGCGGTGCACACCTTGGTGGACCAAGTGGTGCCACACCAAACAGTCAGCAACTTGCTCCTCCCAGACATTGGTGTCGATGCCTCTGTGCCCGAGGGTGATCTTGCGCGTGTCTTTGTACCGTTTCCTTTGGCCACCGTTGGCGTTGGCCAACGGAGAGCTGGGAGAAGAGACTCTGGCGAGGGAGGCGCTTCTTGGACATCTGGACACAGTGGCACGTCCATCGGAGCTGCTTTCTCAGGAGCAAGGCTTCGATGCTGGTGGGCACAGCGTCCCGGAGGATGCTCTCGCTGGTCCGGCAGCCCTCCCACTCGATCCCCAGCATTCGCTGCAAGCCCCGCTGGTGACAGCCCTCGAGGACCTCCACTGTGGCGTCCATAGACGGTCCGGTTTTAGCGCAGTGGGGGAGGGTGGTCAATGAGGGTGGGTCCTCTGTCCATGGATACCTGCGAGCTGTCAAGCATCCCAAAGGCTCCCCAAAGTACCAGTCCCTGAGCCTGGTGGCACCAACCCGCTAGCTGCTATCCTCTTGCCCTGCCTCCTCTCTTCTCCTTTAGGGCAGGAAGCGTCCCACTGCCATCCAAAGCAGGGGGAGAGCTTGGAGGTGAGCAGGGCACCGGCTCCAATTGGGCATGGGAGTATGGTTGGTGCCAAGCCCAAGAGGAGCCGGGGGTGCTGTAAAGAGAGCAGAGAGCCCTACAGAGCAACAAGCCTGAGGTGATGGGGGCTGCAACACACCAAGCTGGTATTATCCAGAGCTCACTCCCAAATGCCAATAGCCTGGGGTGCTGGCACCGGAAAACCTGGTCAGAGTCTGTGAAGCTGGGGCTCCCTGCCCCTAAAATTGCTGCCTCAGCTGCTTCAAAGGGCCGACCAAATGGCACGTGATGAGCTGAGGATGCTACATGAACTATGTCCACAGCTGCAGCCACATGACATGTCAGCTGGGGAATCTTGCACCCCACATGTCATGGCTATGCCGCAGCCAGGGCTGTGGGGGCTGGAGGCAGGTGGCACGGGAGACACTGGTGGTGTAATGCTTGTCATTGCAGCTCTGGGAGGTGTTTGAGGCCGTGGCCGTGTATTTCTCACAGAAGGAGTGGGAGCTGCTGGACAATGAAGTCAAGGTGCTTTTCCAGGATCAGATGCTGAGGAATTACCAAGCCAGTGCTTCCCTGGGTAACGTTCTGCCTCTGCCCTCTCCCTTGAGCCATGTGAATGCTGAGTTTTGTTGTCTTCTCCCTGTTTCTCAGCAATCTCATCCTCATGAGCATTAGGATGGTATTTTAGATGCACTTCCTCCCCGCTTCTCAGTCAGTGATCCCATCTCTGTCCCATTTCATGCATATATATATATATCCTCCTTCATTTGATCCAGCCGCCTTTCTTGGAGTCTTCTCCATTCTTGCAACTCCTGGTGCTGCCATATTCAACAGTTTCTTGGCAGCACGCTCTCCCTTTGGCTTCTCTGACTGTTCATATGGTCTCCAATTCATTGTGCCTCAAAATTCACCTTCAGCTGTTCTCGGGGCATTATTCTGATTCCCTCCCTCTTGCCTAGTGTGTCCTGTCCAAACACATTTAGCAATCTGAGCATGCTCAATGTAGTGCTTTCTAAAGCCCCTTTCTCCTCCTTTGGCTATTACCCAGCAGAAGTTCATGGAAGTCTTATCAACCTTTGCTGCTACAACACGCTGTGTTTGATGTCAGCCCTGTGCTCTCAGGCTCACTCTGCCAGTCTCTAAAGTTTTCTTGTTTTCCTCCTAAAATCCTTCTGCATGTCAGACGTCCATCACTGTGATAAAAAGAAGTGAGCTTGGTGCAGGGCCTAGAGAAAACCAGTTTTCACTTCCAGAGGATCTTGAATACAGGGGCTTGTTCTGGTTTGTGTGGAGGTTTGAGGGACTTACTTTTTACTGGGTCATTTTGCTTTTCTGGTGCTTTCTTTTCCCCGTTTTCCCCTAATGGACTTCCTTAGGGAAGCACTCAAGTGCTTTTTCTAGCTCAACAAAGGCCATGCAGAGCTTTTTATTCTTTTCTGTAATTGTCCTGATAATATCTCATGATTTTTGCACTCTTCTGTCATCACTGCCCATCTGTGGGCCCACCCCCCTGAGCAGGGCATTGACCGACACCAACAGCTCAACACTGCAACAGTTCCCCACCTGAGACACGCCACAACCCACCACGTTCCCCCGGCCCCCAGGTGCACAAACCCTTTCAAAGTCAGAAATACACTGCAACTCTTTGCACAAGAACCGGGGGAAAGAGAGGGCGTCCTTAGGGGGTGGAAGAAACACGAGGAAAGGAGACGAAGGAAAGGGGAGGAGGAAATCGGCCTGAGCCTGGCCTCAGCCCTGTGTGCCACCATCCCGTGGTGTGCGGGGGCCATGCTGATGTGCTGGGGCCTTGGCTGCTCTGGGGAGGAGAGCACGTGCTCTTCAGAGGCAGATGCTGCAGCTTTGCCCAGGACTAGGAACGAAGGAGTTGGGGGGCCCCCCTAGATGACTGCAGCGGTCCGGTGGGGCCTGCCGGGGTGCCAGCTGAGCTACCGGACAGGCAAAATGCCCGCAGCTGGGCCCAGGGCAAGGATGGAGTCGAGGACCTGCTGTGACACCCTGCGCTCCTCCGGGATGGCAGCATCTGTGGCTGGAGGGCCACTGACTCTGGCCAGCTTCTCACAGGGGAGCATGGTGGATTGCCCCAGCGCCAAGGACCGGCTGGCATCATGCACAGTATGACGCCGCCTGCGCAGTGCCGTGGTTTGGCGTCCCCCACTCGGCCACCGGTGCAGCAATCTCTCGGTGAACTGCTGCAGTGCGGCCGAGAGGTGAGGCCCCTCTTTGGGCCACCAGCTTTGGGTGCCCTCTGTAAGGCCCTGTAGGAAGGCACTTTGCCCACGACTCAGCTTTAGATAACAGCGTGAAAAAGCCCCACTGAAGCATCCGAGCTATATAAAGGCTTTTTTTTTT
>JAGPOW010000810.1:34617-56867 GCA_030014935.1 Caiman crocodilus | reverse complement strand
ATACACTCTCTAGATCAGGATACAGAGCCCCCACACCAGTCTAAATGTCTTCCTTTCTAAGAGTCCTCCTTTCAGAATATGTGAGCCCATTCGATCCTTTCTCCAAGTCTCAGCTGGGTACTGGATGGTGAAAAAATCACCCTCTATACACTTCCCAACACAGGATATCAAGGGCCCACACCAGACTTAAATTGCCACAGCCAGTGAAGGGAGATGGAGCTCTGGGTCTGTGATGGTGATGAAGCTGGAGAAAGCTCATTGTCTGAGGACTTATCCACAGGTGAGTCTTGAAAGTCCTTCCCCGCTCCCACCCACACCTCCGCTCAGAACCTCCCAATACCCAGAGGGAGCTGGAAACCTGCAAACTTGCCTTGAGCTGTTGCCACCTAGTCCTGACATCACACTACTTAACCAGATCGGTGTTGTCCAGACAGGTGCGTGTACCCGCTCCTTGCATTTCAGTGATGAAGGAACAGACAACAGACCCCTTGTTCTTCTCCTACTTAGGGATGGTTGGGGGGATACAAGCACCTCTTTGTTTCCACCAGAACTGCCCATGTTCTGCTCCATAATTGGGCACATGGGATACAAGCTATGAGACCAGGGACACAGAGTTCATTGGCAGTTGGACCCCTTTTTCTCACAGAGGAATGAAAGCCCATCCGGGGTCTGGGGCACATCCCAGCATGGGGAAATAGTGGACCTTTCCCTTTGCCAGCTGGACGGGGACTAACTTCTGGGCTCCTCTCTCCACCCAGCAGATGCTGAGATGCTGGACAGAGCCGAGCAGCAGCAGCCTCCGGAGGCAGGGCTTGCCAACCTGCAGCTCTTTCAGGCCGGAAACCAGCTCCACACCCAACAGGGACGGAGAACAGCAGGGGCCCAGAGGAGCAGGGAAGGATTTGAAGGGCAGAGAGACCCGAAGAGCCACAAGAACATGGTTCAAGGTGGGCAGGGGCTGCATGTATGTGGAGAGCCCAGTGAGAGCTTTGGGGACAAACAGGGACTCGGAGACCCCTGGAGGGAGGATGCGCACCCCTGTGCTAAGCACGAGGACATCTTCCACCATACATGCCCTCTCCTTGGGCACCCGCGAATGCGCTCAGGGGAGCGCCCCCACCTCTGCCTGGAGTGTGGGAAGAGCTTTGTCTCCCTGAGCGACTTCCGAGTGCACCAGGGCGTGCATGCAGGGGAGCTGCCGTACCGCTGTGCTGAGTGCAAGAAGAGTTTTACTGGATGGGATCACCTCCAAAGCCACACGTGTGTCCACACAGGGGAGAAGCCATTCTCCTGCCTGCAGTGTGGAAAAAGCTTCACCGATCGCTCGGCACTCGCGCAACACCAGCGCTTGCACACGGGGGAGAAGCTCTTTTCCTGCAGCCAGTGTGGGAAAAGCTTCATGCAGAGCTCCCATCTCATCAGTCACCTGCTTGTTCACACGGGGGAGAAGCCCTTCTCCTGCAGCCAGTGCGGGAAGAGCTTCATGCAGAGCTCTTCGCTCACCAAGCACCAGCGCGTGCACACAGGGGAGAAGCCGTTCTCCTGCAGCCAGTGCGGGAAGAGCTTCACACAGAGCTTCCATCTCACCAATCACTTGCTGGTGCACACCGGGGAGAAGCCCTTCTCCTGCAGCCAGTGCGGGAAGAGCTTCACCCAGAGCTCCACGCTCGCGCAGCACCTACGCGTGCACACGGGGGAGAAGCCGTTCTCCTGCCTGCAGTGCGGGAAGAGCTTCACCGATCACTCGACGCTCACGCAGCACCGGCGCGTGCACACGGGTGAGAAGCCATTCTCCTGCAGCCAGTGTGGGAAGAGCTTTACACAAAGCTCCCATCTCACCAAGCACCAGCGTGTGCACACCGGGGAGAAGCCCTTCTCCTGCAGCCAGTGCGGGAAGAGCTTCACCCAGAGCTCCACGCTCACGCAGCACCTGCGCATGCACACAGGGGAGAAGCCCTTCTCCTGCCTGCAGTGTGGGAAGAGCTTCACCGATCACTCGACGCTCATGCAGCACCGGCGCGTGCACACCGGGGAAAAGCCATTTTCCTGCAGCCAGTGTGGGAAGAGCTTCACCCAGAACTCCCATCTCACCATGCATCTTCGCATGCACACCGGGGAGAAGCCATTTGCCTGCAGCCAGTGCGGGAAGAGCTTTGCACGGAGCTCCACACTCACCAGTCACCTGCATGTGCACACGGGTGAGAAGCCCTTCTCTTGCAGTCAGTGCGGGAAGAGTTTCACACAGAGCTCCAAACTCACCAGTCACCTACGTGTGCACACAGGGAAGAAGCGGTTCTCTTGCACCCAGTGTGAAAAGAGCTTCAGTGACAGCTCAGCACTTACAAGTCATCTCCACGTGCACACAGGGAGGAAGCCATTTTCTTGCAGCTAACATGGGAGGGCTTCTTGCAGAGCTTTAAATGCACCGATCGCCTGTGTGAGCACACGGGTGAGAAACTTTTACCATGCAGCCAGTGCAGGAAGAGCAGGTTGTCACTCACTGAGCACCAGCCCAGGTACTCCGGGAAGAAGTCATACTGCTCTGCCCAGAAGTGTTTACAGCAGACCTCTGTCCTGAGCAATCACCAGCAGACCCATGGGAGCAGGATCATCGCATTGAACAGGGGGCTTTTCCTCATCCCCCCGGCAGTGGGAATTAGCATCCTGCCACTGGACTGTGACACCGTGGCTCCCTCTTGCTTCTATGTGGAGTTGTCCCACATGGGATGTTGTAGCTTCTGGCAGAAGCTGGGACAGAGAAGATAACAGATAAGAGCTAAGTTATGGAGCCAGGTAGCAGACAGGATAAAAGCCGGGGGAAACAAAACCGAAGTTGCTCTGAAAAAAAGCATCCTTTCTTGAACCATCCAGTCCTAGACAGTTACCTGTGGGAGCAAGGTGAACCCTTTTCCTTGCTGTGGCTTTTGGGACCTCACCATTGGCATCTGGTTTTTACCATCCTTGATGATCGTGTCACGTTCTAGGTCAATTGGACAGGTCCCTCGCTCCCGTGAAAGAACCAGTCTGGATGAGTAAAAGGAATATCCATGAATCGGGTCTCAACTGTTTTGTCCTATGGGCCTCCTCTGTGCTTCACTACTTTGGTTGTGGCAGGCCAGGACAGGAGTGCCAACCAGGGCAGTGCAGCGAGACAGGCCACATCCCCATGTGTTGGTAGCTGGAGCAGCGCAGACACAGCCCTTGTCCTTGTCAGGACAGCCAGACCTTGCAGGGTCCAGGCCAACAGAGGAGGCAGATTCAGCAGCCGTGTCTCCGGGCGTCCTTTAGGTCCCAGCTGCATCTGTCCCTTTCCCAAGCCAGTTCCTCACGCTGATTTCCCTGGATCCTCCGCCCGTGGTGCACCTGTCCATGCAGAGATCCCCAGTCTTTGGGGCTCTTGGTGTTCCCCAAGGGATCCTTCCAGAGGGAACAGTTGTAGCTGCACTCCTGCCAGCCGTGTCCCCACCACAGGGGCAGCCCCATCTGCTAATGCACCGTCCAGCCTCCCACTGCCCAAGTTAAATAAGGTAGCCTGTTCCTTTCTATTGTGGAGCAGCCAGTGCACACACGCGGCCTCCCTGACCTTCAACCCCATGGCACAGAGCAGCGGGGCTCGGGCAGGTGCTGCTTTTTTCACAGGCTGAACATGTCAGAGAGAGTCTGTGTCCCGGTTTGGGTCAGAAAGGAGCCCCGAGTCTGCCACCTGCGTTGGGGTTTGTGCTTAGGCATTGGAGCGCCTTCCAACAACATTTTTTTGCCTTTCCTTGCTTTCTCCCAACTACATCAAGCTGGCTTTTCTTACTGGTCTGGATCCAGGATAGCTTTCCACCCAGGCCAGGGTATGGCCCTGTCTTCTCCCACCAGATAGTCCCACCTAGTATCTGCCCACAGCCTCCTTGTCTCAGGTGGGGACGCAGCGACAACACTTTGCTGACCTGGTCCCGCTCACCCCTTGTGTAAAAGGAGCACAAGCCTGTGGGGGAAAAGGGGAACTAACTGAGGGGTCTCAAGGGATATCAGAAATGGCTAGATCATCTGGGTCTTTAAGGTGATGCCAATTCTTCCAGCAAGGCTGTGGGAAAGGTTGAGACCAAGTCAGCAGCACCAGGTAGAAAGCCTGAAGCACGCTGCTGTTAATGTAGCTCGGAAGTAACTAAAGCTGACTTTCACCTCTAAAATCTTCTAATTTTACAATGAACTCACCTCTCAATTGTTTTTTAACCACCCTAGTGTCATAAGGACATGGATGCCATTGTTGCCTTGGTTTGCCTGTGGTCGGTTTGTGTGGGTTTTCTGTCCTTGCACCAGGTGCCTTGGAGTTGTGTGGCAGGGTTGACTGCGTAGCTTTAGGGATAGGTTAGGCAGGGGCTTGTCTGGGATGGTTTGGATAAGGACAACTGTCTCTCAAGGAGGAGGTTGGACTAGATCAAGGGTGGGCAGCTATTCTGGGTGGAGGACCGTCTACTGAGTTTTGGCAAGCCATCGAGGGCTGCATGCCAGGCAGGCAGGGGTAGATAAATATTCATTTTCTGAACTTTTTAGGGGCCCCGCGGGCTGGACAGAATGGCCTGGCAGGCCGCATCCAGTCTGCGGGCTGCATTTTCCCCTCCCATGGACTAGATGAACTGTGGGAGTCCCGTCCACCCCTACTTTTCCTTTTCTGTGATCTGCTAACGAGTATGGTGTAGTTGTAATTTTCCCCACAGAAATGCTAGCAAAGGCTCGGTGTGTGCTGACAATACCTGGCTACGCCGGGATCTATTCCCACTGCACGTGTAGACGCTGTTGAGCTGGAGACAACAGGATGAGAGTGCAGGTGAACTTTCCCTCAATTAACCAGGCCACAGCATGGACAAGGTGGGCCAGGGGCCAGGAAAGTCTTCTTTTGGGACATACGTTCTGCTGGAAAGTGAGCATCGTGGAGCGAACTGGCATGGGCTGGTCCCTTCCGTTCTGCCACAGCACAGGAGATTCAGCATAACCTGGCAGGAGACGCGGTGAGGCTGGCCCGCTTACATCAGCCACAATCTCCATACAACCCTATAACCATATAACTAGGGCCTGGTTTAAATCATGAGCCCAGCGTGCAACACAGTGGTTCCTTTAATCTTGGGGCTCCCCCTGGACGCCCCCTGCCATTGATTGTCAGAGGGGCCCCACGGCCCCGCCGCAAAAACCGTGGTTTTCAATATGCCACAGGTTTTACCTCCTGCTGCTTGCCGCTGACCAGATAGGAGGCAAAACCTGTGGCATATTTAAAACCGAGGTTTTCATCTCCTGGCCACCAAGAGCAAGCAGCGAGCAACGAGGCCCTGAGACCCCCCCAGTCAGCAGCAAGGGGGCTGGGAGGCACGTGGCGGGGACTCGTCCCCCCATCCCACCCCTTCTGATGCTCACGATGCAGGGGTGCTCAGTGGGATAAGGGGGTGCCCTCGACTTCCTGCCCCATGGCTCTGGTTGGGGCGTCCTCCGGGGGGAGCACGCTGGGAGCACATTGGATGAAGGCAGGGGGAACCCCTGCAGGGACGGGGGAAGCCTTCTCTCTTTCACAGCATCTGCAGGATTTGCTGCTGCTTCTTTAAATTGCTTTAAATTTTCATTTTGCTATTCTGAGTTTCCTTTAAAAGGAGTCTTATGTAAAGCCTGGATGGGACAACTCTTACATGCCATGTATTTATCGTTTCTTTGGGGTTTTTTTTAAAAAAGCGTGTGGTGAAGGAAAAAAAAACAACTGTTCCTAGAACAAGTAACCCCCCCCCCCCCAAATATTTTGCTGAAAACTAAGTTGAGAAATAACATATTTCATGAAAATCAGGAAAGAGGTTTGGTTTGGGGGGTGGGGTGCTGAAAACCCTACTCAAACGCGTGACTCAAGGGAACACGTGACTCAAGGGAGTGTGTCCCAAAACACTTCTTTGCTCCCCAACCCAAAATGTTCAAATGAAGAAAAATTGGAGCATCTTTGCTCTTTAGTTTAAAGAAAAAGACTTACCCCCTTGGCCAAGAGGGGAAGAGGCAGCCACGAGGAGGGGTGACAAGGGACCCAAAGGAGTCTCCGTGAGTGAGGCCTGGGCCAGGTGAGATGCAGAAATTGCTGACATGAAAAATGTTCAGCCTTAATCTTCCTAATTATTGCTGTTTCTGCTTGCTTTCTGCCCTGTGTCCCAACCGAATCTCTCACCCAACCTAAGGCACAAATGGAGGATTAACAGCCCGCATCCATTTTTCCTTGACCATCTTGGCCACAGCATCTACCACAAGCAGAACAAGATGCGTATTCATGTCACAATCGCATCTTCATTCTGCTGCATACAGATTCCCTCCATTTATCCATTTAGAGAAAGCTCCATTTATCCTTGAGTCATCTGAAAAAAGATTTTGGAGCAGGAAGGTGAGATTATTGAGAAGAAAATGTGGAACTCACTCCTAAGAAACAGATCACTAGAGCTGGGGTACCAAAGAGGCTTTGCAACCAAACAAGGGACCCTGAATTTAGTCTGAAGGGAAGCCATAACCCTTTGTGTGCAGAGGATGTGAGCACACGTCCTCCGGACCACACTGACTCCTGGTGTGGAAAGGCTTAAGGCTGTTGCTAGCCTTGGCCATTTTCAAGGGATCTAGGCAAAAATCCCAAAGCCTGTTTCTGCGTGGCCATAGTGTGAACCTTTACAGATGAGACAACTAACTTGGTCAGCAAGTAAAGGAAGCCATCCAACAATTAACCAAAGCACAATGCCTGAAAGGAGATAAGGGAAGATCATACATTAAATAATCCATGTACATTATATTATAGTTTTATCTTAAAATAATTGTAGGAGTGATTGATGTAACCCGATGTATTAGATGTTATTTTGCTATAATAGATATATTTTTGTTAAAATGTTTAAACATTTGTAAAAACAAAAACAGCCTTGTCAGAGAAGGCCATAAAGTAAGGTAAAAAAGGAACAGGAACAGCACTGTACAGTGGGGAAAGAAGGAGATAAGAAACCCTCCCTCTTTTGCAAGGATATAAATCCCAACTGTTTGATACCAAGTCCACAAGAGATCGGGTTCAGCCCGGTTCCAAAAGTTGGAGCCCAGATCCCCCAGCCTTTCCGCGTACGGCTTGTCGTGTCAGAGTCTGATCGTACAGGGGGCTCTTCTCTGCACTGTCTCAAACTTGTCCTCATCCTTGTCGAAGCGCAGTGCCCAGACCTGGATGCGGTGCTCCAGCTGCGGTCTCGACAGTGCCGAGTAGAGCGGAAGAATCACCTCCCTGGTTTTGCTGGAGGTGCATCGATTGCTGCACGCCGGAGTATTGTTTGCCTTGCTGGCTACAGTATCGCACTGCCGGCTCACGTTCCTACTGTGGTCTATAATTGCCCCCAGGTCCCTTTCATTCGTGGTATTGGTCTGTTTGGTGCTGCCAAGCCTGTAGAGGTGTTGGGGATTGCTCATCCCAGAGGTGGAGCACTTTACATTTCTCAGTGTTGAACTTCACCGATTCTGATCCACCCAACTTGCCAGCCTGTCTAGGTCCGCCTGTAGCTGCAGCCTATCTTCAAGTGTGACCACGCTGCCCCATAACTTGGTGTCATCTGCAGACTTGGTCAGTGAGCTCTTCACCCCACATCCAAGTCATTAATAAAGATGTTGAAAAGTACTGGACCGAGCACCATCCCCTGCGGGACACCGCTGCCCACTTCTCGCCAGGATGACACAGATTTGTTCACTACAACTCCCTGGGTCCTATCCTGCAGCCGGTTTCTCACCCACCTGACTGTCTCAGAGTTAAGCCCACAATCCTCCAATTTTCTCGTGAGGACATCATGGGATACCAGACCAAAGGCCTTTCATAAGCCTAGGTATACAATGTCAACCTGCTTTCTCGTGCCCAGGCGGCGAGTTACCTGGTCATAGGAGATGAGGTTGGTAAGGCAAGACCTGCCTGCGATGAAGCCATGCTGGCCGTCATTCAGCATCGTATCTTGTTGTTCGTACCAAGTGAGATACTATACTGTACTTCCTATAGAGTATTTTGGTCATTCTTGAATCTTCCCAGCAGGTCTACGTGAGAGTCTATGCTGTGCTGTTGTGGGTAGCTGGATAAGCTTTGGGATAACTGTTTGTTCCCATGTTTAAAGTGCAAGCGAATAAAAAGTTCGAACTGTAGACCTGTTTCTGCCTCTTTTCTCAGTAGCCTACCAACGGGGTTGTCTGTAATCTGGGTAACAAAGCTTGCCATGAAAACCAAACTCAGATGACCGAAGATGGTCTTTCACGTTGGCAAAGCCAAAATTAGACGCACACAAAAGGAAACAAAATGAAAACAAAACAAATGAGCACCCCCAAAACATGCCTTACTGGAAATGCTCTAAGGGCTGTTCAACAAGTGTCACCCTACAGATCCAAGCCATCCAGCAGCCTGGAATCAGGTCTATTCAAACCTATCTTAACGTCTCAAAAATGCTTCACCTTTGGAAAAAAACCAGAAGAGGTGTTTACTTCTTAAAACTGACCTTCCTGTAATACTTCATTTAAATACATTTTACAAATGACATTTCTTGTGGCATTTAAGTCCTAAAGTATTACTGGAGAATATTTTCACTGGGACTAGCAGAGAGAAAACTGACGGGGCTGGTGCAGGGCCAGACAGGACAGGAGGAGACCGCTGTCAGGAGCAGCAAATCTGCCCCCAAATGGGTGCACGTTGAGGGGCTTCTGTCCTTCCTATAGAGTATTTTGGTCTAAGAAAGGTGTTTCATGTTTTTATTTTCTAAGAAACAACCATCATAGAAGCATACTTCTGAGTGGAGTAGGTGCCACAAAAGGGTATTTCCTTCAGTTTACAACAGGAGTTTCTTTAACGTCTCTGCCATCCACTGGAAATAATGTTTTTCTCTAGTGCTTGTTACTATTTGAGACACGCATTATCCAAAAGTAGTACAATCCATTCCCAAACGTCAAACAAGTTGTACAACTCTGTGCACTTTTATATTTTCTTTTATTGCTAACATAGTGTAACTATTTATCCTAGAAAGGGCTTGAGATCTAAAACTGACATACATATTGCCAGCAAAAAAAAGTCTCCATACTGGAGGGCCTAGTCCCTCAGCCTGAGTGCCTGAAGCAAATCCAAAAGGCCAGGAGTGAATAAATGCATCTCTTCAGCAATCCCTTGCAGTCAAGGATGACTGCCTCCCACGATTGTCCTAGCTGTGGCTCTAAAGATGGCTGATGAGGTCAATCTGGCGTTGACAGACTCTGTTGCAACCTGGGCATATTTCCATGCAGGGTGGATGGCTCTGGAGTCTTGACTCGGTCCGCAGCACACTTCTGGCTACTCCTGCTTTTCCATCTCTTGCTGTCATCTTGTTACAGCAGTCTCTTCCTACGGTCGGGGTGGTCCTGGGCAATAGTCCATATGAGTTGATGTTGATGTTGCATTTTTTCAAGTTTGCCTTGAGGACATCCTTAAAGTACTTTCTCTGCCCTCCTTTTGCATGTGTGTTGATTGAAATGGGAGGATAAAACTTGCTTTGGGAGTCTGGAGTTGGACATCCAGTTGATGTCAGATGAACATTGCCTCGATGCTTGTGGTGTTTGCTTGCAAGAGGACACTAATGTTGGTGTTTCTTCCCACTGGATTTGAAGGATCTTCCATGGACAGCATTGATGGTACTTCTCCAGCAACTTAAGGTGTCTCCTGCGTGTTGTCCACATGTCAGCTCTGTACAGCAAGGTGGGGATTGGGACTGTTGGATAAACCATGGGTTTGGTTTTGAGTCTGATGCCATGCTCTTCAAACACCTGTTTCCTCCAGTTTCTGAAAGCTGCACTTGCATATTTGAGGCAATGTTGAATTTCTTTGTTTCTGTCAGCTTCGTTCATTTTGTCCAGCTTAATCTGTGAGCTATTCCAAACGGGAGACGTTACCACACCTCCTGCTCTTCTGTGAAATATGAATTTTCATTTCTACCTAGGAGAACTTGTACCATATCTGCTCTCTCCTCTGCCTGATGAAGGGTGAGTGTGCCTGAAAGCTTGCAAATCATTCAAATAATTTGTTTGCAAATATCTAGTTGGTCTAATAAAAGATGTCAGCTCATCCACAAGTTTTGATTCCTTTTGTCTCTAGACCAGTACGGCTACAATCTGGATACCTGACACATGGAAGATATCAAATATTACCTGCTGTTTGAAATGAAAAGTTCATAATTTTACAAGAAGGAAGCATTATACTACCTGATATGCTAACACCAGGATCCTGCCATTGTTGGAGGGAATTTGCATTTCATACACACATACCTCACCACAAAAGAAATTCTTGCCCAGAACTTGCCACATTTCCACTCTTCTGTGAAATATGAAACATTATAACCTGAAGGAAATATGCTTCAACATCCTGCTTGTCACCAGACAACTCTGAGGTAAAAAGACTTTTTCAACCTTTCTCCATGCTTAACCTGGACAAAATGAACTATTCCAAACAGGAGCCTTGACCACACCTGCTCTCCTGTGAAATCTGAATTTTCATTTCTACCTAGGAGAACTTTTACAATCTCTGCTCTTTCTTATGCCTGTCGAAGGGTGTGTGCACCTAAAAGCTTGCAAACAAATCAATCAATTTGTTTGCGAATATCTAGTTTCATAGATCTTGGAGTCAGAAGGGACCTATTAAAAGGTGGAGATGCTAGGGATTGAACCCAGGACCTTATCCATGCAAAGCACATGCTCTACCACTGAGCTACAGCCCCTTTGAAAGATGCTGCTAGTTGGACTAATAAGAGACATTACCTCTTCCACTAATTTAGCGCTCATGTGGATTTTCCGAAACATGACAACGTGGTTTTTCAAACTCTTCAGTCTGAGCATTTTATCAGGCAGTAAAAGATATGGTATGTGAATGGTCATTTCTTTTACAGAGGTACTTACAGAGTGACATAAACAGCTAGGACCAAGGCCATGGGTGACAGAAAAACATTTCTTTTTAGGCAGATGAACAATTTATTCCCACAGAAATCCCATGTGAATAATTACTGAAGAATTCCAAAGATAAAGGAAAGGCAAAAACTATCTACTTCAGCCCTCTGAGAAAGCCAGCTAAATCCTGTGGCCATCGCAGTTGGTATCTCAAGTGAAAGCACAGCCATGTACACTAGATCTTAAACATAAAGCCAAGCACACAACAGTCCAAATAGTTTTGGCAAACAATGCACGTGCTTTGACTGATGGTGAGCGCTAATGGTAACTGAGCTATGACAATTGGGAAGTGTCTGAAAGCTGCACTTGCATATTTGAGGAAAAGTTGAATTTCTTTGTTCATAACAGCTTCATTCATTTTGTCCAGGTCAATCTGTGAATTATACCAAACAGGAGACGTTACCACAACTGGTGCCATGAGCTGTAGATTAGAAGTGACTGAACTTGTTTTAATACTAATTTGGAGGGTGAAGTATGAAATATATATATATTTCATACAAGCGTCATATCAGACTAAATAGGTCAGCTGCATTTCATTCTATTCCATTTATTGTGAAATTTGCTTCTTACAGGCACGTGAAGGCTTTCCTCTCTTCTCTGACTGTACATTTCTCTAAAATGTAGCACCTCTAAAAGGTCTTGCTCAGAAAAAAATGTTCAAATGATGAGGTTTGTGCAATAAAACACAAGACAATCAGGTTACAGTTCTCAGAAGTCATGGCAACAATTCCCAGTCCCTCATGGGTAAGGCCAGCCACTTTAAAAAAGCCAGAGCCTAAACTGCATGAATCTTTGCAAGTTAGTCTAACCTGCGTAGGTTGAACAGATTTGCAACTGCACAGACATTGCTTCTGGACTGAGGAAATGCAGGTACATGCCTGCAGTTGCTCAGGTCAGGGGCTAGGGGGTGCTAGAGCGCACCCTTGGCTGCTGGGAAGCTGCGGGGAGGGTGGGCCCCGGAGGCATAGGCTGGGCTAAACTGGTCAGGGAGGGGTTTAATTCTCTCCTCCCTGCGGGGCTTGGTCATTGGGGTTAGATGCCAGCTGGCATGGCCCCTGAGGCAGAGGGGGCAGGGAGGGAGGGTTATTCTCTCCCTCCACTGCCCACAAAGGACTGCAGCCAGGTCTGCCTGGCCCAACTCCAGCCACCACTAGTCGCTTCCTGCTTGGGGCAAGCAGTGGAAAAAGCCCCCTCCTGCTCCCCCCACCAGACCCCAGAGGGAGGGGGAATAACCCCTACCAGACTCTGCCTGAGGGGCCCCGCCATCTGGCCACTGGCCATACCCCTGCCCCATCACTACGAGGGAGTAGGGCTCTTGTGTGGGGCAGCACCCCCCGTCATGGAGTTGGGGAGCATGAGTCCCTTTGCAGTGGGGGGGCATCTCTGGGGAGGGCATTCCCCCGACAGGAAGGGGCCGCGCCATGGGGCGGGCAGAGCTGCGGTGGATTGTGCATGACAGCACCAGGGCTCAGAGGGGGCCAGAGCCCCTCAAACCTCAGAGACGCTGCATGGAGTGCACAGCAGCCTTCCCCACCCTGCAGCGCGGCCCCCTCACCGGGAAGGGGTTTGCACTCCAGGAAACCCATCATGGTTGCTCCCCCATCGCTGCTTCACAGCTGGGTGGGGCAGGAGCCCTGCCAGACACCGCTGGCAGTGCCACTTGGCAGGCAGCAGGGAGCGGGGTTATTTCCCCTTCTGCCCTCGGGACTGCAGTGGGGTCTGCCTGCCCCGATGGCCATCACCACTGCTTGCTCTGTGCCGGGGCAAGTGGCGGGATGAGCCTCTCCCTGCTCCTTTCCCACAACTTGAGCCTGTTGCTTCCTGTTCTGTCATTTGCTACCGCTACTAAAGTACAGCTCCGTCCTCTTTGTAACCACCCTTCCGGTAGTTAAAGGCTACTGACAAATCCCCAATCTGCCTTCTCTTCTACAGACTAAATCATCTGAGTTCCTTCCGCCTGTCCTCACAAATCATGTTTCCCAGGCCCAAACCATTTCCATTGCCCTCCACTAGACTCTCTCCAGTTTGTCCACATCCTTTCTGTAGTGGGGGCCCAAAACTGAACACGGGACTGCGGATGTGGCCGCACCAGTGCTCAATAGAGGGGAGTGATCATTTCCCCTGACCTGCTGGCAGCACTCCTCCCAGTGCAGCCTAGTATGCTATTAGCTGTCTTTGCAACAAGGGCACACCCTTGGTTCATAGATTCATAGATGCTAGGGTTGGAAGGGACCTCAATGCATCAAGTCTGACTCTCTGCCAGTGTCAGGAAAAGGTGCTGGGGCCATGTGACCCCAGCCAGGTGCCTGTCCAGTCTCTTCCTGAAGACCCCCAAGGTAGGGGGGACACCACCTCCCTTCGAAGCCCGTTCCAGATTCTGGCAACCCTGACTGTGAAGTTCCTTCTGATGTCCAACCTAAATGTGCTCTCTATTAGGTTGTGACCGTTGTTTCTGGTTATTCCAAGGAGTGCTCTGGTAAACAGAGCATCTATTTCCTGCTGCCCTACTTTCCCCCCAGTTTATTTGCATACTGCCACAAGATCCCCCCTCATATTCAGCTTATTGTCTGCTGTAACCCCCAGGTCCTTTTCTGAAGAGCTGCTGCCCAGCCAGGCAGCCCCCAGCCTCTAACAGTTCATGGGATTGTTCTGTCTTAAGTGCAGGACTTCACACTTGTCCTTGTTGAACCTCAAATTTCTTTTGGCCCAATTCTCCAATTTGTCTAGATTACTCTGTGTCCTAGCCCTACCTTCCGGCCTATCTATCACTCTCCCAAGCTTGGTGTCATCTGCAAACTTGCTGAGGGTGCTGTGCTGTCTTCCAGGTCATTGATGAAGATATTGAAAAAATCAGCCAATGACCAACCCCTGGGACACTCCACTTGATACTAGCTCCTAACTAGACATAAAGCCATCAGTTACTGCCTTCTGAGCCTGATGTTCAAGCCAGTTTTCTATCCACCTTACAGACCATTCATCCAGCCTGTACTTTCTTAGCTTGCCTGTATGTTGTGGCAGACCATATCAAAGCCTTGCTAAAAATCAAGGCAGACAAGGGTCTTTGGATAAATCGGGTATCTTTTATTAGACCAACTCAAATAGTTGGAAACAATCTTTTTTTGCAAGCTGACAGATATAAACGGCCTTGTCAGGCTGAGGAAGCATCTGCAGTCGGTGTGTGCTCTTCTTGGATGGAATGACCAGTGAAGAAGCCAGAGGCCGGTCTGCATGCAAGAAAGGCAGTCAGTGAAGATGTAAATTCAAAGAGGCAGTGGGTGAGAGACAGGCTGAGAGGGGGGGAGGGGAGAAAGGAATGAAGGTAGTTGGTAAATAGCGGAGGGGTACTTGGGGAGTCAGATGTCAGACGTGTCATAAACCCAAAATTTAGTTTATGATTGTTTGTATCCAGGTTGATAATGTGAAGTTCATAGGGTCATCTGTGAAAAGTGTTTTGTAAATTCCCTTTCAGGAATAGGACTGAGGGATTGGAGAGAGGGTGGTTTCTTTGTGAGAAATGTGCCCCCAGAAGTAATTGGGTATTCTAGCCTTTGATAGATTTCCATTGTGCGTTCATTCTGGTGCACAGCTGTTGTTTGGTCTCTCCTATGTATTTTTCATCAGGGCATTTAGTGCATTGAATGAGATGTATTACATTTCTGGAGGAGCAGCTGTAAGACCCAGGGATGTTGTGGGGTGCAGTGATTGTGGGGGTGGTGGAGTGCTGGCAGGTTTTACGCTTCTTATGGCATGGACTGGATCCATTTGGTGTGTTTGGGGCTGTAGGAAGCATCCTTCTGGTTATGAGGTGAGCAAGGTTCAGTGCTTGTTTGAAGGCTAGGATGGGTGGTTCTGGGGTAAGAACTGGGTCTTTTTCTAGTGTGGGCTGCAATTGTTTGAGGATTTTCTGTACAAGTTCAAAGGAGGGGTGATATGTCATAACCAATGGTGTGCAATTCGGGGGGGGGGGTCCTTCTGTACTGCAGCACTTCTCAAACAGTTGCAACCCATACTAGAAGAACCAATTCTTAAAGAGAACTTCCCAGAACCACTCATCCTAGCCTTCAAACAAGTACCGACCCTAACCTCATCATCAGAAGCAAACTTCCTACATCCCAAAACTCGCCAGGAGCTTTCAAAGATGATGGCCAGTGGCCCTGCAATTGCATCAGCCAACTCCCTAAGCACCCGTGGGTGCATCCCATCTGGCCCCATCAACAGGTGTATCTCCAGCTTTCCTAAATAGTCCCTAAACTGTTGTTTCACCACTCTTGGCTACACCTCTCCTGTGCTGCCTGGGGCAGCAGTTTGGAAGCTAACCTTGGCTTGGGAGACCGAGGTGAAAAAGGCATTGAGGACTTCAGGCTTTTCTGCATCCTCTGCTACAAGGTGGCCTCCCCTAGTCAGTACAGGGCCCACACTTTCCACTTCCCGTCTCAGGAAGAAAAGACCACTCCTGTGGCCCCATCCAGCTTGCTCTTCCTCCAGGTCACCTGCTTCCCCACTTAGCGCAGGGCTTTGGTCTCCATCACGGGGTGAACCTAGTCTAAAGCCCTCCTCACTAGGTAAGCGAGCCTGTGTAGATGCTCTTTGCTCTTTGCCAGGTGGATCCCATCTCTCCCCAGCAATCCTTCTTCTTGGAACATCACCCCACGGTCACAGAAGCCAAAGCCCTGCTAGCGCAGGATCAGCCCTGGTCAAGCTATCCCAGACAAATGCATCATCAAACTTCTTAGCAAAACTGCTGTCAAGCTTGACACGCCAGGTATCACACCTGAACCTGCCAGAGGGAAAGCCCCGACTTCACTCAAGCTCTCCCTAACCCCCCATTCCCTAGACCACTCCAAATGCCTCCCCCAAACCTCCAGATATCCCTGACTCCCATCCCAGTGCCCCAGATTCTCGTCAAACCCCAGCCCCACTTCACCACCAAGGCTCCTCAGTCTCCCTGAATCCCACCCCAGCTCCTCAGATGCCTGAGCCCCAAGCGCCCTGGACAAACCTGCCTCCCCTGACTGCCCCCAGATCCCTCCACCCCAAGCCTCCTATCTGAATGTCCTCCAACCCGGTCCTCTTCACCCCCACCCCAATCCCAGCCAACACTCCTTCCTTTCGCCCCACCCGGTCCACCCCCAGGACTCCTGACCGCCACACCAGATGCACTGGATCTCCCTCTCCCCCAGCACAGCTCTGACCCTTCACCCCCCTCCTAACTCCCTTCACTCCCTCAGCCCTGACCCCCATCAAAGCCCCCTGCTCCACCTTGCTTTGACCTCTGACCACCCCCCATCAATCGCCCTGACTCCCAACCCAGCCTCCTGCTCCGTCTCACCACCCCAGAAACGGGGGCCAGGGAACCCCCTGTGCTCAGTGAAGGGGGCAGGGGTGGGGGCCTTTACCCAGCAGGAAAAGGAGTCCCCGATACTGCGGCACGGGGAGTTCCTACATCCTTGGAGAATGGCAGTGGGAGCAGGGGTGGGGGCACCTAGACAAGGTGGGTCCCCATGCCCTGTGAAGACAGCAGGGAAGATAAGTGTTTAACCATTTAGTATTTGTCAGAAGATTTTAAAGAGGAAATTCACAAACATAAAAAGCATTTTCAAACTTCTGCACACCAGATACTGGCAGTAGTTGACATTTTCTGTCCAACTGCAGTCTGAAGCGATGGGCAGAGTGGATCGATGATAAGAGAATACCCCCTTGGCTCGTCCCATCCCTGAAGTGTGCCCCACCCCAAGCTCTAGGACTGAATCCTGCCGGGATGCACGTCTTGGCACACGTTTGAGTTTGTGACCGAGACTGGAACGAACTCTCCACAATAAGACAGCCCTCGCATTGGCCAAGGGAGCAGCAAAGAAACCCATAGAGAATATTTCCCAGAGGACCGAGCGGGTCAGAAAGGCATCTGCGAGGGAGAACACAGAGCAGAAAAGGAGCAGGGACATCCCACCAAGAAGAGACAAGTCCCATCAATGTGGTGAAGGAGGGGAGAGCTTCCCCTACTCCCTGCATCACTCCTGCTCTCTCCATGCCCAGGATCTGGCCAGAGCCAGAAAGGCCAAGCCCCTGTGCCCCAAACAGTGATGCCAGAGCCACCAGGTGTGATCATCTCCTCCGTGATGGCAGCGCACGGGGCAGTGATAACACCAGGCCCTTCCACTGCCTCCCTGGGCCCTCTCCACAGCCCCTGTGGCAAAGGCTTTGCTCCCCACTGCTGTCTCTGGTCACGGCTAGGAGTCTGCTCAGCAGTCTCATGTTCTGCTCCTGTCCCTGGGGAGCCGAGTCCTGCAGTAGCCTCTGCTGCAAAGGCTGTGCTTTGGTGGCTGCTGTCTCTGAGCTCTGAAACCCCAGCACCCAATCTGGGGTCTCTATATCATACCCCTTCTGCTTGCTGCCTGGGCTGGGAGCAGCCCCAGGCACCTCTCCCAGTGGGAGGCCCCAGGATACAGCCCGCGCTACCTCTGCATGAAAACTGCTGCCCTTGCTTTTACACACTGGGATCGCTCAGGAGCTGAGAGGGAGGGGGAACCTCTCCCTTCCTGAGCTTCTCCCTCCCTGGAGTTAGCAGTGGTGGGGCCAGCATCCCCTTGCAGGGGCTGGTTACCTTGGGATTTGTGGGAATCTGCAGAGCAGGAAGCAGCAGGATGTGTTTCCCCACAATAATCATGGAGCTAAATGGCTTTGGCGCTAGCTGGGAGGCCTTACTATTCACAGGGGCACCTCCTTCACCCCATCTCCCCCATTTCACCCAGAAAAGAGACTCCACTATCCTCTGGCCAGAGGTTCCTTCAAAAGGGTATGGTCCTCATTGCACAGCAAGCCATGGCAAAGAGTGGGATGAACTGCTCCCAAGGCTTAGCAACAACCTCTGGATTGCAGTGAATCCTCTGGAAAGGGAAGGGCTGGGAAGTCAGAGATTTGCCCTGGAAAGGGTGCTGGGCCCTGGTCTCTTGCCATTACATGGCTCTGGAGAGGACACAGAAACCAACAACAAGGATCAAAGAATCATAGAAATTAAAAGCTGTAAGGGACCTCAAAAGATCAAAGAGTCCAATCCCCCTGCTCTTGGCAGGAATACTACTGAGATCAAATGATCCCAGCAAGGTATCTGTCCAGTCTCCTCCTGAAGGCTTCCAAGGTCAAGGACTGCATCACCGCCTTGGGAAGTCTATTCCAGACTCTGGTCACCCTTACTGTAAAGATGTTCTTTACCTCCAACCTGAAACCATCCTCTAACAGTTTATGACCCTTTCTCCTTGTCCCCCCGGAGCACCTTGGTGAACAGTCTCTCTCCCAGCTCCTGATATTCACACTTGCATACTTATAGACAGTCACCAAATCCCCCCGCAGTCTTCTCATGTGCAGTCAAGAAATCATAGAAAGTCAGGGTTGGAAGGGACCTAAGGAGGTCACAACTACTCCAATGCCCTGCTCAAAGCAGGACCAGCCCTGACTAGATCATCACAGCCAAAGCTTTGCCTAGCCAGGTTTTGAAAACCTCCAAGCAGGGAGCTTCCACCACCTCTCTGGGTAACCCATTCCAGTGGTTTACTACCCTTCTAGTGAGAAAATTCATCCTAACACCTAACGAAAACTTCCCTTGCTGCAACTTGAGAGCATTGCTTCTTTATCTGTCATCTGCCACCACTGAGAACAGTCCAGCTCCGTCCTCCCTCAAACCCTGCTTCACGTAGGTGAAGGCTATTAAATCCCCTCTCAGTTTTCTTTTCTCTAGACTAAATACGCCCAGTTTCCTCAGTCTTTCCTAAGTCATTTCCCCCAGTCCCATCACCACTTTTGTCACCCTCCACTGGACTCTCTCCAATTTGTCTGCATCGTTTCTGTAGCGGAGGTCCCAAAACTGAACACAGTACTCCAGATTTTGCCTCCTCAGTACTGAATTAAGGGGAATAAGCCCCTGCTCAGCACTTACCAGTGGCTCTATTCAGGAAAATGGACTCATACTGGTGTACTAAAGAATGAATTCACGCAACCTTTGGCCCACTTAGGGTGCAGCAGAACTCAAAGGACCCAGAGGCTGGTCCCCAAGCCTTGACTGTGGGGAAGGACTAAGAGAAATAAGAGTAGCAGGGGTGAAGGGGCAAAGAGGAAATGGGGCAGCAGAGGCGAAGAGTACTTCAGGCTTTAATAGGGAATGCATTATAAAGAATGAAATGAAGGGAAGCAGGACAAGGAGAGCAGCAGGTAGCCAGTGGTGCAGAGTTTTGGAGAAGCTGCAAAGCAAAACCTGCAAAACTGGGTTTGGGGTGGGAGTAGGAGCTCCTTGCAGATATCCAGTGGGCATGAACAGGCCAAGGAGAAAGCTGATGCTGTGGGGAGGAAAGGCAAGGTCAAGGTGGATAGCAGTGAATACCTCCCCGGCCATAAAGATCCTCCTTACGACTCAAGAGTCTCAGATACCAGAAGCCTGGGAACAGGAGGGAGGATGAAGCTGGGAGGTGGCCAAGGACAATCTCTGGGTGTCATTTGGAGATGTGTGTCTCAGGGAGGGCACCCTGTTGTGAAGGTATTTGTTCCCCCTCTAGGAAGAACAGGCAGCTTTTAGACTTTTAAAGAATGATGGGGAATGCATAGCCTCCAAGGATGATGCAAAGATTGTCTCATCACGGCTTCCCCTAGCATTTGGGCTGGCCTCTGCTTGAGGCATTTACTCTTAGCCCCTGCTCCCAATCAAACCTTGGGGACCAGCCTCTGGGTCCCTTGGGTTCTGCAGCACCCTACATGGGCTGAAGGCTGGGTGAATTCTTTCTTCAGTACACGAGCATGGGCCTGCTTTCCTTATTGCAGCTAGTCATGGGTGCTGAGCAGGTAGACACCAAACCCTTCATATGTACTGCTGACTGAATTATGGATACACCCGGGTGTGAATGCGCTGGTGCCAGGCCAGGCTAGAAGAGTGGCTGAAGCTTTTTCCACACTCAGGGCACTGATGGGGCTTCTCCCCTGTGTGGATGCGCTGATGCTGTACCAGATAGCAAGAACGGGTGAAGCTTTTTCCACACTCAAAGCACTGATGTGGTTTCTCTCCTGTGTGGGTGCGCTGGTGCTGGGCCAAGTGGGAGGACTGGGTAAAGCTCTTCCCACACACAGAGCACTGATATGGCTTCTCCCCTGTGTGGATGCGCTGATGCTGTGCCAAGCTGAAGAACTGGGTGAAGCTCTTCCCACACACAGAGCACTCATATGGTTTCTGCCCCGTGTGGATACGTTGGTGCTGGGCCAGATTGGAGGAGTTGGTGAAGCTTTTCCCACACTCCAAGCACTGGTGCGGCTTCTCCCCTGTGTGCATGCGCTGATGCTGGGCCAGGTGGGAGGACTGGGTAAAGCTCTTCCCGCACTCAGAGCAGTGATGTGGCTTTTCCCCAGTGTGGATGCGCTGGTGCTGGGACAGGCTGGAGGAATTAGTAAAGCTCTTTCCACATTCATAGCAGTGATGTGGCTTCTCCCCTGTGTGGATGCGCTGGTGCTGGGACAGGCTGGAGGACTGGGTAAAGCTCTTCCCACATTCAGAGCACTGATGTGGCCTCTCCCCGGTGTGGACGACCTGGTGCTGTGTCAGTTGGGAAGAGCAAGTGAAGCTCTTTCCACACACGAAGCACTGATGCGGCTTCTCCCCCGTATGGATGCGCTGGTGGCGGGCCAGGTGAGAGGATTGGGTAAAGCGCTTCCCACACACAGAGCAGTGATGTGGCTTCTCCCCCGTGTGGATGCGCTGATGTTGGGCCAGGTTGTAGGGGTTGGTGAAGCTCTTCCCACACTCTGAGCACCGATGAGGCTTCTCCCCCATGTGGATATGCTGGTGCCGAGCCAGGCTGGAGGACTGGGTGAAGCTCTTCCCACACTCAGAGCACTGATGTGGCCTCTCCCCTGTATGGACGACCTGGTGTTGTGCCAGTTGGGAAGAGCAGGTGAAGCTTTTCCCACACTCAGAGCACTGATGTGATTTTTCCCGCATATGGATGCGTTGGTGCCGGGCTAGGTGACAGGATTTGGTAAAGCTCTTCCCACACACAGTGCACTGATGTAGCTTCTCCACTGTATGGATGAGCTGGTGTTGTGCTAGGTAGCAAGAGCGGGTGAAGCTTTTCCCGCACTCAGGGCACTGATGTGGCTTCTCCCCTGTGTGGATGCGCTGGTGCCGGACCAGGTTGGGGGACTGTGTAAAGCTTTTCCCACACACAGAGCACTGATGTGGCTTCTCTCCTGTGTGGATGCGTTGGTGCTGGGCCAGACTGGAGGACCGGATGAAGCTTTTCCCACACTGACCGCACTGATACGGCTTCTCTCCTGTGTGGATGCGCTTGTGCTGGGCCAGGTTGGAGGACCGGGTGAACCTTTTCCCACAATCTGGGCACTGATGTGGCTTGTCCCCTTTGTGAATGCACCTGTGCTGGGCCAAGTAATAAGACTGGGAGAAGCCCTTCCCACACACAGAGCACTGATGTGGCCTCTGCACTGTGTGGATGAGCTGATGCTGGGCCAGGTAAGAAGCACAGGTGAAGCTTTTCCCACACTCAAAGCACTGATGTGGCTTCTCCACTGTGTGGATGAGCTCGTGGTTGGCCAGGATGGTAAAGCTCTTACCATACTCAGAGAGAAGATATGGCTTCTCCTTTCTGTGCATTTGCATGTGCCTGGCTAGGCTGGAGGGTTGCCTGAAGTTCTTCCCACACTTGGTACAGCGGTTTGGCTGCTCCCTTTGCACACACTGGTGCTGGGAGAGGCCTTGCCAGCACATGAAGTTCTTCCTGCACTTGGTGCAGCGGTGTGTCCTCCACCCCAAGTGCATGCTTCGGTGCCAAGCCAGGGAGGAGAAACGGGTAAAGGTCTTACCACACTTGACACAGCAGTACCGACGCTTTGCCCTGCGTCTGTGCTGGTTCTGGAACAGGGCCGAGGACAACACAAAGCTCTTCCCAGATTTGGGGAAGCAGTTGGGGAGCACTTTAGAATGGATCTTGTGGTGAGCAGCCAGGGGTGGAGGGCAGGTGAAACTCTTCCCAGACTTGGAGCATATGTAGGGCTTCTCTCTAGCTGGTCTTATCTTGTGCAGAGCCAGGAGTGATGGGCAGATAAAGGTTTTCCTGCACTCAGGGCAGGGGTGGGCTCTCCCCTTGGGCTTGGTGATGAGCTCCTGCTTCCCTCTGAGGCCATCTCCACTGGCGCTCTTTGGATGCAGTCTCTTTCTCCAGTGAAACTCTGCCTTGAGGTTCTTCAGGTCTCTCAGCTCCACAAATTCTTCCCTGCACCCAGGGCTCTTCCTGGCT
>JAGPOW010000810.1:665-12899 GCA_030014935.1 Caiman crocodilus | reverse complement strand
TGACCCCCCGCCAATGGCAGGAACGAGTGCCAGGGTCACAGGACCCCAGCCAAGTACCTATCTAATCTACTCTTAAAGACACCCAAGGTAGGAGCAAAAACAACTTCCCTAGGAAGCTGGTTCCATGTCCTAGCCACCCTAACTCTGAAGTAGTGCCTCCTGATGTCCAACCTAAACCTGCTCTCTGGCCCAGCTGCCACCAGAAGCTATCACAACATCCCACATTGGTCACACCACATGGAAGCAGGAGGGAGTGCTGGGGGGGCGACAGTCCAAGGGCAGGACCCTCACTCCCACTGCTCCGGGAGGACGAGGGAATCTGCACCCCATTCATTGCAACAATTCTGCTCCTGAAACACTTCTAGCACCGGACACAAGGGCAGTTTCTGCCCCATGTGCATGTGCTGATGCCTGGTGGGCAATGACCTTCAGGTGAAGCTCTTCCCATGCTGGCTGCAAGACAAAGGTTTCTCTCCCATGTGTACATGCAAGTGATGGGTGAATTTGGAGCTCTGCATAAAGTCCTTCCCACACTAGGTGCAAGCAAATGTGCACCTGCCTTGTGAGAGTTGCGCTGTTGCTGAAGCTCTTTTCACACTGGTTGCACGAGAACAACCTCTCCCCCTGGATGCACACGCAGGTGCCCGGTGAGGCATGAATTTTGGGTGAAGCTCTTCCCACACTGGCCCCAAGAGAAGGGCTTCTCCCCAGTGCGCAAGCGCAGGTGACTGGTGAGCGTGGCGCTCCGCGTGAAGCTCTTCCCACACAGCGGGCAGGAGAACGGCTTCTCCCGCGTGTGTATGCGAAGGTGCACAGTGAGATGGGAGCTCTGCATGAAGCTCTTCCCACACTGGCCACACGAGAACGGCTTCTCCCCCGTGTGCCTGCGCTGGTGCTGGGAGAGCGCTGAGTGATCGGTGAATCTCTTCCCACGCTGCGGGCAGGAGAATGGCTTCTCCCCGGTGTGTATGTGCAGATGCCTGGTGAGTTGTGAGCTCTGTGTGAAGCTCTTCCCGCATTGCCTGCAGGAAAAGGGTTTCTCCCCTGTGTGCACGCGCAGGTGAGTGGTTAGCGTGGAGCTCTGTGTGAAGCTCTTCCCACACTGGCCGCAGGAGAACGGTTTCTCCCCCATGTGCACGCGAAGGTGCACAGTGAGATTGGAGCTCTGCATGAAGCTTTTCCCACAATGAGTGCAGGAGAATGGCTTCTCGCCCGTGTGTCTGCGCCGGTGTTGTGTAAGCATCGAGTGATCGGTGAAGCTCTTCCCACACGGCAAGCAGGAGAACGGCTTTTCCCGTGTGCATGCGCAGGTGCTGCGTGAGCTGAGCGTGCAGCTCTGTGTGAAGCTCTTCCCGCACTGGCTGCAGGAGAAGGGCTTCTCCCCGGTGTGCACAAGCAAGTGTTTGGCAAGGGTGGAGCTCTGCGTGAAGCACTTCCCGCATTGACCACAAGAGAACGGTTTCTCCCCCGTGTGCACACGCAGATGCCTGATGAGTTTTGAGCTCTGTATGAAGCTCTTCCCGCACTGGCTGCAAGCGAATGGCTTCTCCCCTGTGTGCATGCGCCGGTGACTGGTGAGTTTTTCCATCTGCGGGAAGCTCTTCCCGCACTCGATGCAGGAGTATCGCCCAGGAGGAGCCTCCCCAGCCCAGGAGGAGCCTTTCCCTGACCCATAGGCATGTAGCGCTGCTTGTTAACACCAGAGTGGGGCGCAAATGGGGCCCATGACGGCCCCCGTCCCAGGGGGGCAGAGGGTTGTGCCTGGGTGGGGGCTGCAGCGGGCTCCGAGGGGGCAAGGGGAACGGCTCCCACGCCAGCGAGACGGGACGGCTGTGTTGCAGGCAGCCGCTCCCCCAGGTCAGGCCCTGCCAGCCTGCTTGCCCCTTGGTGGGTGGGCTCCAGATCAGGACCCTCCCTTCCTGTGCCAGATGGGCTTCTGCTCTGCTCAGCTGCAGGGGCTCTGGCCCCGTTGTGGGTCAGCTGGACCCTTCTCTACAGGGAATCCTGTTCTTCTTTTGTCCCGTCACAGCGCTGAATGCGCGAGGTCTCGGGACGCGCGCAGGGCTGCGTCAGAGGCGGCCGAGGAGCAGGCAGGTCTCCCACAGAGCTCCTGGGCTGTGTCCCTCGCCAGAGGAAGAGCACCTGTTCCTATGGGCTGTGGACCCTACCTACAGGCCTCGGCGACGCACAGGGGGTGCGCGCGGGTGCACACGCACCCCCTGAGATTGGCTACCCGTGGTGCCATCCCCTGCCGCCAACACTGCCGGCAGCATCTGAGGATGGTCATTGATCGCTGACCAGCGTGCACGGCCGACACCGCCGCAGCTGCCCATGGGGGCTTCCCGTTCACCGCCGCCATGCCCCCACCTGCGGGCGCTCGCCGTGCCCCGCCAGCCTCGGGAGGCACGCGACATTCATGGGTCCAGGTACTGGTGGCTCCTACCTTCCTCAACCAGTCTTTGTCACCCATCCTGAAAGTCACCCAGACCCTGTTGTGGGTCTGCACTCCCTCTGGGCTCGAGGCCTGGAAGCTAGCGGTTAGCCCGGTTGCAGAGGGGAGCGTGACTAGGACCCCCGTGGGCAGGGGAAGGTTTTCTGGCCTGGTGAAGGTGCCTCCGTTTCTAGAGCTAACCGCACACAAGGGAGCAATGCAGCCAGCGTCCCTTTCAGCCTCGCTAGCTGGCTCGGCTCGGCTCCTGGTGCCGTGATCTGGCTGGAGTGAGAGCAGCCTCGGGGAGCTGGGCTTTGCGCTCAAGCTTTCTGGAGACCTGCAGGTGGTCGGCTACCAGGGTCCCCTCTCAGGAAGGAGCCATTAGAAGCCCAGATCCTTTGACCACCCCACCCCCATATCCACTCAGGCACTCGCCAGCCTTTGGAAAAGCACCAGGTCAGAGGCACTTTCACAACATGTCGCACCCATTCCCATCCCCTCCCTCCGTCTGTGGCCACCTCCAAACACAAAACAAACCAGCCCCCACAAGGGTCTTATAACAAACACGAGGCTTATTGCTTTAAAAGACTTTGTAACAGAAAATAGCTCGCACTTCCCCTGGGGCTTAGAAACCTTGGCTACATAAAGAGAGTGAACTTCGCCTTAGACGGGTCTAGCAGTGCAAAGACCAGGGGATAAGCTGCTCGGACCATTGGAGAAGGGCTGACAGGAAAGATCATGCTGCCTGATGGGGAATTAATGTCTCGGAGCAGTCAGGGCAGGACACTTCGAGATCACGGGGTCACAATGGGCCTGGCAAGTCCTGCAGATTTCAGCCCCAGAGCCTGCTCACATGCTTTCCACCCTCCTCCTGCACCAGCACCTCGTTCCTTTGGCCTCCCTGCCGCTTCAGCCCAGCAGCTGGGGGAGATAAGCAACGCTTATGGGTGAATGGCTTCTTTTCCCCATGGCTGGGAACAGCCGCAGATCCTGGCTCCTGGCAATCCAAAAGGGGAAATGGTTGGGAAAGCCCGGAGGCCTCTGGGACTGGAGGGGCTCTGGCCTCTGGTCCTTGCACAAGTCTGGGAGGAGTAGAGATCGGCCACAATGATCCCATGCTCAGCTCTAGGCCCTGTTGCAAGACCAGCTGCGATGGGCAGCAAAAGGAGGTGGGGAGCAGCAGGTGGCTGCCTCGGCAGAGCCGTGGGAGAGGCCGAAGAACAAAATCTGTGGGACTGGGCTCAGCCACTCCTGTGTGGATGCACTAGTGCTGGGCCAGAGCCCTTCCGCCGTCAGTGCAGGTGAAGTCCCTCCCCAGGAGTTAACACTTTGGTGCCAAAACAGGTGGGAGGAGCAGCTGAAGCTCTTTCCACAGTCAGAGCAGTGATGTCGCTTCTTCCTCACTATAAAAAGGTTCATCTCCAGGGGTGGCTGGGATGCTCCTGGAGCCCCTTCTGCCCCCCTCAACCTTACTCTCTTTGTGCACGCTCCCCTTTCCTTTCCTGCCATGCCTCGATGAAGTGAAACCTCCAGGAAAGGGAGGCTGCCCCAGGGCTTCTCAAGTCAGATCTCCCCAGGAGTGCCAGTGTTGCTGCTCATTCCCGTAAGGGCTAATTACATGGGCTCTGTCCTCCCCTAATGCCCACATCCATGTCTTGAAGATGTTACCAATCACTCGAATGCTCAGGCCTGCCTCATCCGCCCCATCGTGGGCTCAGGCTACTATCTCTGTCTGCCCACACCTGGGCCCGTTGCCCATTCTGGCTATGCCCTGGTGAGGCTCTGTGTCCCTGACCAAATTTTCACCTCTTGCAGCCTGCAGGCCCCAGTCCTGTCTCTACCGCCTCTCAGGTGCTATTGGCTCCATGGACTTTACTCTGCCATGCCCTGGGCTGCAGGCCTCTGACCCTGTTGGTCTCTGGCTATGGCCCTCCCAGCCTTTGCTCCGTCTCCATAGACCCTGGTCCCACTCCTAGGCCAGTTGAGACCCATGGGTTCTCCCACCCCGCCATTTTCCAACTGTGACCCTTCTTGGCCTTTGGCCCTTCCTGAGCCATGGCTCCACTCCTGGGCTACTGAGACCCATGGACCTCACCTGCTCACTCTCAGGGCCTCTAAGCCCCAGCTCTCTCTTGGAGCTCTCTGGCCCCTCTCTCCCTGGGCCAAGAGGGACCTCTTTACCTCTCCATAGTCCCTTCCACAAGCTGCCAGATACTCACCAGCCCTCAGACTGCCTTCTCTCTCTTCCACCGGCCCTAAGGCTGTGCTCCCAGCCCTATGGCTGCATACCTCCAGGAGTGGGTGAGGGTCCCTCCCTTGGCAGTCTGCTCCTTTCCTAGCAGCTACCAGGATAAGACCGCCCTGCTCAACTCAGTCCCTGGGCTTATATCCTCCCTAAGCCCTACCCCTCCCTGCTCAGTTGATTCCCCTGATTGCCACCCGAGTCTTCCCTGGAGCCTCTTCCTCTCTTACAGTGATAGGTGTGCTGAGCACCCTGTCACCGACATGGGGATGACTTGGTGCATCTGCAGCGGTGAGGCCACTCTCCAGAGGGGATGGACCAAGTGGGAGGCTCTGGGGAAACGCATCCCACACAATGCAGCCATCTAGGTTCTCCCTTACACACATGCGCTGGGGCTGGGCCGAGTGCTTTTGCCTCACAAAGCTCTTCCCACACTGACTGCAGACAGTAGGTTTTCCCCTGAGTGGAAGAGTTCCCAGGTGTGAAGGGGAAGCGCAGGCTGCCATGGATCCACGTTTACAGTGCTTCGTTCCCAGCTCAGAACTCATCAGACGGGGGAGAACTGTGCTGCTTTAGCTCCATCTGGGTGAGATACACATTGAACAAAAAAAATAATAAATAAAACCAATCTGAGATTATTTATCAGAATATCAAAACCAGCCATCTAGAAATACTGAGCATAGGCCAGGGGGAAATTTGGAGAAGGCAGGAAATTCAGGAAGGCCAACTGCCAATCTGTGTGCCACCCTCCTTACACCCCTCAAGTCTCCCCAACTGGTTTAAGTGAAACCTATGTTGTGCTGTTGCAGACAGCCAGATAAACTTTGGAATAAACGTTTTCGTGTTTTAGGGTGCAAGCAAATAAAAGGTTGGATGGTAGACCTGTTTCTGACTGGTATCAGTAGCCTATGCACAAGGTTACCTGTAATCTGGGTAACAGTGCTTAACAGGTAGACAATCCTGCATTGCTGCCAGAATTGTGGATGCTCCCAAGTGTGGATACGCTAGTGCCGGGCCAGGTTGGAGGAGTCAATGAAGTTCTTCCCACACTCAGAGAACTGATGTGGCTTCTGCCCTGTGTGGATAAGTTGGTGCTGAGCCAGGTGGGAGGATTGGGTGAAGCTCTTCCCACACACAGGGCACAGATGTGGCTTCTCCCCTGTGTGGATGAGCTGGTGCCGGGCCAGATCAGAGGAGCAAGTGAAGCTCTTCTCACAATCTGAACATTGGTGTGGCTTCTCCCCTGTGTGAATGCACTGGTGCTGAGCCAGGCTGGAGGAGCAGGTGAAGCTCTTCCCACACCTGGAGCATTGATGTGGCTTCTCCCCTGTGTGGATGCGCTGGTGCTGGACCAGACTGTAGAGCGGGTGAAGCTCTTCCCACACCTGGAGCATTGATGTGGCGTCTCCCCAGTGTGGATGCGCTGGTGCTGGACCAGACTGTAGAGCGGGTGAAGCTCTTCCCACACTGAGAGCACCCATGTGGCTTCTCCCCTGTGTGGATGAGCCGGTGCTGTGCCAGGTTGGAGGAGCTGGTGAAGCTGTTCCCACACTCAGAGCACTGATGTGGCTTCTCCCTTGTGTGCATGCACCTGTGCCTGCCCAGGATGGAGGGCTGCCTGAAGCTCTTTTCACATTTGGTGCAGCGATGTGGCTGCTCTCCACTCTGCACACACTGGTGCTGGGACAGGTCTTGCCAGCAGATTAAGTTCTTCCCACACTTGGTGCAAACATGGGGCTTCTCCCCAGCATGTCTTATCTCACGCAAAGCCAAGAATGAGGGGCAGTTAAAGGTTTTCCTGATCTTAGGGCAGGGGTGGGCTCTGTGCTTGATGGCAAGCTCCTGCTTCCCTCTGATGCTCTCCTCACTGCCTTCATTTGGATGCAGGGCCTCTTTCCAGGGGCTCTTCAGTTCTCTCAGCTCCACAACTACTTCTCTGCACCCAGGGCTCTGTTTGGGCTCTGTCTCTTCTCCGCTCTCACGCTCAGCTGGAGATGGTACCTGGTTCACTGCTAGGTTCTCCTTCTGTTTTTGGGGTCTCCCATGATTCTTGTGCCATTGCTCCTTTTCAGGTCTCAGGGTACCCAAACTCCCTGGGGAAGTTCATGGTGGCTCCAGGTCTGCAAACCCGTCCACAGGAGTCTGCTCGTCAGCTCTGCTCAGCATCCAGGCTCCTCCTGCATGGGGAAGAGAAAGTCTAGATTAGTCCCTGCCCTGCTGGCAAAGGGCAAACACTGCTATTCCTTCTGCTGGGATGAGCCTCAGAGCAGGCCTGGACCTTGGCACTTGTGTTCCTTCAAGAAAACAAGGCCTTGCTGCCAAAACCCCCAGTGCTGGGGGCGAGGGAGGGGAGGCCCTTGGGCTGCACTCATGTTCCCTTCTCGATGGAGTTCAGAGCTGGGCTCTCAGGGTTTCTGGCCCAGCTGTCAGCCCCATCACTTCAAACCCTGCTGGGAGGAGCCCATGTGGGACATGTGCATTAGGACTCTACTAAATGGCTTCGTGCTCTGACAGGCTAAGAAGACAACCAAAAGCATCTGCTGAAAGGAAGAGTGAGGCTCTCTCACAGCTGCTGTATCCCACAGCTCGCCTGGTGGATCCAGGGCGAGATGACATGGGCTCCACCTGACTGATCTGACACGTCTGAAAAGCCAAAAAGTGCACTGCTGAGACCACTCAGGCTGCCGCTCTCCAGTGCTTGCCCCTGATCGCTGGGGGTCCCGAGAGCAACATCTGGGTACAAGGCTGAACAGCCTCAGGGTGTATGTCTGAGGTTTGTCAGCAGTCTGGGGGGGTGTGGGAATCACGGCCTTACACTGGATCACCTGCTTCCGTGGGACACCCAAGTGCTGCTTCTGCTTGGTAGAAAATGCCAACATTTTCCATCCCTCATCCCTCCGAGAAGTGTTCTGGGAAGGGAGGATTTAGAGCTAAGGCTCTCTCATGACAGGAGCAGGGCTGTGCTTCCTGCCTGCTTCCAGAGACAGATCTGGTGCAAGGAATGAGCCCGTGGAGCTTGCTGCTGCCGCTGAGTCCCCGGTGGCACAGGATCTGCACTGGGACAAGGGCCATGGCGTGAACCCAAACCTGGACTCGGTGCCGAGTCCCAGGTTTTGTGACACTCAGGGCCCCAGAGATGAAACAGGAAGGGGAAAATAATTGTACAGACCACGGGGGAGTCACTTTTCCACGCAACACGAAAGCTTAACCCACCCATGCCATCGAACCATTTAATACAGCCTGAAACTATGATGAAGCACCAAGAGTGATCTAGGGAAGTCGGGGAAAGCTTCAACTTCTCTCTTGGCCAACAGGAAAGGCTACACAGAACGTCTGCTAACCAGGCTGATTTCCATGGGGGACTACGCATCCCAGCATGCCCTGCGAGAGGGTGTTAGCGAGACACGGCTACCTTGGGTTGGGGAATGAACTCTTACATTGTTGAGTGAACATGAAAATTTAAGATTATGTTATTCCAGGGAAAACAGATCCAGGCCTACAAATCAAGACGGCAACCCGATTGTCCTCTAGCAGCTTTAATTTGGGGGAGAAGAAGGGAATATTTGCTTGACTCCACATCGCTGAATTTCAGACAGTGGGAACAACATGCCCAAACACATTGCAGCCTAATGTACTATATTGGAGGTCAGCACCCTGCAGTGGCAGCACAGGGCAGGTCTGCAGTTTCCAGGTCTCCCTGGCACGCTGGGCACGGAGCATTTCCGAGAGAGGAGTCGGGTGAAGGGCACAGCCACGCTCACCTGGCAGCAGGTCCTCCAACCTTGAGATTTCCTCATCATCCCCATCATCACAGACCCACAGCTCCACCTCTCCTTGCTGGATACAGCAGATTAAGTCAGGTGTGAGACCTTGATATCCTGTTTGGGGCAGTGGTTAAAGAGGGTTTGTGACTTGGTACTGAATGCAGAATAACTAACTGGGGCTTGGGGAATGGATCCAATGAACTCAAAGTTTCCATTAGGGCCTTGATGGACAAGGGAGGATGGGCATTTAGGAAAAAGAAGGCACTACAGGGAGAAGCCTTCAACAGGTGATGGGTCTTGTCACCCTGTAGAGGGATGGGTCATGGGAAACAAAGCACCAACAACTCCCGGGTATAAAAAGAGTATCAAACTGACAGAGTGACCAGAGACAGGCGTGGAGATGCAAGTGATCTGTGATGTACTAGAGAGAAGAAAAATAAAGCTTTTATGGTTTTCAAGGTACCAAAATGAAGAGACATTGGACACGCCAATGGATGGAAAACATATATCTTATCAGTGTAATTCAGGCAAGTGCGTGGAAATGAGCTTATTTCCAGTATGGTGGGCTTGCCAGTGGCAGTCCCATGCTCCAGCTTTGAGGAGGCTCAAAGCAATTGGTGGACCAGGGAGTGCGGCGATGGTGCATGGATCGGTGCACAGAGGGTCCAGGAGCAGACTGAGACCCCAGAGTTGCATGCAGCAGCTTTGATCTCCAACCCCGGCACAAAACTGGGCACCCGGTGCACAGGGCAGGGCACAGAGGGTCTGGGAGTGGGCCGAGACCCTGGAGCTCTGCGCAGCAGCTTGGGTCTCCAACCCCAGCACTAGGCCGGGCACCTGGTGCACAGATTGGTACAAGGAGGGTCCAGGAGTGGACCAAGACCCTGAAGCTGCATGTGGCGGCTTGGGTCTCCAACCCCGGCATGACACCAGGCACGCAGTGTAAAGGGAGGGTCTGGGAGTGGACTGATACCCTGGGTGCTGCGCCAGGCGGCACGGGTCTCCAACCCTTCTCCTCATTGCACGAGGCAGGGGCTAGTGATGCATAGACAGTGCACAGGGTAAGAGAGGGCCAAAGACGGGGAGAGCCCTGAGCGGCTGAGGACCCCTGTCGAGGGAGGAGAGGGTCCTCATCAGGCCGAGGATAGTTTGAGTTCCCAGGGAAGGGATTCCCACGGGGGGGAGGGCCCTCCTACTTGGTGGCAAACAGCTGGGAGGAGACCCCTAAGGGAAAGAAGGGTCTCGGTTGCTGGGTTAATTGAGTGGGTCGAGGGGTGCAGCTGGGATATCGGGGCTCCCATTCCCCCCATCTGGGGCTGTCCTTCCTCAGGGCACTGACATTGCTTCAACACAGCTTATTGCCTTGTTCATTCTCCCCTAGACTCTGCGCCTCTTATTATGTGAACTCGGCACCTCATATTATGTGAACCTTGCATCATATGCTTTGCAAACTTTGTGTCTTATTAGAGTAAAAGACTGCATAAGATTTAATGAGCTCCCCCACCTTTTGACTACCTGACTCCTCACCTGTGTATAGTCTTTGTATAGATATACACCATATATTGTCCATAGTTCTTGTATTATGTGTATATATATGTTAATATTGTATCTTTTATATCTTATTACATTTGTACATAGTTAAGTTTAATCATGTTGTCCTGGCCTTGCTCTTTAGGGAGAGGAGGGAAGCTGCGCACAGCAAGCAGTTTCACCTCCCACCGCGCACCAGCACCCGCTACCTTCCCTTCATTTGAAGAGAGGGTACTTATACAATTAGTGAAGGTTTCAACAATTAGTGAAGGTTTTAGAGCAAGTACTCTGGCAGCAAAAAGCCTCAGTGACAGGTGGCTGACAATTACATTTTTTTCTGGGAGACAGGGCAATTCATCCTCACCAGGACACAGGAGAGAATAATTTTGCAATAACTGTAGTTAAAACTGAGGCAATTATCCCATCCCATGGGGGGATTATCCTGGGAGGCAGATGAGTGCACCGGCTGGCAACTACTGCAGGGTTTAAAACAAAGTTCCCAGGAGCCATGGATATGGACAAACTAAGGCAGAAGGGACACAATATCACAACTTGTGAATGGCCATAATGTAGAAATGATCTATCTGGTCTTTGTTGAGCTAGAGAAAGCATTTGAGCACGTCCCTAAGGCAGTCCTCAGGCACGATTAGAGGGAAAGAAAGCATCAGAAAAGCAAACTGACCTAGAAAAAGATAAGTACCTCAACCCTGTGCACAAATCACAACCAGCTCCTGTGTTTGAGAGCCTCTGGAAATGAAAACTGGTTTCCACTAAGCCCTGCACCTAGCCCACTTCTTTTTAATCACACTGATGGGTGTCTGGTTTGCAGGCGGATTTTAGAAGGACAAGAACGCGTCTGAGCATGGCAGAACGAGCTTGGGAGATCAGGTCTTAAAGTAAATGCAGCAAAACCAGAGTTTCTGGTGATGGAGATGAAGATGTTATGAAGGAATATGGACATCAACTTCCAGTGACCCCTTGGCTGGACCTGGGTTACATCACGTGTACATGCACCACAAGAGGAGGAGACGAAATGTATCATCCACATGTTGCAGCAGCAGAGGCTGAAAAGACTTCTGTTATCTTCTACTGGGTCATAGCCAAAAGAGGAAAAAGGGGATTTGATAGCACAGAACAGAGCATGCTGGGATTGCTAAATGTGTTTGGACGGGACACGCTAGGCAAGAGGGAGGAAGTCAGAATAATTCCCCGAGGAAGAGGTGTTGGTAAATATATGCAGAATGAAGTGGAGATGATATGACCGTGCTGAGGGCAAAGGGAGATCATGTTGCCAAGGAACTGCTGAATATGGAAGCACCAGGAGTTACAAGAAAGGGAAAGACCCAAGCCAAGGCACCTGGATCAAATAAAGGAGGACATATAAATAGGAAATGGGAGAGAGGCCTTATCACCAGGGATCTGGGTTTTCTGTTTCCCGCAGCACAGCACAGATTTTCTGCCTTAAAACACCAGAGCTTTACCCAGGGAAGCGAGGGCTTGGTAATTCCTCAGCATCTGGTCCCGGTAAAGCACCTTGTCGTCATCGTCCAGCAGCTCCCACTCCTTCCGTGAGAAATACACGGCCACGTCCTCAAACACCTCCCGGAGCTGCAGGCACAAGCGTTACACCATCAGTGTCCACCTGCTTTCAGCCCCACAGCCCTGGCTGGGATCACTCTGTGCTACAATTATTTGCAGCTTAGCCATGGCAGGCAGGGTGCAACATTCCCCGTTAGGCAGCCGACCTGTGCTGTGGGTGCAGCTGCGGACACCCGAGCTCACGTGTCAGCCTTAGCCCAGCTCAGCACGTTCGATTCATTCAGCCTTTTGAAGTAGCCCAGGCAGCCCTTGCAGAGGCAGAGCCCTGGGTCCAAGGACTTTCCCCGGCTATCTGCCCTTGGGAGGAAGCTCTGGCTATTGCAGCGTGGTGTGTTTGCAGCCTCCATCACCACAGGCTTGTCTCTCTTCAGGTCTCCGCTCCCCAAATTCTTTACAGCACCCCTGGCTCCTCCTGGGCTCTGCCCCAGCTCTAATAACACCCCCAACTGAACCAGGTGCCCTGCTCACCTCCCAGCTCTCCTCCTGCTTTGGAGGCCTGCCCTGCCCTCTCTGCACTTGGCCCAGCTCAGGTGTCAGGGAGCGCCTCTCCTCCGGTCTCCCTGCAGAAATCCTCTGCAGCTCCAGGTTCCCAGGTCCGTCCTCAGGAGACTGCTTCTCCACCCTGCTCAGGGTGCCAGCACCTGCGGGTGGGGAAGAGAGTGCACAGG
>JAGPOW010000807.1:0-13127 GCA_030014935.1 Caiman crocodilus | reverse complement strand
CTGCTGCTGCTGCTGCTGCTGCTGCTGCTGCCACCCAGGCAGGGTGAAGTTTCTCCCGGAAAAGGAAGGGTGGCAGCGTCCTTGGCCTGGTTCTGTGTCCCACGGTCCCTGCAGGAGCTGCCCCAGTTGTGCTAGGGCTGAGCCTCAGGCAAGCAGCTGCCAGCAGTGCAGGGGGCAGCAGGTTAATGGGGGATTTCTGGACAAGCGGGTGCTGTGGGGTCCTTCCACAGGAGGATGGAAGCTCTGGGGTTGGTGTGTAGCAAACCTCTGCAGTGTCAGACACAATCACTGCAGCCAACAAGGGGATTATTTGGTTTTATATAGAGCATCCTAGGAATTAAGGTCAGAGGCAACAGGCCAAGGGGAATGGACACATACAGCTAAACAGGCAGTTAGAGGGGCACTGATATATGCGGCATGCAAGGGATCCTGCTTGGGGCTGCTGGGAGCGAGACACAGAGGGCACCACATGCATGTGCATGGCCACATGCGTGCACAGGGCCAGGAATACAGCCGGGCAGCGTGGACAGCAGCTCCCTGCAGGTAAGTCTATGGAGTGGAAGGGGCATGGGGGAGGGAAGCGGGTGGTAGGCACAGATCAAGGCCCCTGCCATGAGGGAGGGAGTGGGGCAGGGGAAGGGACTGGGGGTGCTGACCAGGCAGGGCAGTGCATGGGACCCAGAGCCACGGGTGGCTTGTCCAGGGGATGTGGGGGAGGTGGCTCCCCGCCACTGCGTGCATCCCTGGAGGAGGCACGGGGGCATGCACCCCTAGATTTGTGCAAGGGGCAGATGCAGGGTGCTTGCTGTGCGCTTGGGGCTCTCCACTCTGCTGCCTTTGCCACAGCAGCCCCTGCCAGCCACGTACCCCCTGCCTGCCCGGCAGCAGTGAGGGCGGTGAACTGTGCCCCCCCCCCGGTGCTGGGCGGGCAGGGCTTGTGCGGCTGGCAGGCCCCCGGGGCAAAGGCAACAGAGCGGAGAGCCCCAAGCCCACGGCAGGCAGCCTCCGCCCCCTGCCCCGCTCGGCTCTGCTCCATTTAATGTGTCCCCCCGCTCATCTGACGAGCTTTAGTTCAAGCGCTCCTGCTGCCATTTTTAAGCGCCAGATCTCTGATACATGCGATGCAGGAGGATGCCTGAGCACACCAGGAAAAAAAAAGGTTTATATACGTCAGTCATTTCAAACGCATTGCATCTTAAAGTAAACCGGTTATTGGATTGGCATCGGCCGATACGGTTGGTTAATAATTGGCTAGCAGTATCAGCGGAGGAAGTCTTTATCGCTGCATCCCTACAGGCCTTCAACGGAGAACAGCACACATTTAAAGGGCGAGCAAACAGGCAGTGCTCAGCACCGCTGGGGCACGTCCGTTCAGCACCTGCCCCCCCTGCCCCCCCAGGAGTCCCCAAGCACCAGCCTGTGGCCCAGCTCGCTGTGCGGTCCCCAGGGCGGTCATGCAGCGGGGCTGTGTCCGTCTGCGCTGGGCAGGGGCTCCCCCCTCCTTTACGCAGCGCCCGCTCCCTCCCCCCAGCTCTTTGGCACCTACCAGCCCGGAGCTGAGAGTGTGCTTCCTCTTCCTGCTGCTCCAGGGCTCTGGGCTTGCCAGTCCGGCAGGACTCTGCAGGTTGCTCATCACTTCCTCTTCCTCCTCCCAGCGCCTCTGGGATCTGTAGTCCAGGGTCACAGCTGGCAGGACCCTGCAGGGGTGTCCCCTCCTGTTACACACTCCTGTCCCATTGCCCACGCACTGCGTTGCACAAGGCGATCAGGACTCGTAGTAGAGCTGATGTCCTTTATAAGACCAACGACATTTCTGCTCCCAGGCGAACTGTTACAAACTTTTCTCTGATGCCCTGATGAAGGGTGTTTGTGCCCACAAACTTGCAATTAAAGACTTTTTTTGCAAAAGTCTTGTTCGTCTCATGAAAGATATCATCTCTACTATGAGTCCTGCTTGACTTTTCCTCTAGACCAATACGGTTGCAACCTGGATACCTAACACATGGAAGATACTGAATTTTAGCCGATTTGTTTAAATGAAATTTTTTTCCCAAACAGGAAGCAACTGTGACCGTCTGAAACCTGAGCTCCTGCTCCTGCCTTTGTTTCAAGGTAATTTGCATCCTCACAGATCCTGCCAGGCGGTGAGAGGCTTCATACCATCGATGAACGGACTGCCCAGAGGAGTTTTCCATCTAGTGACTCCTCTGTGAAATCCTATGAAATATGAACTTTCATTTCTACCCAGGAGAACTTTTACAGTCTGTTCTCCAATGCCTGATGTTTGTGCCCAAAACCTTGCTATTAAAGATTTTTTTTTTGCAAAAATCTTGTTGGTCTAATAAAGATATCATCTCTACTACGAGTCCTGATTGCCTTTTCCTCTAGACCAATACAGCTACAACCTGGATACCTGACATTACACAATGCATGGGTTACCTGGATGGGCCCCCGCATCCTATGCAGTACTTCAGGTAGTCACTAAGCCCCCCGGGGTCTCTGCTCCCTCTGCGGTCTACCTGAGAGTTCAGGGATAGGAAAGCCCCCTGGTTGTAGTGGATTTCGGGAACCTTCAGTCGTGCACGTGTCCGGCCTGCCACTTTGCACCCACTCCTCTTCACTGTCACCGTTCCTGCCAGGCCACGGGTCCCACCCGACATTCCCTGGTCTAGAAACACCCTTTGGCAGCAAACTGTTGGGCTTATCTGGGGCTGTATTGGTGGAGGTTTGATTACGAGCCCCTTGGTAGCAGCTTGGTTGTTGACATCCTGGCTGTTGATGAAAAGGCTGTCCTAGGCCCCTTGTAAGGCCAGAATCTCTATTCCATGTTCACACATAGGGTTTCATACCAGGATAGTGTCTGCTGGGCCTGGCCAGCAGCTCATATAGCACTTCAGACAATTTCTTGACAACAGTATAGGGGCCACTGAATTTCTTGCAGAGCTTCCGGCACTGACCCGGCTACCCACGCCAGCTCCCCTGGCTCACACACCTGGCCAGTTACCCTGAGGTCGAAGTCCTGCGTGCAGACCAGGGTGCCCTTACACACATACTGAAGGGCAGACTGGCCCAGTCAGGGTCTGCAGCTTTCTTGAGCGCCCCTTTTAGGGGGTGCAGGCACTTACCCAGGAGATCTTTAGAAGGAGACTGGATGCACACCTTGCCGGGGTTATTTGACCCCAACAGTCTTTCCTGCCCAAAGCAGAGGGGCTAGACCCAATGATCGCATGAGGTCCCTTCAAGCCCTAAACTTCTTTGAATCTGTGAATCTGTGTTTGTAATCCTGCTTGCTTTCATCGTCAAGCCCATGGTAGACTGCCTCAGCCTTCCCTGTGAGAGGCAGACCCAGGAAGTCTGTCTTGACAGCCTCATCCCATCCATTTACCTTAGCCGCCAGCTGGAAATGTGCATGCCAGATCTCCCATTCCTGATTTTCCCAGCTATAGGCTGCAGGACTGAATGTGGGCCTTTGGCCAGGACATGGGGCTTGTGTATTTTCCCTTCTCATATGGGGTACCCCTCCCTCTGCAGCATCCCTCTCCCCTGCTCGACGCCCCCACAGTGACAAAGGTGTGCACTCATTACAACAGTGTGCCTGGCACCTTGTGACCTGTGACTGCTGATCCCACTCTCCCACCAGTTGTAGGAAAACCCTGGAGGGTTAGGCACAATCACTATAGCCAACAAAGGGTTTACTCTCTTTTATATGGACAGTTATAGGGACTAGGGTTGCAAGCATTGGAGTTACTTAACCCCGGCACTCTTTCCCGCCCAGAGCAGGGGGTCGGACTCAATGATCTAATGGGTCCCTTCCAAAATCTATGATATCTATGAAGCCAATAGGCCAAAGGGAAGGAACAAATCCAGGTAACTAGTCATCCAAGTATAACAACATAGACTGAAAGGGCAAGAAAACAGGTAGTGGTCAGTACCACTAAAGTGCACACATTCAGCACCTACACCAGCAGCACATTCCTACCAAATCCGGTCTCTGCCTTCCGGTGACTTTCATCTCTGTCCTCTCACATGGGCGCGGGCCCAAGGCTGGGCTTCCCCAGGATCTGCAGTACGATCAGAAAGCAGGAATGAGAAGCAGTTCACACACATGTGTGGCTTGGCAAATGCCTCCCCCTTTTCTTCCTTTCCAAATCTGGCAGCGCAAACCAGCCAGCCTTTCTACAGCGGCTGTGAAGGAAATGCACTTTGCACGTGCCCCTGCCCAGGGCCAGGACATTTCAGTGCAGGGTGGTAAGGGGTCAGCAGGTCTGAAATGTCCTGCAGCCATCCTTAGCATGTGCTAGTCCCCTGGATGCACCCTGCAGCGTGCATCCAAAACCGGGCTCTGGTTTCACAGGGTCAGGTCTGGAGGACTCTACAGTTTCAGCCATCAGCCCCAGCCCCAATCTCTCCTTTGGGCTTCCTTTCTCTCCAACATGACAATCCTCCCTCAGCACAAACCCACCCCAGGCAGGTTAGCTGGCACGTGACGCAGCCTCTCTGCCAGGTGTAGCAGACTTACCTTTGGCGCTCCAGACGAGTCCCGGGTTCAAGATGCTGCAATTCCAACTGGCGAAGCCCATCCACCAATCAGAAGCAAGCCAGGGTAAGCAAGGCCATGCCCTTTCCCCAAAGGGAGGGGGCAAGGAGCAATCCGGACCCAGTTGGAGACTGCGTCCTGCCAGGTCGAGAGACCTCCAGGGGTCTCTTGAAGCGTATAAAAAGGGAGCGTGCTCCGCACACTGCAAAGAGAGACGTGGCGAGGAGGCGACCATCCTCAGGACCCACCTGAGCTTCGACGTTGCATGGTGATCAGGCTCTAGGAGCAGCTCAAGGCAGCTTGAGCCTGTGAACCTGGCAAGCGGCTGGGTAGCTGGTACGTGGATCAGCACATGGAGAGCCAGCCCGGAGAGCACGAGCAGACTAAGGTGCTGCCTTAGCCAGGGGGACACGTGCCCCCCCAGGGACCAGTCAGCAGCCGGGGGGGACCCGTGGCTGATCGTACCGATCTCATCAACCAGAAGTGGCTGCAACACTACATCCGGTGCTCCCACTCCCCGGCCAGCACTCGCAGGGGGGGCACCAGCGCTCCCTCCTGCCCCCCCCATCTATTGCCTGAGTGGGGAGCGCAGTGTGTCAAGGGGTGCACCAGCACTCTGGGGGGTGCACGTGCACCCCCGTGCACCGCCACTGCCTGGGAGCAGCATGAGACTGCTCAGGCCCCACGCCGCGCACAGGTTGGCACATGGAGAGCTGGCCCGGGGACCGCTTGAGGCTGCTCAGGTTAGCACTGGCTCTAGGCTCAGTAACCAGAGCCCGGCACTGTGGCTCCACATTAAACTAAAAAAGCCCGGTGCCCAGATCAGGGCCCAGGAAAGGGAAGGGCCTCCAGTGTGAGGCCAGGGACCCAGAGCCACTAAGGGCTTGGCTCCCATGGGAGCACCCCAGGTGCCCAGTGCGGGACACCCGGCCATTGAGAGGAGCCGGAGGTGACGCTGGCGAGAGGCCCGCGTAGGACTGGCCGCCAGGGGACGAGCCTGGGCTGCTTCAGAGCGGGAGCGTGCTGCTGGGGAAGTGGGTCCCTTGGGGGAGGCAGCTTGGGAGAGGAGGGTCCCTCCTCCACTGTGGGAGGGGGCGTGTCCACATCCCGAAAGGGGAGGGGCATCCCTGTGGGGTGCTGAGTGCACCCGTATATTTTGTGATTGTTGTTCCATACCGTGGAGGTGAATATACCTATGGGTACTCCTTAAGGGAGTTATATGGGTTATTGCCGATACGTGTTTATTGCCTATTATGGGAACTTACCTGTACTGTCGGCTGTGTGCGTCTCGCGTATTGCTACCTCGGCTTACCCGGGTTGGTTTAAGCTGATGCTTATATGTGTTTATTGTGTTGTTGCCTTGACTTACCTCTTCCAAAGTGTTCATGCTTATGCTGCGCAGGGGGGTTAAGCATTGCACACGACGTGAACCACCCGGTTTCTGTTGTTGCAGTCCCTCGAAGAGACGCAATATTGTATATGGTATCTCATAGGGATTTTACTGCAAATATTTAATGTTTTTTATTCATACTTATTTACTGTAGCGATACGTTTTGCATAGAGTTAAGCACTTTGTCTCGGCCTGGGCTCTACGGGGAAGAGAAGGGACTGCTCCCGGGTGGCGGGCCCCTCTCAGCACCCTTGCCTGACCTCCCCACCCCTTCCACTGGTGGTAGGGCACACCCCTGGGTGTAACCAGCCTACATAGTCTTTCATTTTTTTTTTGCCCAAAATGCATGACCATTCATTAGTTAAACTCCATAGTGGCAACTTGGATGCGGGATATATTTGTTTCCGCTCATCCGCACCCAGAAGAATATTGAATTTTGCTGGACGGGAAGCAGTAAGGCGACCTTTCACGTGGTAGCAGGTAACATGTTCAGTAATGCTGCTGTGGTCACGGTGCCCTCTGAATCGCTGACCTTGCTTCCAGAGGCAACGCTGGCTGATGACAGCTCATCAATCTCTTGTAAAATGGCTACTCTTCCAGGCACACTTGTCATAGATCCAGATCCAAACTGTTTGCTTACATTGTAGTAAATCCTCATCTCCATCATCGTTTAGGGACATAATTTCATCCTTCCTGCCATCACGATTCACTTCGTTACCATACCACACAGCAGAGGTACTGGTGGGTTTACTTTACGGGAACCGTCATTGTCTTTCCTGAGCATACTGTCAGATTTGGGGAAACGGGGACGTTCGGGAACTCCTTATGAATCAAATGAAAGCCCTGTGGTCTTGTCTGGTGCTTCAGCAAAGCTTGTACTGGTCAGGGCAGCCTCACGCGTCGGACAAAGTATGGCGCTATGTCAGCAACATCCTGAGCACGTCAAAACCCCAAGCGTGGAAGGTGAAATCAATCGTTACACTTATCACACCGCACATAAGACCTTGAACCCCCTGGCTTCTTGCGCACACAGTAAATTTCCACTGGAGCTGCATTTAATATCCTAGATTTCAAACCTTTTCTTTTCTAATTCCAAAGATTATAAAGCCATTTTCTTTATATTTTTGTATGTTTTTATGAAGCCTAGCAGCTATGCGGCCTCAAACTGATTTCTCCTTACGGTAGCCTTCTTTCTCTAACCATGGCAATTCAGGCAGGAAGGCACTGACTATATCCGCCTCATAATTAATGCTTCCCCTTACATCTTTCCAAGGCAGAGCCTCACCTTTCGATGCTCAGCATTAAGAGTAGACAAACCAAAGTTCAGCAGCAAATGAGTAGCCGAGATGCTCCCGTAGCAAAGGTCAAGGCTCTCTGCTAGTGCTCCTGTTTCCAGAACAGGGAGGAAAGCGGTGGAGGGCGCGCGTTCTTGGGGCTCCTCAGCCGGCGCTAATGGGGGGTGCGAGAACTGGAGCCCCACGCTCCCCAGATATAAGTAAAAGATTAATTTTATCAAGCTGGACACTCCAGTTAGTGATTATGTCCTTCAGGTGAACAGATCTGAAAAAAATCTGGCCCTGGGAGAGTCCCCCAGTGCCACAGAGGTATGCCGTAGGGTAGCCCAAGAAGGATTTCTAGCTATAATCCCATCCCATAATCCAGTTACTTATTTGGTTCCATACATTTAGCACAGTGGCTGGGGTGCTGTCTGTTGGCATCTTACAATGGCCGAGCCGGGCTTTGGGCCGGGCAAGACTCTGGTCAGAGATGTCCAGGAGAGTCCCCCAGTGCCGCAGAGTCATGGTATAGGGCGGCCTAAAATGGATTTCCAGCCATAAACCCAGCCCAAAAGCTAATTCCTTATTCGGGACCATACACTTAGTACAGTGTCTGGGGGCGGGGGGGCTGTCACATGGACGCCTGGCACAAACAAACCGCGCTTTGGGCCGGGCAAGCCAGTGGTCAAGCCAATGTCCTGGCGCCACAGAGGCATGGTGTAGGGTGTCCCAAAAGGGATTTCCAAAAGTAATCTGAGCCCCAAACCCAGTTCCTTGTTCGAGTTTCTGTACTTAGCACAGCAGACATGGGGGGCTGTTAGTTGGGAGTCTGGCATGGCCAAGCTGCGCATTGGGCCAGGCAAGACCGGTACAGAGACATGGTGTGGGGCGACCCAAAAAAGATCTCCAGCTATAAACCAAGCCCAAACTGGTTGCTTATTCAAGCCCATGTACTTAGTACAGTGGGTATGGGGCGACTGTCAGTTTGCAGCCTGGCACACACAAACCACATGCAAATCCAGGCACAAGAAGTGGTGTGCACATGGCCCCTGCCCAGCCCTGCCCAGAGGAGCTGCGGATCCCACTGGCTCCGTCTGCCGGGACCGGGGACTCGGGGAGCTGCGCGCAGACCGGGGGACAGCTGCAGGCGTCTGATCGCTCCTGGGACTAACAGCTTGTTTGGGGAACACGTCTGGAGGTGTTGGCAGGGGTTTACGGTGCTGAGTGTCTGTTACCACAGCGTTGCCTCTTTACCTTTTACCTGTTTCTGCCCATTTGACCCATTGACCCGCGACCCTGACCCCTACGATTTGCTATATACAAGTGGGGACTCTCTCTTACTCCTTGTGCCAATTTTGGGGGCCTGCACGATGGCAACTAGGTTTTGGTGATACGTAAGAACTTAAACTCCCCCCTAGCTCTCCCAAGTGCTGTCACCAGTTCCAGGGCCAGAAGAGTGGCCCTAGGCAAACACACGTGTGGGCTCTGCGCTGGTCGAGACCCCCACCTCGCTCTGGCACCGTCCGAGCCACGTCTAGGAAGCAGCCACCGCGGGACAGGGAGGAGGCGGTTGAGCCATTTGTGCTGCTGCCACGTATACTGCCACCACGGAGGGACGGACCAGGACCCCCCGCTGCGCAGCTCAGGGCCCTGGGAACATGGCTAGCTTGCTTTTGCATTAATCCAGCTCCGACTACTTGCAAAAGTCATTCTGATGCCCCTGAGTTCACAGGTCTGGATCTCAAGATTTCTTTTCTCCTTAGGTGACTTTATAGGAAAAGAAGATGGAGGCATGCAGGACTTGGTTTGGGCCCCACCACTGCGAGAGCACCACAGACGAGAAGGGGCCCAGCTGGACTCTCCCATGCTCGCGGTCACTTGCTGGAGCTGCTGCAGGCGGCAGAGGTCATGGTGGACTTAAGTGCCCTCCTGTGCTCCTATTCAGCCCGCTGAGGGCAACAGATACTGATGCATACACCCGTGTGGCGCGTCAGTCTCTTCTCCATAAACCTGTCACAGAAAACCAGTGGGAACTTCTTTCAAGAAGTAGCCTTTGAAGTCAGGCCTTGTGAATAGACACCGGGGGCCTTAACTGATCTGCATCCACGAACCTCTCTTGGAAAGGGGTGGTTTGGATTTCAATTCCTTTGACACGCGCATTGCCACCCAGCCTCCACTGCCGGTTCGAAATTCAACACGTAGCGGGCACTTCCAAAATGTGTCAAGCAAACGCCCATTCCCTCCCTTCCTCCGGAGGGCGGACACTTCCGACAGCGAGACAAACCAGCCCTCCTGCCAAACAACTGATGGTCAGTCAGAAGCGACACGGTTATTTTCTTAAATGCTGTGATATAGGGAAAGGGTGGGGGAAGTCTTATACGCTGTGGGGAATCAGCAGACAGGACAATGACGAAGACTAGTCAGTGTGTTCCAGGATGGGGTATTACCCTGCTGGAGTAGCCCCTGCAGGCACTCATGCAGCCAAAAGGCTTTGGCACTAGCAGGGAAGCCTCAGTATCCCCAATGGGAGATTGCAACGTGCTGCATTTCACCCACACGACGGATGCCTTCCTGCTTTCCCCACCCTCCTACCGAAGAGGCAGGACTTGTCACAGGCTGCACCTCCTTTACCCCAACTATTGCATTTAACCCAGAAAAGAGACTCTACTTCCCCCTGGCCAGAGGTTTCTTCAAAAGGACAGGCTCCTTGCTACACAGCAGGACATGGGTCTGATGACTCCGCTGTGACCAGCTCCTGCCCCTGGGGATTATCACCAACTCCTGGATTGAGGTGAATCCTCTGGAAAGGGAAGAGGCTGGGAAATCACTGAGAGATCTGCCCTGGCACAGCTCTGGAGAGGACGTAGAGACCAACCACGGGGGTATCTAGTTAGGCTGTGGCGCATGATTACCAAGGACTCTGTTACGGAGAATGGGGTGCAGGGAAGGAGGGCAGGGGCAGCTGGCACCTGCTGGTGCAGCGTTGTAACGAGGGGCCGAGAAGCGAAACCTGCCAAAACTGGGCTCACGGGGGGCAGCAGCAGCTTCCTGCAGACCCTGATGGGCATGTGCAGACCTGGGAGAGGGCTGATGTGGTAGGAGGGAAAGATGAGGTCAGGGTGGAGGGCAGGGAATGCTTCCCTAGAAATAAGTGGCAACTCAAGAGCCTCCCATACCCTGGGACCAGGAGGGAGGATGAAACTGGGAGCTAGCCAAAGACAGACCCTGGGTGTCATTTTGAGCCAGTTCTCTTGAGGGAAGCACCCTGTTGTAAAGGCACTTCTCCCCCTGGGAGCACTGACTGCTTTTAGAGAACGATGGGGACGGCCCAGGCTCTGAAGCTGATACAAAGATCATCTCCTCACAGCTTCCACCAAGCCTAACCTGTTTCCTTTCAATCCCCTCCCCGCTTCATCAAACCTTGGGGGTGAGCTTTTGTACCCTTTGGGCAATACAGGGCCCTAGAAGGACCAAACGATGGGGGAACTCTTGCTGCAGTCCACCAGCATGAGGCTGCTTGCCTGGGTGCAGACACTGGTGGGTGCGGAGCAGGTAGATGTCCCCAAGCCCTTCCTACATTACTGGCAGAATTAGGGATGCTCCTGGAAGTGGATGCACTGGTACTGGGCCAGTTTGAAGTGGGGGAAGCACTGTCCACACTCCAAGCACTGATGTGGTTTCTTCCTTGTGTGGATGAGCTGGTGCCGGGTGAGATGGGAGGATCGGGAGAAGCTCTTCCCACACTCTGAGCACTGATGTGGCTTCTCCCTGGCGTGGATTGGATGCGGCAGATTAAGTCAGGTGCAGGACCTTGATATCCTGTTTGGGACAGTGGTTAAAGAGGGTTGGTGACTAGGTACTAGATGTACAATAACCCACCGGGATTTGGGGAATGGATCCCATGAACTTAAGGTATCTACTAGGGCCTTGATGGACAAGGGAGAATGGGCGTTTAGGGTGAAAGAGAAGGCGCTGTGGGGAGAAGCCTTCAATTGATGATGGTCCTTGTCACCCAGGTGGTAGAGGGCTGGTCACAGGAAACAAAGCACCAAACCACTCCTGGTGTAGAAAGGGCATTAATCTGACATTCAGGGCCCTCAGGACAAGGCTCAGGCTACATGGGGGCTGACTGAAGTTGGCTTGGGAGCTACAGGGGGTGGGCCTCAGGACCATATGGTTAAAGGGAGCTGGTAATTAATAAGAGCTCTTGGCACCTCTCCCCAGCTGTGGGAGGGGAGTGGGGTCCTTAAGGCTGGGGGACTAGAAGTGCAGTGTCTGCTGTTCATGCACTGGATAAACTACAGGCCTCGGTGCCATTAAACACACGTCTTGTGATGGACACTGTGTGTACCTCAGTGGCTGGCTTTGCTGCCTGCTTTTGACTGCCTGGAAAACACCCTCTGGAAATGGGTTTTCTTTGCACAGCTCCTTCCACCGTGACAGAAGCCAGGACTCCTGGGTCCTCTGCTGGGCTCTGGAGAGCAGTGGCCTGTCCTACGTTGGGAGTGTTGGCCGAGATTCAGGACTCTTGGATTTTTTCTCTGCGTTGGGAGAGCAGTGGGATGCAGGGTCACAGCGGGGGGCTGGGGATTGCTAGGTTATTTTCAGTGCCCAGAGGACAGATGGGTCTAGAGGCTGTGATGCTGGGACCCTGGGAGGCAGCCGCTGCCCACAGCTCCGTGCCCCATTCAGTGCCTCTGCACCCCCTGGGAGGAGCTGCTGGGCAGGTGCTATCTGAGCTGCCCCTCCCTGGCCCTTAGCTGCCCAATACAATGGGGCAGGCAGGGCAGAAGAGTCAGAAACTCAGCTCTGCAGGAGTCTCAGCCCCAGGACTTGGGTAAGTCTAGGTCCTGCTACTCTGCAGACCCAGCCACGGACGGGGGCAGAGGCAGTCGGTGCGGGCTGACCCCGAGAGTGCCGAGATCAGACTCTCGGCAACAGAAAGAGGCAGAAAAAGGACACTCGAGAGCCAGGACTCCTGGGCCCTGTGTCCAGCTTGGGCGTGGGGGGACAGGGCAGCCATGCTTGGAGGGAGGGCGAAGGACAGGGGCCAGGTGAGACCCAGGGTCCCGGCAGCCTGGGCTGGGCTCAGGAGCTCTGTGCGGGGTTGGAGCTAGGCTGGTTTCACATGCCTGGTGGGCATTTGGAGGTCACGTGCCAAGCAAGCCAGGGCATCCTGGCACTCTCAGGCATGGTTGGAAATACAGCTGCGATTGCTCTGTGCCTCAGTGTGTCCCTGCAACTGCCATTGCGTGCCTCGGGGGTGCACATATCCAAGGGCGTAAGGCCAGAGTTTGGCGTGGCTCCCAGCACTGACCAGCACAACAGCGGCCCTGACCAGCTGGCTCTGTGCAGCCCCCAGCACAAGAGGGGCCGGTCCTAACTGCGGGCTGCGCGGTGCTCGGCGGGAAGAGACTTCTCCTTGGTCAGGCCATCGTGGTGTAGTCGTCAGCACCAGCTGCAGCCCTCCCGTCTCCAGGCGGTGAGGATGGGCACGTAGTGCCAGGGGCTTGGGGGCACACGTGCGGCTTTGAGACACTGAAAGATGGGGAGCGAGATTTGCAGTGGGGGAGGTGAGGGGAAGGGGTTGGGGTCAGTGACAGAGGGGTGGTTAATCCCCAATTCTGTTGCTGACTCCTCCCGGGTCTCCTGCCCCTTCCCCGCTGCAGGTGGATCGAGGGGACCTGAAGGAGCCACGTATCCAAGGGCTTGCCATGCCGCCCTGCTGCCGTTCCTCCCGCTGACGCTGGTGTTGTCCTTGGTGGCGGAGGATCACAAGGGATCGGCCCACGAGCAGTTCCAGAGGCAGCATGTAGACGAGGACAGTCCCTCTCCATACGATGATGCCTACTGCGCTCAGAGGATGCAGGCCAAGTATATGACCCAGCGCACTTGCAAGATCGTCAACACCTTCATCCACGCT
>JAGPOW010000797.1:28228472-28247208 GCA_030014935.1 Caiman crocodilus | reverse complement strand
CACACACACACACACACACACAGAGGAAAAGCCTCTGAACCTGCTGCCATGCTACTGGGGAAGGGTAAAAGACAGGGTATGATAGCTGAGACAGCCAAAGAGAACCTAGTTCATGCCAAGGCAGCTTAGGCCCAAGAGAACCCAGTACACCTGCTCTTACCCTGGTATGATTGGTATGATCAGTCCCAAATGTGTGTCAAATCCTGCCAACTATGCCAAGTTGTTAGACCCCGACTCCATGTAGTGCTCAATGACTCGGGAAATAACAATCCAATTGCTCCTGGATCCTGTTACTCACTAGCCAGAGCAAAGAGGGAGCAAACACCAGCACACATTGCTCGCAACAGCTTTATTCAGAATGGGGACAGCTTTGGACTACCTCTCTCACAGACACACAGCCTGTGAAACTGGGGAGCAGCAGTGAACGTTAGTTCTTTTCACATTTTATACACCTTTATATACTCATTAGCATTTACTCTACCTTGGTCCCTCCTTTTTTCCACCCATTTCTCCTCCTATCTCAAGCTCCACCTTTGCTTACTATTTACTTCATTAACATGGAATTGCCTATGCATTTAGCTCATTTGCATGCCTTTCTGCTAAGAGCACATACTCAAGACTTTGACCCCAGCTTCCTCCAGTCACTTGCTGGTTCTTTCTGGTTTCTTGCTGACTCCAGCACCATCTCCAAGGTCTTCTTCTGCTTTATCTCCTAATGATAGCTGGTAGGCTGCATCTTGTTCTTCTTACACAGTAAATTATATATCCTGCACACTACCATATTGTTAAGAAACTACTTGCCTAAGTGTTTTACAATGTTACTTTTAATACATCATTCTGCCTTGGGGTCAGCAGCTCTGCTGGGTACAGATTAGGGCCTTGTTTGAGCTGCAAATCCAGTGCTCCTCAAGATCCAAATATGGTCACCTAATAAGCATCTCATGTAGACATAGCCAATATGAGCTCACTTGAGCTATCTAGAACTGCAGGTTCCTGACTCAATTCCCAATGAGGCAGCCAAGATGGTGGTTGGCATCCATTTATGGATTGCAGCAGTAGTTTGCTGCTGGTTTGAGATCTAGCCTGTCATGGTGCATGCTACAATGGGATAGTAGGAATGCCTGCTCACAATACACAATCCAAGATTAAGGCTATTTGCCCCAATACCCTTATGTAAACATTTCTCATGGTTAGAGACCCACGAGGACTATGTAAAAGAAACTTAATACCAAGAGTTTAAGAACAATATTGCTGGAATTTGTGTTTAATCCCAGCTAACTCCTTATGGTAACAACTAATGGAAAAGCCTAGTGGCTTTGGAATTCTTCACATCCAAAAATCTAAGATACAGACTATTGTTACTACACTTGCCCAGACAGTGGGATACTCGGGTTCCTTCACCCAGTGTAAGTTTGAACATGAACATTTCAGACCTGCCAGGGTAGTAGTCGGGCATTTTTTGGTGCTTTCTCCAGCTCTCCTTTTTGAAGTTAGCCCTCAGGGTAGTCAAGAGAAAAAATGGAGAGATGTGGAACTAGAAGGAAAAGAAAAAGCTTAGTGACTGCCCAGAGGACTTGGCCCAAGGATCATCCCTATGCCATTTATTTAACCCACAGGACCAGAAGGTTAAACACCACTGCAATACACCATAAGATGTTTATGAGCATTCTTTTGTTGCAAAACAGGCCAAGAGCATAATGGGTTGTATTAACAGGACTGTTAATTACAAATCTAGGGAAGTGATTCCGTCACTCTGCTCAGTGCTGGTGAGGCCTCACCTTGAGTTCTATATCCAATGTTGAACCCTACACTTCAAAAAGGATGTGGACAGACTGGAGAGAATCCATCTGAAAGCAACAAAAAAACAGTAAGGAGCCTGGGAAGAAAGACTTATGAGAAAAGGCTGAAAAAGCTAGTTGTATTTATCTGGAGAAGGAAAGACTCAAGCCCCAGAATGGAACCAGCACAGGCTGCATTTAATGTGTGAGCTGGACCAGTACCTCAGGCGCCACTCAAAAAACAGGCATTTGGCCCTGGGTACTGTCTTGGGGTGCTCTGGTGAACAAACATTCTCCCAGATACTGGTGGTCGCCCCTGATAAACTTACAGGTGGCCATCAGATCACCCCTGAGCCTGCACTCTTCCAGGCTAAAGAGCCCCATAGCTCTCAGCCTGTCATCATAAGGTCAGTTTTCCTGACCTCTGATCATGCACATGGCTCTTCTCTGGACTCTCTCAAGCTTCTCCACATCCTTTTTGAATTGTGAGGCCCAAAACTGGATGCAGTTTTCCAGCTGTGGTCTCACCAAGGCCGAGTACGAGGGGAGAATGATGTCCCAGGATTTGCTTGAGAAGCATCTATGGATGCAAGCCAACATTTTGGTCGCTTTACTAGCTGCAGCTTCGTAGTGAAGGCTCATGTTCACCTTGTGGTCAATGATGACCCCCAAGTCTCTTTCTTCCGTAAGTGCTAACCAGTGTAGCACTGCCGAGCCTATAAGGATACTGCAAGTTTTTCCTCCCAAGGTGGAGAACCTTGCATTTTTCAGTGTTAAAGACCATCAGGTCAGACCTGGATCACCCTCCTGTCTTCAGGTGCGGATGCTTTGCCCCAAAGCTTCGTGTCACTGGGGACCTTGGCCAATCCATTTCAGACTCCAATGTCTGAAGATGTTTATTTATGAAAATGTTGAACAATATGGGTCCTAGGACAGAGCCTGGGGGGACCCCACTGGTCACAGGGCACCATGACGATTGACTTCTATCAGTTACCACCCTCTGGGTCTGACCACGGAGCCAATTTTCCAGCCAATGGATCGTGGTGGACCCAAGGCCACAGTTGTCCAGTTTCACCAAGAGGTGATAATGGGATACCAGATCAAAGGCTTTTTGAAGTCAAGCTATATGACATCAACATCTTCTTCTTTGTCCAGGTGATAGGAAATGAGATTGGTCAAGCAAGACCTACTCTCAACAAACCTGTGCTGGCCATCCCTCAGGATGTTGGCATTGGCCAGTCCATTAAGGATGGCCTCTTTAATAAACTTTTCTAAGACTTTACCCATGGTAGAGGTCAAGCTGATGGGCCTGTAGTTTGCTAGATCCACTTTCCTGCCTTTCTTGAAGATACACACCACATTGACCTTCTTCCAGTCTTTGGGCACTACACCAGAGTGCCCAAAGGAGTTCTCAAAGATCCATGCCAGGGGCTGGGCTCTGATGCTCACCAGCTCCTTGAGTACCCTGGGGTGTAGATTGCCAGGGCCTGCTGAGTTGAAGGTATCCAGCCTCTCAAGGTGTTCCTTCATGAGGTCAGCATTGATGGAGGGATATAGGTAAAGCAAAGCTGAGTTTGTCCTTCTTATTTCCAATATTCATTCTCAATTTCAACATTCAGCTCTCAAATGGAAAATGATCTAACTCTTGTACTAATATTTTAATTCCCCTACAACTTGAAAATGATTGAAGACATTCTGATATAATGTCCAAAAATATTTCACCTTTCTGCAGCAAACAAGCATGAAAAACTAATGTCTCAAAAATACATGAGTTGGAAAGTCAAAAACACATGAAGTAGGCAATAGTGCCTTGCAACCTGTAGTTAATACCATATTTTCTCACATACAACATACCCCAGAATAAGATGCACCCCTTCTATTTTTGAAGGCAGAATGAAGGAAAAAATAACCTTTCCTTGAAAATACTGGTTAGTGCTCATTACTTTTCATTTTACCCATCAGGGCCTTATGATATAGAAATTACTGTTACTTTATTTCCTCACTTATAATGTGCACCCCAATTTCTAGCAGTAGTTTTTTTAATGCTGTGTGTGAGGAAAATATGATATTTCTCAGCTAATATGATAAAGTGTAAAACAAGAACAGGAATACCTGGCAAGATATTGAAATGTAGCACAGCTACTAAAAGAAACATTATAAATCACTTTTGTTGTCATTACAATATTTTGCAGTACTTGTTTTTATTTACAAATTGTTAGGCTTTACGGAAGCTGGCAACTTATTGTGAAATAATAATATTAAAAAAGCTACAAAAGCATCCCTTCCCACAAAAAAGCATTTTCCTTGGAGGGAAATAGTGGCTTTATAACTAGTTCTCAGCATGAGGCCACAAAGTTGTTGTACAGTCCTTGAAACAGAGATTTGGTACAGGTAATTTCTGCCTGCATCCCCCATGCTGCCTCACTCATGGTCATGATGCACACAAGTATAGGTAGATAAGCTGTATAAAGCCAACACCTCCCCATTTCTGCAGAAGCTGCTTTTCTTCTTGCATGACTACTGCAATACAAATCCTCAGCTCAAGGACTCAGTAAAACGAATGCCAATGTGGCCCTTAGGGTATGTCCATTCTGTCTTTCTGCAGCTGCTCCCAGGGCTCCCCATAGAAGGGTAACTAGCAATTTGGGCACTCTGGGAAGAGTTGCTATTGAATGCTGGAGAGTAGTGGACAGAGGCTGCAGCAAGCTAATGTAGACAGGAAGAGGCAGCATATATGGCTGGGGGTAGTCAAGGTACATAGGCAGATCTAGGATTTTGAGAAAGGAGGTGAGGGTGGCATGGTGCATTCTCACATATAACACCATAGATCATTTTCTGCAGTTAAAGAGAAACTAGAAGCTTTATTTATATTGAAATGTGCAATACTTTGCTAGATTATATATAAAGTTCTAAAAAAAACGCTACTACAAAACAAGGAAAAATAGTCAAAATAATCAAAGATTTTGTGTCATTAATCCTGTGGTCATTATAGTTAAATGCACATGTTATTCAGATTTATAAAATAAAACCGAGTCTTCATGAGCATCTTGAGAGTACCTCCTATACTTCGCTGTCAGCCATTTCTAAACCTAAATTAATATTACTACACCTTAGTTAAGGTTTTAGCTAGAGCTAAAAACAGCCCACAGGGCTATAAAATAGAAGAGACATTACCAGGAATAGATAAAAGAAAAATAGTTGTAATAAAGGAACATCAAGATCATTAGAGAGGAGGGAGGGTTTTAAGACCGGTGGAGTGGAGAGAGATTAGTAGAAGTCAGGGAGAGTAAATGAGCCTTGAAGTCAGTTTGCTCCATCAACCTGAATAGAGTAGAGATGCACTGTCCATCCCAGGCAGTTTTTTTTAAAGTTTGTCTGGAGCACAAATGAAAGGAGGTGCAACTTCAACACTGCTCCCCACCCCCCAGATCCACCCCTGTCCAGACAAGCTTTATAGTCAAGCCAGAATGGAAGTGTAGGTATACCCTCAATGACTTCCATGTCCCTACTATTTCTCCCCAGTACAAATTTGTCGGGTTTACTAAGCATGCCTTTCTAGGTTGGCCCTTTGAAACAGGTCAAGCCAGATATTCACAGCCCAAAAATGCCTATTTTGCAAGCTGGCACCTGCCATTTTTCCTTTCTTATTGCTGAGAAGAGAATGTATTCTCACACTAACCAACTACAAAATGCTATGATAAATCTCCATCCTTTAGGAGAATTATTATTAAGACAAGCAAATTGCCCATCAAGAATGACAGTGGGGGGTGGGGGGGCAGGGATGAAGCGCCACGTCCAGATTCCTGCTTCACCTGCCCCAACCCCGCCGCTCCAGGTCTGGCCCCACTCTAACCCCAGTCCCCCACTACCGCTCCAGGTCTGGTCCCACTCAGTTGCCCCCCACCCCCCTGCTGCTCCAGGTCCAGCCCCATTCCATTCACCACCCTTGCCAGTCTGGGTCTGGTCCAGCTCCACCCCCTACCCCAGCTCTCTGGATCCATCCCTTGTCTACCCCACTGCCGTTTCAGGTTCAACACCACTCAACCCCTCCGCCCCCACCACTCCAGGTCCACCCCTATTCCATCCCCCCAAGCACTCCAGGTTTGGATCCACTTCACCCCTGCCACCACTCCAGATCTGGCCCTGCTGTACCCCGCCACTGCTCCGGGCCCAGCCCCACTCTATCCCCATCGCCCCTCCGGGTCAACCCTGCTGTACCGCCCGGATCTACCCGCACCCCTCACCACTGTGGCTCTGGCCCTGCTTCATGCACCCTGCTGCTCCAGGTCTGGCTCCACATACCCTACTTTATCCCTCCCTTATAATATTATAAGGGGGTGTTGGGGCCAGGCAGCAGGGGGTTGCTGTCACTCTAATCCCCTCCCTTCACCCTTAGGCAGAGAGGCAGGGGCAGGGGGAGGGGGGGAGAAGTCCCACTGCTCAGGCAGCCAAGGTGTGTTTGACACTGCCACAAATTTCCCAGGCAAACTTGGGCACATGCAGCCAATTGCTGCCTGCCCTCTCAGTGACACATGCACAGTTACCCAACAGTGTCACAGATGGACACACAGATAGACACAGAGATAGACAGAATAAGCCTTTTATTATATTAAAATTTTGTTGTATGACTTCTAACATAAATAAACCTCAGTATTAATATTATTATAAGAATATACTAAAGAAATTTTCATAGATTGTTAGAAAGGTGTTTATCCCTTTATGAAAGATGAAGAAATACTTTTCATAAAAATGTGCTTGGATAATAACAGTACTATAATACATTTATTTGCTTGTTTTGTTAAGTGAAGGATTAGGCTATTTAAAGAGGTTTCTAGAAATTTCTGCATGCTTGTAGTAAGTGACATGCAAAGAAGTTCAAGGAAAGTAGCTCCTCCTTGAGTATGAATTCATATTTATATCCAAAAAGTATTGATAACCAAGAAAGGTTCACAACTTCTATTTTATGGATGTTTATTATACCTTAATGGCCACCGATCTCTAACATTCCTTATTTTGAGTTGGTATTAAATATCCCCTAGGCATTCCAATTGTGAATCTGGGGTGAAGATACTGTTGACTAATTTTGTAAGCTGTTTAGTTAAAAGACAAACACTCAAGAGCAGTTTGTTTCTCACCTTCCAATTGTTAGGGAACATGAAAAATATTCTTTTCTAAGATCTCAAAGAGAAGGGAGAAATGCTATTTGTTTTGTCAAAGCCACAAAGGAGCCTTCCAACTCTCCTCCTCAGAAAACACATTTCCATTTTACACTATTTTTAAATTAGGAATATGCATGTTACATTTTATTTACTTTGAATTTAATAGCCATGTAATTCCCTATCTTAAAACAGGTTTAAAAATTGATTGTTTTAAATAAGTTAATTAAAATACTTTATTTTCATATACAGTTTAGGCAAAAATCACTGACATCTACCCTTTATAAATTATTTCAGATGATGAACCAAACAGGACTCCCCAATCCTTAAATGAAAATCCTTTGCCCATTTGTGAAAGATTTTAGTTATCTACAATACATGAAAATAGGATTAACTACCAGTTTTCGAAATCCCTTGGTTTTGACTCGTCTATAGAAAAGTACCAGAGAAGATTACCTGTGCTGTTAAAAACCATTCCACATAGAGATGTATAAAAAGATAAAGATGCACTGGCCTATTTGATTTTCCAGGTTTCCAGAATCAGGAGGCTGCCTATCTGGCTGACTACTGTACTAGCTAGCTTTCCACGTGCCCAGCTGCTCAGTTCCTGGCTCCTGCCTGTTGGACTGTACAGCTGCCAGGGTCTATTGATGGCTTAACTCCTAGGCTGCCCATGTGGGGGACTGCCAATATGCTAGAGTAGCTGATGATCCAGACACCTTCCTACTCTCTACAGGGAGCCTGGGCAATGGACAAACTGCACTACTATGAAAACATTTTAAGACTGATATTTATTCACATTTGGAATATTTTTCCTTCTCTGGAATTTCAAAAGCTTCCACTAGATGGAAATTCTGCTTCCTGGCCAGCTTTAATAAAAGGCTAGATACATCATTTAGACACAAATTCCATTGTTTCCTTCCGTAGAACAGGGAAAGTGGAATAATTTGACATAATGTTGCCTTCTACGAACAAAATGCACCCCCTTCCCAATCTGGGATCAAAATGGGAATCAGGAAAGGAGACAGTGACTATCAAGACAGTAACTTGTGTAATGATACTTTCTATTACGCATGACACTGACTGAAACTCAACAAGCCAGCATCAGCAAAAGGAGGGCGAAAGGGAAGGCCTTACAGGAGGCTTTCACAGGAAGATAAAGCAAAGATACATATTCTGCTCATATTGCATAGGGAAGTGATTTAATAGACTGCCAGAACTGAATACATGTCTGAGAAATGTTAAGGAATTAATAAAAACTTTATGAAGTACTTTTATTATTGCAGGGAAAGACAGAAAGATTAGGTCTTTTAATGGAAGTGGCTGGAATCTCCACAATCATAATTTTACATGGAATATAGTTGTTTTTATATCCTGCTGCAATTTCTGCTCCTGTACATAAACACATAAAATATTAAAAGTGTATATCATTAACATTCACCCTACCCTTCAGAAGAAATATGTATGTCATCATATGACTTACTTATATCAAACTAATAGAGACATAACCATGTTATTGCAGATGCCACTTATTACTAATGTTGCCTGATAATTTGCATCATAGGCCCTATTTTCCATTGCTTATAACTTTGCCAACCATTACACATTTGGGCTTAAATTGTACATGCTGATTGCCAGGCACAGGCTAAAAAGGGCTGGAATTTCATTAAAAATTCCAGCTGAAAGTATTTGGTCATTTCTCAAAAGGAATCTAATGGAAAACACCCTGAATTGCAATTTTCAAACATTCTGGCAACCTTTCTTTGAAAAAAAAACTCTACAGACCAATGCTTGGGAATTTGCCTTCTGCTATTTTTATAGAAAAATCAGCCAAGTTGGCTGACCTAAAAGCTTTCGGAAAGGTGCAGCTTGCATTTAAAAATACCTGAAAATGCTGTCCTTATTGAGTAGGAGGCTCCCTACTGCCTTCAGGACTGGGCTTGTCCCATTTCCACAGTGAGAAGACGTGTTCTAGCCTAGGACTACACAGGCAAAGCCAGACTTTTCCAATACTGAATGCACCAGAACTAAGGGCAGAGTCCTATCTCTCTTGTGTTCTTTATTGCTGCTTGCCAGCACCTACGCAGCATGGAAGAGAAAACTGCCTGACTCAAATAAAGAAGAAACAAGAGCAGGACTTGAAGTGAGTATATGTAAAAGAAGAAAGGATCTTGGAGACAGAAAAGGAACTAACTGGGGAGAGACAGAGAAACAATGTAGAGAAACTGGAACATGATGCAAATACAGGAGGAGATTAATAGATTAGAACAAGGAACTTGGGGGTGTGGTGACACAAAATTGTACAAGAAACCTGGAAAATGGGGTGGCATTGGAATGGGATGAGAAGATTCAAGAGTGGAGACTACGACTGGCTTGGTAAGAATAAATGGTCAGGGGGCAAGGAGCCAGGAGTGGGGTACAAGTAGGAGTTGTGGCGCTTGACCAAGCCTGCATCTATGTGTGCATGGTCCCAATGGTGGAGATACAAATATGAGTGGAACAGGGACATAACTGTTATTAATTCCTAAAATAGGTCCAGGCTCCAAGACCTTGGACGGAGAAAAAAAATCTTATTACATAATTAACGACTATCATAGTGCAGAACTGAAGAGGTTATGGAATTGATCAGCTGCTGAGTGCTTTACTTTGTAACCATAATAATAGCTTCTTATGTCATTTCATGTGCAATGTTATGTATAGGTCATCATATGATCCTCTTCACCCTGGTATTTGTGAACTCCCAAATATTACAGGATGTATACCTGCACTGAAGCTGGGCCAGAGAAATGGTATTATATACCATTTTAGTGGAACAAAAATATTAATCAAATCATATCCATTTTATTTGTTTAATTAGTTTAAGAAAATTCAGGTTCACAGGCAACTCCATCTGGCCTTCATACGACCAAATACCAAAACTGTGACTCAGAGCCTGAATTTCCCAGAATCACAGTACATAAAGATACCCAGCTGATAGCCATCTAACAGAGTGGAAGCCAAATCCTAGCTTATCCCAGTTTAAAAATTCTGGGTCTCTCAGATAGATAGCCTTGTATCATGAATCCTGTTAGGGAATCCTTTATTAGTGACTTCCTCTTCTCGACAGCATTAGGAAATGCCATAATGAAGCACATCATGCCCACGCCATGCACACTACACCCTGAAACATGTAATTTAGCCAGCTTCAAGCAATCCTGGGCATGTGCCAATACATTTTCCATGTTGGTTGTGTTTATCAGGGCACTTCCAGCACTAGTTAAAGACAGCTACATCACATCCATTTCAGGGCTTAACATACATAAAGTAGGTGAGCTAAGCTTTCCATTGCATAGTCCAGCAGCACTGTACATATACCTTCTATAATAATTTACTATTGAACAAATAATATCCTTTCCAATTAATAATCATATGCACCAGCAGAGGAAGGCAGACTATAGGCACATATGTGCTATTGATAGCCCAAGCACAGTTCAGGAAACCCATTGACAAAAAGCCTACTACTATTTTATGGACAATAAAAGTCTTCAGAACCTGTGGCTACTTCCCCACAGCAATTTCCTTGCATAACTCCAGCATGGCAGCATCAAAGGTGACTTGTCAAAGACACACTGATCGGTCACTGACCTGAATTAATGTAGCCTTTATCATCTGCATAATCCTTGCACTGAAGGGCAGGGGCAGTTCCACAAACAGCTCCAAAAAGCAGCCTTCCTTCTATGAAAATCTTGGACCCACTGATGATTATCCTAGATGTGCATAACAGTATAATCTCAGCACTTAGTCCTTGTATACTTGCTCTGTAACAACCACTCATAAAATGTCTATCAGCTGTTTCATCTCTGATGTGTGAGCATGCAGCCTGTAGAGCACATTACTGCCTTCTCAGGGTGACAAGCTGCTGCTGAAATTTCCTCCATTGTGCCTCATGCTCTGCATCTGTCTCTTTTTTCCTGTTCTCCTGTTCCCAAAATGTGACTTGCATTAACAACAGCTGGAAGATTTCACCGTCCAGAGTAGGAGCTATGCCTTGCCACCAGCATTTAATTTAACCAAGTTGGAGCTTAAGACCAATTCCACACAGGGGTTCAGGAAAGACAAATTATCCCACATAATTAATTAATTAATATAGCAGTACAGATTAGTGCAGTCCAAAGAACTAGGAGTCCACTAAAATCCCAGACTAGCACATGGACTAACATAGCACTAATGGCCATGCAACTACAAGGCCCTGCCAAGAGTATGGCATTTCAGTGGAATCACTACACAGCATGCAATGAAGACATTCCCTAGAAGGCAGTACTTAAATTGATAATAAATATATGCAAATAGGTCAGAGCATCAGCAAAGTAACTTTATTGTGACCCTTATTTCAATATTTTGCCTCCTTCTGGTACATAGCTGTGGTTTGCTGCCTTTGTACTTAAAGCTGGAGTTCTGGGGCCTCTCAAGTTCAAAGTGAACTTTTAAGAAGTGTCAAATTTTCCCCTTTTATTTAAGCTATCTTCTTTCTAAATAGAGTAACAAAGCCATGCAAGCAGCATAGTAAAACATTGCCTCCAGTCCACCTCATGGTAGCCACCTGCACCAGCTGCTTCTAAGTTATACCTTTTAGCAGGACATTAACTTCCTACATAAGCCTTGCAGACAGTTAACCACTTCTACCTTTCTCAGAGTCAGAGGAGACATAACAATTTACACCCAGAGACTGAAATAAAGGACAACAAATAGTCCTATAGGTATGTAGGGAGCAAGAAAAAAAATCAAACTTCACTGTGGGACCCCTACTGAATACCAGGGGGGATGGGCAGGAGAGGAGAGGGGGGCAATCCAGTTGTTGATCCCTGCAAAAAGGCAGAGCTCCTGAATACTTACTTCACATCAGAATTTCTGAAATCAGGTGGGAGCTGTTCAGCTGCCCAGAGAAAACAGGGAAGATGACAATCCACATAAAATCAGTCCCGAACAGGTGAGGGTACTCTTGGAACATCTGAATGTGTTCAAGTCTGCTGGCCCAGATGACCTGCACCCGAGAGTCCTGAAAGAACTGGCTGAGCTCATAGCAGGGCCTCTGGAGAAGCTGTTTGAAGAACCATGGAACTCGGGAGTGGTCCCAAATGACTTGGAGGGATAACGTGGTACCCATCTATAAGAAAAGAAAGAGGAACGGCCATGAAAACTATAAACTAGTCAGTCTGACTTTGGTCCTGGGAAGTCTTTAAAAAAACTGTCACGAAGACCATCAACCACAAGCCTGTAACTGCTGGGGTAGTAAGAAGCAATCAGTATGGCTTCATCAAAGGAAGGTAATGCCTAACAGACCTGATGTCATTTTATGACCAAGTAACTAACCAGTTGGACAAGGGACATGAAGTTGACATCATTTGCCTAGACACTAGCAAAGCCTTTGATACTGTTTCCCATGAGATTCAATTCAATTAGCTAGAGGGTACTGGCCTAGACCAGTCTACAATGAGGTGGGTTGGCAACTGGATCAGAGGCCAATCCCAGAGAGTTGTAATCAGTGGGATGGCCTCATCCTAGGGGTCATCTCCAGTGGTGTCCCCCAGGGATCACTGCTATTAAGTCCCTGTTAATAACAGTTAAATCTCTGTTGCATTCATATTTCTTTAACATCTTTATCAATGACTTGAATAAGCAGGTAGAAAGTGCAATGACTAAGTCTTCAGATGACACCAAGCTGTGGGGAAATGCAGACACATCTGAGGATAGGATAAGGATCCAGGATGACCTTCACAGACTGGTCCTATGGACTGAACGCAATCAGATGAGATTCAGGCAGGACAGGTTCAGGGTCCTTCATCTGGTTAGGAAAGAACCACGACTATACAATGTGTGCTAGCCAGCTGGTTGAAACTATACCTGAAAGGGACCTAGGAGTGACAATCAATCAGAAGATGAATATGAGCCAATAGTAAAAGGAAGTCATAGATTTTCATAGATTTCATAGACATTAGGGCTGGAAGGGACCTCGGAAGATCATCAAGTCCACCCACTGCCCAAAGGCAGGAAGTCAGCTGGGGTCATAGGATACCAGCAAGACAAGCATCCAATTTTTTCTTGAAGGTGTTCGAACCACCTCTGATGGCAGTCTCTTCTAGACCTTGGGGGCTTGGACAGTAAAGAAATTCTTCCTTATGTCCAGCGTGAAACGGACTTGCAGTAGTTTATAACTATTTGACCTCGTCATCCCTTGGGGCACTCTGGTGAACAAACATTCCCCCAGATACTGGTGAACACCCCAGATAAACTTATAGGAGGCCATCAGATCACACCGAAGCCTGCGTTTTTCCAGACCAAAGAGTACTATAGCTCTCAGCCTGTCATCGTAAGGTCAGTTTCCTGACCTCTGATCATGCACATGGCTCTTCTCTGGACTCTCTCAAGCTTCTCCACATCCTTTTTGAATTGTGAGGCCCAAAACTGGATACAGTACTCCAGCTATGGCCTCACCAAGGCCGAATACAAGGGAGAATGACATCCCGGGATTTGCTTGAGAAGCGTCTATGGATGCAAGCCAGCATTTTGGTCGCTTTACTAGCTGCAGCATCATAGTGAAGGCTCATGTTCATCTTGTGGTCAATGTTGACCCCCAAGCCTCTTTATTCCATAGTGCTAGCCAGCATAGCACTGCCGAGCCTATAAGGATGCTGCAGGTTTTTCCTCCCAAGGTGGAGAACCTTGCATTTTTCACTGTTAAACACATCTCATCCACCCATTCGCTGAGCCTGTCCAGGTCAGCCTGGATTGTCCTCCTGTCTTCAGGTGTGGATGCTTTGCTCCAAAGTTTTGTGTCATTGGAGAACTTGGCCAGTCCACTTCAGACTCCAATGTCCACATCATTTATGAAGATGTTGAACAATATGGGTCCAAGGACAGAGCCTTGGGGGACCCCACTGGTCACAGGGCACCATGACGATTGGCTTCTATCACTTACCACCCTCTGGGTCTGACCATGGAGCCAATTCTCCAGCCAGCAGATCATGGTGAACCCAAGGCCACAATTGGCCAGTTTCACCAAGAGGTGATTATGGGATACCAGATTGAAGGTTTTTTTGAAGTCAAGATATCAATCAATCTCTTCTCCCTTGTCCAGATGATAGGTCACCTGGTCATAGAAGGAAATGAGATTGGTCAAGCAAGACTTACCCACAACAAACACATGCTGGTTATTCCTTATGATGTTGGTGTCAGACAGTCCATTAAGGATGGCCTTTTTAATAAACTTTACTAAGACCTTCCCTGGGATAGAGGTCCGGCTGATGGGCTTATAGTTTGCCGGATCCACTTTCCTCCCTTTCTTGAAGATAGACACCACATTGGCCTTCTTCCAGTCTTTGGGCACTTCACCAGAGCAGCAGGAGCTCTCAAAGATCTATGTCAGGGGCTAGGCTATGATGCTCACCAGCTCCTTGACTATCCTGGGGTATAGATAGTCAGGGCCAGCTGACTTGAAGGTATCCAGCCTCTCAAGGTGTTCCTTCACAAGGTCAGCATTGACGGAGGGCAGGGGATCTCCCTCACCCAGACCTCCCTGTTCTGTAGTGGGCCTGGGTGTCTCATGGGACTGATGAAAGACTGACGCAAAGTACTCATTTAATAGGTTGGCTTTTTCCTGGGCATCAGTTGTCAGTTGTCCCATCTGGTTTAGCAGGGGTCCAATGTTGCCCTTGCTTTTTCTCCGGCTCCCCACATATCTGAAAAAGGACTTTTTATTGTCCTTGATACTCGAAGCTAGTTGGAGTTCAGTTGCAGCCTTGACTTTCCTGGTTTGCTCCCTGCCGAACTGGACCAGTGCAGAATATTCCTCCTTGGAGGTGAATCCCATCCTCCATCCTTTGTAGGCCTTTCTTTTTAGCCTCAGGAGGTCTGCCAGATCCCTGGAGAGCCAGGGGGTTTGCTGTGCCCTCTTGCTGCCTTTCGAGATAGAATAGAATTAGCTTGTGCATTAAGGATTGCTCCCTTGAAGAGCAACCACTCTTCCTGAACTCCCCTTCACCTGGAGTCATCGTCCCTTAGGGCCTCACTGACAAGCCTCCTGAGCTTGTCAAAGTCAGCTTTCCTGAAGTCATGGACTTCAGTGTTGCTGACTGACTTACCAGCTTTACAGTGGATGGTGATCAGCTTGTGGTTGCCGTCACCCAGCTTCCCATCGATCAGTAGGTCGCCAATTAGGTCATCCCCAGTAGCCAGTACCAGGTCGAGCACCGCTTTGCCTCTCATTGACCCATAGGCTTCTTGAGTCAGGTAGAGGTCATCTACATAGGATAGAAAGCTTTGCAATCACTCAGATTTTGCTAAGTGATCCTCCCACAAGATGTCCAAGTAGTTGAAGTCACCCATGACAACCATGGTTCTGGAGCATGCAGTCTCAACCAGTTCCTGGGGGAACTCCTGATCAAGCTCTTGACTTTGGGTGGGAGGTGTGTAGTAGACTCCCACCATTGTGTCCCCTGTGCCATGTTCCCCACGGATTTTAACCCAAGAGGGTCTCCAGTCATCCACCCTGGTCACCAACATCAGCTTGCAGGGACGCATAGCTTTCCTTAACATAGAGAGGAACACCCCTCCCCTTTTATCTACTTGATCTCTCCTGTACAGGGTATAGCCATCTATACCTGTGGTCCAGTCATGGGTGGAGTCCCACCAGGTCTCTGTTATCCCCATGGCATTGTAATTGTTTGTGTTAAGGAGGAGGACAAGTCATCCTGCTTAATCCCCAAGCTCCTGGCATTTGTGTAAGCCACTGTGGGCTCTTGCCTTGCCCACAGACTGAACCAGGTCTGGGGCAGGGGTGGGCTCTCTTAAGTGCCTTAGCCTGCTGGCTTTGCAAGGATTGGTCAGCGGGCCAGGAGTGGCGGAAGTCCCCCTGTCCCCCAGTGGGTTTAGTTTAAAGGCTGGTGGAGCAGGTCAGCCAATCTGGCTGAGAAGAGCCTCCTCCCCAGGGGAGCCCTTCTCCAGGGGAGAGAGGTGGAGGCCATCTCTTCCCAGCAGCTCTCTGCCTCTCTCACCAAAGAGTGGGCTTTGGTCATGGAAGCCAAAGCCTTCCTGATGACACCAGCACTGCAGTCTTTGGTTCACTACTTGGATCCTCCCCTCCCTCCTCAGCCCATACCCTGAGACTGGCAGCATCAAAGAGGACACCACTTGTGCCCCCCAGACCCTTTAGCCTTGCTCCCAAATCCCTGTAGCACCTCATGGTCTGGCTGGGAGTGCTCTGAGCCATGTCATTGGTGCCCACATGAATAAGGAGCATGGGATAGTGGTCTGTGGGCTGGAGGAGCTTAGGGATCTTCTCCGTAATGGTTCGGATGCAGGCCCCTGGGCAGCAGACTTCCCGGGCTAAGGGGTCAGGGCAGCAGATTACCCCATCTGTCCCCCTCAGGATGGAGTCTCCCACAAGAAACACTTCACTTTTTGTCTTGGGGAGACTGGGGGCGGTAGCTGCAGTTCAGCCTGTGTTGCCTGAGGGAGCTGGCAACTCAGCAGGCTCTGCTGAGGCTGCAAGAGGCTCATACCTTTTGCTAAGCTCTGGTGGGTCAGGGGCCTTGGTGCGGTGAGCCTTAGGGCCCTTGACAACCTTGATCCATCCCCTAGACTGGACAGAATGGTAGGTCCCAGAGTCCTCCCTTGTCCTGGAAGGAGACCGTGGTCTACCGTCCGGCTCCTGGGGGAGCAGGGTCTGGCAGTAGGAGTCTATCTCCTGCTCACAGTCCCTGATGGCACACAGTCTCTGGACTGCGGCCTGGAGCTCCTGCAGCTGGTACGTCAGAGACCCCAAAAGAGAGCAGACCCCACAAGGGGAGGTAGCCATGCTACCAGGCCCCAGAACCTGAAAAGGGGACAGGCAGCCCCCGCAGCCAAGAGCCAGGGTCTCCATCTGTGCCAAGTCTGGAACCATGGGCTCCATCTGGGTGGCCATCTCTGACGTGCCAGGTTGGGGGGGCCTCAGACCCTGAGGGGACCCAGGAGGTGCGGCGCATGCCCATCTGCAGCATGCCACTGGTAGGCAGGCTGGGCCTGAGTCTGCCTACCCAAAGGAGCTTGCATGCAGGGCCTCAGGCCTTCCTGCATGAACTCCATGCTAACTCATGCACTGGCAGACAAACACACCTTTTTGCGCAGCCTGTCCGTGCAGTTCTGGTCACGTGGCTTCCTGGGGAGCTGGGCAAAGTAAGGGCCTGGGTGGGGCGAGACCCAGCCCGGCTCCCACTCAGCCACCTCCTCCCACTCTCTAGGGATTAACCCCCTCCCACCATGGGCCCCAATTACCCCCACAGCTGCTGGGGAGTCTCTGGGCGGCCTCAGGGGTGAGGACACAGTGGGCTTTCACCCGCACATCTCTCACCACTCCCAGAGCCTAACTGGGCAGCAGGGCAAATAGAACTCTGGCATGCATCAGCTGATATGTTGCAAATAGATCCAGAGACGCGCTCCTTCCTCTCTATTCAGCATTGGTGAGGCCACAGCTAAAGTACTGTGTCCAGTTCTGAGCACCACACTTCAGGAAGGATGTGGATAAGCTCAAAAGGGTACAGACAAGGGCCACTCACATGATTAGAGGTGTAGGGATAGGCTCTATGACAAGACACTCCAGGAACTGGGTTTGTTCAGTCTGAGCAACAGATGACTGAGAGGTTACTTGATAGCCACCTACAAGTATGTGAGGAGTGAACACCAAGTTCTAGGGGAACAACTCTTCAGAAAGGCATCCCTTGGGAGGGCAAGGATGAATGGGCAGAAGCTAATTGAGGAAAAATTTAGGCTGGACACAAGGAAAAACTTCTTTTATGCAAGGGTATCTAGAATCTGGAACACGCTCTCAGCAGAGGTGGTGCAGTCACCATCCTTAGGAGAGTTCAATAGGAGGCTAGACAAGCACCTAGTTAAGCTTGTTTGAGCCCAATAACCTCCTTCCCATGGCAGGGGACTGGGTTTAATGATCTTACAGGTCCCTTCTGGTCCTTTGATTCTATATAAGCCCATCATTGGCACTATGAACAACCCATGCCTGTGGCGGCTGGGGGGACATGGTGGCAGTAAGCGGGAGCTCCCGCAGACACCGCTGGCACTGTCGGTGGGAGGAGGGGCAGCCGCCAGCAGCATTGACAGAGTCAGTGGTGTTGGCTGTGGGAGATGGGGGTGGTGGTGAGTGGTGACCACCCACGGACACTGCCAACAGCATCAGCAGTGCCTTTTTGTAGGAGGATATACCGCCACACTCAGGGGGTATGTGTGCACCTACATACACCCCCTACACATCACCCCTGATTGGGGATGTTTATTTTTTCTCTCCTACCCCTCAAAATTAGCACCGAGGGAGGTTTCCCCTATCACCTCCCCCCTGCCCCACACACACACACACACACATACACACACACTGCTCCCCCAGTTAGGCCCCTGAATGTAAGAGAAGGGCTAGAGATATTTTACGTTAACCTCAAATGAACTCTGATCTTAAGGAAGGTGTCAAGGTTTGTGGCCTATGTCAAAACTACAGTCTAAGTCAAGCAAAATAGCTTATGTGGGTAGCCAAATACATTCCCCTCCCAGTACAGAATCAAAGAGGGACAGAAGACTATGAGCAGCAAGACAGAAAATTTGGCCACTGGAGAAATGTCATCATAGTATCATAGTATCTAGGGTCAGAAGGGGCCTAGAGCAGGCCATCTAGTCTGACTCCCCGCCAATAGCAGGAACGAGTGCCAGGGTCACAGGACCCCAGCCAAGTACCTATCTAATCTACTCTTAAAGACGCCCAAGGTAGGAGCAAGAACAACTTCC
>JAGPOW010000797.1:28201522-28218706 GCA_030014935.1 Caiman crocodilus | reverse complement strand
GTCCTGTGACCCCAGCACTTGTTCCTGCCATTGGCAGGGGGTCAGACTAGATGGCCTGCTCTAGGCCCCTTCTGACCCTAGATACTATGAAACTATGAATGAGAGGTGATGGCTCCATCATTACAGGCCATTTAGTAGAGGCCTGCTACCATTATATTTCAATCATTCCCAATCATACTCATTCATCCAGGAACCAATTTACATGGGAGGGATACATGACTCATACAGTTGCGACACAGGGGATGCTCAGGCAGAGGACACAAGATGGAGGCTTGACATATAAAATGGAAACTTGATATGACTTTGGTTCACTTACAAACACAGGCCTAAACCATACAATATCTATATGAAACAATAAACATCTATATGAAAATGATAATACAATATACAACAGTAAGAATCGATAGAAACCTAATAATTATACAATATAAAACAGTGGATATCCAACACCAAAATCTTCCTACTAAAATAAAAATGTTTAAAGCTTATCCTAAGTTGAAGCTCACTTATACTTATCTATAGGGAATAAAGAGGGAGAGAAAAAGTCAGAAATGGTTGGGGAAGGGGAGGGAATGCATTTTGCAAAAAAAAAAAAAAAAAGGAAAAAGGAAAAAAAAACTGGGGCTTTTGCTACAGTTTTATTTCTATTAAAAAAACAGAACTAACTCTTTTCCCTTCAATATTTTTTTCAGTTCAATCACTGAATTGGAAAAAAAAATCTACTGTTTGCCCAAGTAGTCTATTAAGCCTTGGCATCCTGGAAATATTGCAGAGTACTGGAAGTTAATATCAGAAGAGCAGAGATCTCTTCACAGCCAACTCCTTTTAGAACTACTGATTTGTCTCAGTGGGCATGTCTAAATGAGATGCTTTACTATGCAGTAGCATAGTTTACTCCAAATTTAGCATGCACATCTAGATGTGTGCATTAGGACTGTGCAAAACAGCTAAGCAAAACAGCTACATTTCATTTTGGTTTCAGATTTAACTATTTTGGAGGGAACAGTAATTTGGTTTGGTGTCTCAGATTACTATTCTGTTTCAATTTGGCCTCATATTGTGAAGTTTTAGTGCTGATTCAGCGCAGATTCGGATTGGCCAGGGAGAAGCAGGCACAGCCATGTGGCTGCAGGTTCTCCCAGGGGTCCTCTGGCTGTGCCTTCCTCTCACCTTCCTGGGTGGGGGGGAGGATACAGGGGAAGCCCCCATGGCTGCCCTGTTCAGCCCTATCCCCTACCCAAACCCAGCCTCCCCGCACTTAAAAAAAAATTAAAAAATGTTTTAAAAGCCCCACACTCACCATCTGTAGCAACAGTGATCAGGGCCTCTGAGGACCCCACTGTACTGCATGGGGCAGTGGGGATGGCTTTTTATTTTCCAAGGGCCAAGAGCTTGGATAGGCAGAGCAGCCATGGGTGGGGCCTAGGACAGTGCACAGGAGTCAGGGGGCTTGTGGCAGAGCCCCCTATACAGCTTGGGGCAGTGTGGGGCAGCAGGGATCACCCCCCCACACCTGGCAGCAGCCAGTGAGTGGGGGCTTTTATTAAAGAGCTGGGCCCAGGCACGGCAGCCATGGTGGGGGCAGGCAGGAGATGGGGCCTGGCAGGGTTCCCCCCCATGCCTCCTCTCCCTCCTCCAGCCCTCCCCCCACCCCTTACTTAGCAGCATGGAGTTCGGGTCCAGCTTCCTGCTGCAGCAAGTGGGGACTGCCCGAATCACCAAAGCTCTCCGAATCTTTTCTGAATTGATTCAGAGAGCTCCAAATTGATTTGGACCTTTAATTGGTCTCTTGATTTGATTCAGAGATTCAGCCACCAAACTGGGCCAAACCTCCTCTGAATCATATAAGAACCCGAAGCTTCACACAGCCCTACTGGTCTTAATAAAAATTAAGACAAAGTACAATTTCAGTTTAGGGGCTAGATACAACTTAACTTTAAGCAACATCTCATCTTCACAGTGAAGCAGCCCCACTTCTTTCCCCATGCTTTTTATTTATGTGGCTGAAGAATCTTTTTGCTTTCTGTTTTCAGAACAGACCCTTTGCAAAAATCAAACTCAGTTTTGACTTTTGGCAATTTTCACTTAGGATGAAATATGTTTTTCACTCAGTGGGTGCATCTACACAAAGCATTAACTGCATTGTTGTCTAATTAGCTCCACAGTAAAGTCTCGGGTTGCATCTAGATGATCACACAGGTGTGGTTTGTGGTGCCTCAAACCTGTTTCTGCTACCTGCACATGTGCTGGGCACTGCATGAGGAGTTGTTTGCATGGACTGAGAGGTACCCTACCCACTACACTGATAATGATGGCCATGGTGCCCCAGGTGCACCTTCACACCTGGTACAGGACCTTGAGTTATGACAGCACAGGGGCAAGCCCAGGATGCCCTGCAACCTCCACCATCACCTGGAAGACTACATCTGACTGTGCTACACATCCCTGCCCCTTACTGCTGAGTGGGACATTGACACCAGCATTGATGTGTTCCTCGGTGTCTGAGAGGCCTGTGCCCGCTTAGCTGTGGGTGTATGGGCTGCTTGATAAAGTTTTGCAGTCTCCTGCTTCCATTTGTGCTGTGGGGAGGAACCCAGGGCCAGGGGAGTGCAGACAGGTTGGGAGGGGAGGAGGGGGCAGGGACCAGGGTGGGGAGGGCCCTTCCCCCAATGTGGGCTTTACCAGGTGGTTAAGACTATTTGGTGTATTCAGGTTCAAGGAACGCCGTTAATGTTTTTGGGCCGCCACTAGGTGGGCAGCTGGCATGTCATTGCAGCATCCAGATCTCTGTTGAGGTCTGGACAGATGTTCTACGATCTTCGATGTTTCACGTTCTTAAAAGCAGCTCGGGGCCACCACTGGGTTCGGGCAGCCAGAACCTTAAAAACACCAACTAAGTATCTGGGGACAATAAAAGAGAAAACAGGGGGTGCACATGCAGGTCAAAGGGCCAAAACAAGTGCTCCCTGGGGGGACACTGAGCAGAGCACCCCAGACAGCGCCCACTGGCTCACAGACTGAGGTAGCTTGCCGGCGACTACTGCCCAGTGGTGCTCTACCTGGAGACACGCTCAAAGGACGCTGAGGAGCCTTCCCAGGAGCCTTCCCAGCCAAAGCCTCCTGCCTGGATAGCCAGATGGTTAGGGCTGGCATGGCTGGCAGCTCCAAAGCTGGTGCTGCTGGAGGCCGGCAGTGTCACGGCCAGCCGCAACTCACGGCAGGATCAGGAGCTGGGGCTGCAGAGCTGATGTGGCAGGTGCTGGCCTGGGCTTCCCAAGCTGCTGGTGGAGACTCCAGCCTGGGAGATCAGCAAGATGGGCTGCTGGACCCAAGGGGCCCTTTCCTGGTGATATTTCACTATGGATGCCAGGCCAGGGTGGGGGCTCAAGCAGGCCACCTGTGTGCTGTAGAAGCACAGCTGTGGCCTGGGTCCCAGGGCACAACAAGATTCATCAGTTGCCACATAAAGGGCATGGACTTATGGGCACTCCCTGGCCATCTATTGTGGTCAGTAATGGCAAACCACTGTCCCTGCAAGGCCTTGACCTTTATGCAGCATTGCTGTGCAAATTGACTGTGACTATGCTCCCACATCCAACCTGACAGTCCCTCATACATGTGGGTGTTGGAGCTCCTGCCCCACTCAAACTGGTGCTGCACCTCCACCTCACTCCAAAGTGCCCCAATGTCTCCAGTCTCCTTCTGTGACCAGTTGGGGCCCCAGGTCTCATGCATGGCTGTGGGCATGGGCATCAGCAATGATCAGGCCATCGGGGTCTCTGGGCTCTCTGGGCTTCCACATGGCTGTCCCTGTGGTGCCAAGCCTGCAGCACCCAAAGCAGGGACCCAGTGTGGGACTGAGGCAATGCCCCAAAGCAGCTGCAGGCTCAGGGCAGGTGGCTTGGGGTGGGCTGCAATCAGGTGGCTGGTCCTGGCAGCCAGAAGCTGCCTGCAGTTCAGTCTGGGTGCTGGCAGGCCTGTCTGGAGCCTACAGCAGTCTGGAGCAGCCTGCAGGCCTATATGGTGTGGGCCTGCAGTGCCAGGTGCCAGCGGCAGGCAGGCAGTGCCAGGTGGCAGCTGCAGGCAGGCTGAGGCAGCTGGTCCACAGCTTGCTCAGGGGACACACGCCTAGAGTGTCCTCAGGCAAATTTGCTCTCAGGTCACATCTACACATGCATTACTATGCAGTAACTAATTGCAGGTATCAATTTTACTCAAAAATAGCATTTTTACTACATAATAAGTGCACACATGTGTAGACACACACCCTGACTGTGCACTAACTACACTACTGCACAGTTAAGCATCTCATATAGACATACCCAGTATGTGTGTTGTTCATTCTGATGTAAGTGATCATTTAATAGAAACATATTTAATCTCAAATAAATGTAAGACTTGATGTTGTAGCCTCGATGGTCCAGAAATTATGTGAGAGACAAGAATTTCTTAGGGTCTCCAATGCCTATGAACAATGAGGTAGCTACCCCTGGAATATTTTTCAACCTCTCCTATCTGCTGTGTTTCATTGTTCTGTGCCAGACTTCCTGTGATCAGAGACCTGATATAGAATGTCTTCATCTTCTGTTTGAAAGTTTGTCTAACTTTATCCCAACTACACAGTTGGTCCAATAAAAGATATCACCCTAAGAAATTCTTGCCTTTTTCAAATAAGTGGAAATTAGACCAACCCACCAACTTAACAGCAGCCCCCTATGATTTCATCCATGCATATAACTGATTATATGCATAGACAGCTGCTGCCAGCAGCCAGGACGTGCTCTCCAGCATGCCAAAAAAGCTCCTGGTTTACTCAGACACCTAGCTCCCAATTTCCCTCCAGGCACTTAATCATCCAACAGCTCTCAACAGCTCCACTCAAATCCCATCATTCAGCTACTCACCAGTGATTCCAAAATCCCTTCACTCACTGGCCCTAGACCCCTTCCATGCTCAGAAAGTCAAAACAAGTAATGGAAAGAATCTAGACTTCCTACTGGCTTGTGGAAACTGTGCAGGGCAAATCAAGATTCAATAACTGGGATGGCTAAAAGCTACTTACGTTCCTCCTGAGGATGACTGGGACTTGGCCCGCAGAATTTAACAAAGGTTGGCAGCTTTGCAAAACAAGTAAAATGTCTTAATATTCACCCACAAAAATGCAGAAGCAAAACAAAAGGCTCCTTCCAAATGCCACACCATGTTTGTCAGTGCTTGTAACATATTCATAGATTATTCTGTCAAAAAAAACATTTTTGGAAGGATTTTTTTTTGTAAACATCATATTTTAATAAAGTGGAATCCTTGAGGCAAGGATCATTAGATTAAGGATAAATAACTTGGGTCTCTTGCACCAAGTAACATGGCAAGGATGGTTCAATCATTAGGTTAAGGATAAATAACAGTGGCACATGCATTTGATCTTAGATCAGTTTACTTGCAAGTAAACTACTTGTGGGTAAATGTTCCCAGGCAGGTCTATACATTCAGATACTAGGGAGCAGATTTGCTGCTTTTAGCACCAAACCTCCTGCAGCCCTACAATGGGCCCCTGACACCAAAAGTGGGAGCTCTAGGCTCTGGCAGCAGCTTCCAGCAGCCAGCAGCCCTCATGAAAAGCCAGCCCTGCTCACTGCTCCCTGGCCAGCCATTTCCGTGGCCAGGAGCAGCATGCACAGCACAGGGCCAGCCTTGTCCTTGCCAACTCTGCCTCTCTGTTGTGAGGAGGAATTGGGGGGGGTTAACCCCTGAACCAGACAGGCCAGGGACAAAAGGGTTCAGGAACGTTTCGCCCTGTTTTCACTTTTCCCGTCCCGCACGAGAGACTCTAAGCCAATATAAGAAATAAGTATTCTCACAACTTAAATTCATAACTTAAACACCATAGACAGACTTCGTGAGTCACACCACAAGGTACCTAAATGCCCCACTCCGCCATGAGGTACTTCAGCACTTCGTACCTCACTCTCTGACGGCAGTTCCCTTAACTTGGTAGCAAACACCACAACCGAATACTTCAACCGTGGGAACTTGAGAGCTCTTTATCCATATCTGCTTGCAGACTATCCGATGGGAGCACCCAGAGGGAAGAGGGAAACCGTGAACACAGAACCTCAGCAAGAGTGATCAGTCCTCCTGCCTTTCCTTTTCCTGGGCTCTGCTTTTATACTACCCCATCAACCAATCAGCTTAGGTCTTATCTTCACGTGTTTTTCAAGCTGCATGAGCCAGGGATTTTGCAACATGCATGCTTTGCGCGGCTGGTAGGGCTGCACCCGCTGCTTCCCCTTGCAGTGAGCACAGTTCTGCTGGTGTTTGGTCAATTTTTTTACCCACACCTGTTACTAAGGTTGCTCCAGCCCCTGCCTCTGGCAGAGACAATCAAAGCTCTGGGCTCCTGCTGGCCACCACGCTGGTCCAGCTGGCATATTGCACCAATTGCTGGCTGGCCCACAGCCATCTGAACCCTCCCAGCTCCCTCACACAGAGCAAACACCTGCCTGGCCACAGTACAGTATCCAAGAGCTGCTGCCACTATGCAGCTGCCTCTTAGACCTGATCCGGCTGTCTGGAACCCAGCAGGGAAGTTGACAATGGGCTTCTGAACCTCACTGCTGTGGCTGCCCTTGCCCTCCTGGGCCTCCAGCCCTGCCAGCTCTGGGCCCACAAGTCCGGCCAGGACAGGTAACTGCATGTTGTCCAGCAGGCCTGGAATGAAGAACAGTAGCTGGAGACCTTCTGCATAACCTGAGCCACCTTCTAGGGCCTCCTGGAGCAGCTCTGACCATTTCTGGAGTGGCAGAACTCCACCATGTGGCTGTCCCTACCTGCAAACCCCAGGCTAGCCATCACCCTGCTCCAGATGGCTGCACCTGCCAGCCTTCTTCATTATGTAGGGCATCTTTTTCAGGTTGGCAAAGCCACTGCCAGGAAAGCCATCCTGGAGGTATATGGGGCCTTCCAGGACATTCTGGGCCCATGGTGCTCCATGTGCAAGAGCCCCTGGCAGTGGTGGTGGGGTTCCATGCCCTGGGATTCCCCCAGTGCATCAGGGCCCTGGATGGGAGCCACATCCCCATCACCTGTCTGCCCCATGGGGGAAGCCCTACTACAGCCAGAGGGGTTTTCACTCCATGGTGCTCCTGGCATGGTGTCCTTGACAACTATGTGTTCTGAACCTCCAACCTGCCAGGCCTCCTGGAAAGTAGGCACTTCATGCTAGGGGTGCTGGAACTTCAGTTTGGCACCATGGTGGTCCTGCCCTTCCTCATAGAGGAACCTACCTACCCACTCCTGCCCTAGCTCATGTAGTCCTGCACAGGCTCATGAGGCCCTACACCAACCTCTGGGGCTGGTAGGCTGCTGGGTCCTGGTCGTGGACAGCATGCATCCCTTGCCTTGTTCCCAGGGTAGGACAGGACAGGCTCCTGGCAGCACCTGCTGCCATGGCTCCAGACCCTGCTCCTCTCCTCTCCTGCAGGCCAGCTGCTCTGCTGTACTGCTTTCCACCCACAGAACCCAGGCTCAGGACAACTCAGACAAGGAGCTGCCTGTGCTCTCATCCTTTCGATAGAAGGCCTCTCCAGAAAGGTGCTGCAGGGACAGCCCCCCACACACACCAGCACTGCACCCCAAGCAAGCCCCTGCTGCACGTTGCAGGTGCTGTGCAAGAAGCCATTTTCATGGGCCAAGGGGTGTCTAGCCCACTACACCCTGCTGATGATGATTGCCACGGTGACCCAGGCACACCTGACATGGGAACCTGAGTGTCAACAGTGTGGGGATCAAGTCCAGGCTGCCCTGCAACCTCCACCACTGCCTGGAGGGCTACCTGTGACTACATGTTCTACAAGTCCCTGACCCCACAGCCAAGGAGAACATCACTGCTGGCATCAGCACAGTCCTTGGCATGAGAGAGGCCTGTGCCAAGCTAGCTGCAGGGCACAAGCTGCTCAATAAAAATTTTTCAGCATCTCCTGCCTCCCTCTGTGCTGTTGGGAGGAAGCCTGGGTCCAGGGGAGTGCAGCCAGACTAGGCGGGGGGAGGGGAGGGGAGAGTGGCAGGGGCAGCCCTCTCCCCAGTGCGGGTTTTACCACATGGCCTGGGCTGGAGTGATCGACAACTCTGCTCAGTCCTGGCTGCTAGTGACAGCATGGAGTTCTGGGCAGCATCCTCAGACAGTTGGGCACAGCGTGCAGGTGCCTGGCTGGGGGCCTCTAGGGAGGAGCTGGTCCTGCTGGTGGCCAACAGTGTTATAGCTGGCTGCACCTCAAGGCTGGGCCTGGGGCTATGGAGCTGTCAAGGCAGGCACTGGCCCAAGCTACCTGAGCCACTGGTGGAGACTGCAACTGGGGACCTTGGCAGGATGCGCTGCTGGACAGCCAAGTAGCCCTCCCCCTGTAGCTTGTCACTGCAGGTGCCAGGCTGGGGTGGGGACTTAAGCAGACTGCCTACACTGCTATAGACAACATGGCTATGGCCTGGGTCCTGGAGCATGAGGATCTCTCAGAGTTGCTGTTTAAAGGTAATGGAATTGGTGCCCCAGCCCAGGAGCATGGCATGGGACCAATGCCCCACAGCACCTGCAAGCTTAGGGCAGCAGGATGGGAGTGGGCTGTGGGCAGGGGTAGCTGGCCCTGCCAGCCAGAAGCTACCTGCAGCTGGGCCTGGGAGCTGGCAGGCCTGACATAAGGCTGCAGCACCCTGCAGGTCTGGATGGTGTGAGCTGACAGCCACACCGCACTGCAGTGCCAGACAGTAGCACTGGGGCGCAGGCAGGCTGGTGAGGCTAGCTTGCCCAGAGTGACAGAGCCTGGTGACCGCAGGCTGCCTGCTGGTATACCTCAGGGCTCAAAATGCCTGCAGGCTTTTAAGGGCCTGAGGCAGGAGCTGTCATAGAGGCAGCCCAGCCCTGGGACTAGAGAGGCTCCCAGCCTGGAGCCCTGGGTCTAGCCTGGCCCCTAGTGGCAAGGCTGACCTGGAAGCAAGTTTGCTCCCAGTTCACATCTACACATGTGTAAGTGCACAGTAACTAATCATGACTAAATTTACTACCTACATTTACAGGTAGCAAATTTGCTCATGATTAGCCATGTTTACTGCACAGTAAGTCTCCACATGTGTAGCTATGCATGCTAATAGTGTAGTGTAGTTTACTGCACAACTGTGCACTTAAGCATCTCATGTAGAAGCGCACAGTGACTTCTGCTGCAACTAAGTACCTCCTCCTCATGGTTTTATGCATGCTGATTTCTGTATACATCCAGTTACAAGCTCAGCTACTTTCACTATTTACAAGGAAAGTCCTGGAACAACATTTAATCATTTCACTTGCACATATCCAAAGCTCACTTCCCACAATATACTTGGCTCTAGAATGGGAGATTATAAATGGGTTGGAGACCTTGCATCCTTTGCTCCTTAAGTAGCTCCTCACCAAGTCCTTTAAATACAAAACTGCAGTCCTTGCACCAGACACATGCCTTCAGCCCTTCTCTGGGAGGGAGCCTTTGGCTCCGGTATTGTAACATGGCTCCTTCCTAGTAACAAACTTATTTTGGCTCCAGTTTGCCTCCTGCCTACAAACCGACCCTTCACCCAGTTTGGCCCCTCCACTTACTGGAATAGTCCTTCATTACCTAAATACCTGCACCTGGGCTTCTTCAAAGGAGATGTCAGCTCCCTTTTAAAGGACCAGACACACTCTAAAACAGTAATCATGATCATTTTTGCATTATTTTTATAATCATACCATAATTCGATTCTCAGCCTTGGTAGAGTTATACATCATGTATATTATAATGAGCACATCTAGACATACAATTAATGCACTGAATTTATTGTGTAGAATGTATTGTGTAGGAGCTTAGGGGCAACCCACGTCAGGTTGCCCCTAAGCTCCATGCTGCTGGGACAGGTCCTCCCCACCCCCTGGATCTCAGGGCCAACCCTGAATTGCACACAGCTAGGAATTGCCCCTGGAGTAGGGGACAGCTTTCCTCCCACCTCCTGGAGCTTGGAGCTAGCCTCGAGCTCTGCATAGCTGGTGACTGGCCCCAGACAGCTAGGAGCTGCCTCAACAGCTCCCCCTCACCCCGCCCTGAGCTCTGGATCTCAGAGATGCCCCCAAAGCAGTTCCCCCCACCACCACTGCCTGGAGCTTGGGGCTTAGCCAGACATCAATTGTAGCCCCTTGCTGCCTGGACTGACTGGGAGCAATTTGTTCCTGGTCAGTGTCTTCAAGTGTACTTGTACTTTGGCATGTTTGTTTAAAGTGCCATTTTCTAGTACGTGCATCTGTCAATACTAGTAAATTAGATCAGTTTAATGTACAGTAAAGCTCACATGTAGATGTGACCCATATGATTATAGAGCAGAGGAGATAAAAATTAGGTCCTTTGTAAAATACTGTACATATTAGTCAGGGATTAATGGAAATTTGGTACTAAACATGGTAAATAAAAAATTAGAAAGGCAAGGGGGGGGATATCACAAAAATAATGTTTCTTAATACTACTGAAAAAAATATGGTATTCCGAAGCGGAAGTTTAGGATTCAGAATGACCTGGAGAAACTGGAGAAATGGTCAGAAATCAACCACATGAGATTCAACAAGGACAAGAGCAAAGTCCTTCCCTTATAATTGCCTGTACAAATATAGACTGGGGAATGATGTACTTCAAAGAAAGATTTGGAAGTTACGGTGAACCAGATGCTGAATATAAGTCAACAGTGTGCTGTTTTCACCAGAAACAGCACAGAGCATCTTGGGTTGGATTGACAGGCATATCTCTTGCAAATAAAGGGAGCTGATTCTTCTGCTATATTCTGCACTGGTGAGGTATAACCTGGAGTATTACGTAAAGTTTTGATCCCCACACTTCAAAAAAGATGTGGACAGATTCAAAGCAGTCCAGAAGAGAGCAACAGAAATGATTAAAGACCTGGTAAGCAAGATTTGAGAAAAGGCCAAAATAACTACTTAAATTGAGAGAAGAGAAGACTAAGGAGAAATTTGATAACAAATCTTCAGATACCTGAAGGTATGATTACAAAAAGAATGAAGATACCCTTTTCTCTGTGACCAGAGGGTAACAGGACTAGGATCAATGGCCTCAAGCTGTAACAGAGAAAATTTAGGTTGGGGAGTAGGAGGACTTTTCTGACTATAAGGGTGGTCAGGCATTAGGATAAGCTAGTCCTAGAGAAGCTGTGGAATCTGCATCCATGGACATTTTTAAGGATGATTCACCATAGTATTCTCACCTGCCCATCTACCTGCTCATGTCCCAAATGTAGTGAAATAACCACTCTCCTCTTCCAGTTGCATTTACCAATATCTATCATTAAGTACTGCAAAAACATATTGGGCAACATCATATAATATATAGGCACTTACTAAATCAGCAATGATGCCACAGTGCATTGTGTACTAAAGCTATTTTTTTTGCATTTGTGTCTACTGCAAGAATCCTTTGTCCCAAATTTAGTATCATTAGATTCATGAATTCACCTGTTACAGCTAAAGGGAGTAGCTTCTGTATTATTTGTATGACCTAACATTTCAGGCTACATACATCTTCCTGGTGTACTGCTTATAATATACATTTTGCTAGTGCCGCTTTGATCATGCCATTATGTAAATTTAATTTGCTTTGCATAGCTGAAATTTAACTTTTATAATACCAAAAGAAGTCTTTGTAGCCTAGTACATTCATAGATGCCCTAGTGACTGGGTGGGTCTACATGTGCTGCACAGCAGCACTGTGCAGTCCTGGTGGCACATGGGTCATTCCTAACCCTACTGTGCAGTAGCAATGAGCTACTGTGCAGTAGCATTGGTGTCACAGTTCACACCTGCCGATGCTATGTCACTGTAGCGATGAGCTATGTCTCCTTAGATGCCATGTAGACATGCCAACTATTTTGCTTTCAGTTTTCTCTGTTGATGCTTTGACACTGCATCTGATGCTAGTCTCTGCTTTGCAAACCATTTATTTTTGCTGTCCTGCTCAAGATCAATGATGTATACATGTAAAATCCTATTCTCCGAGTCATGGCTGCTTTTGATTTGGTAGTTCCCCACCCCAACACCCCCCTGCGCACCCCCACCCCAGTTTGTTTTTCTTTTCCACAAGCTTTAAAAAGATTTTATTTTGCCACAGTTCTTACATATGAACCAGTACCTAGGGCATTTCTATTATTATTTTTTTCTCTGCAACACACATAGGTCTTCCATTGTATTTTCTCTCCTCTACTATATACTTGTGTATACAAGCTTTTGCAGAAATGTGAGTTTAGTCTTCCTTGTATTTTCATGATTTGTTTGCTTCACTAAAACTTTTAAATTTGCATGTTCATTAATTTTGTTTATTTCTGCAGCTTTTGGTATAAGAATTGTCCTTTGACATTCTACGTCTTTGCCTCTATTACTGAACTATTTGACAATTAATCTTTCAAGACATGATAATTATATAAATCATTTTGCATAGTCTGTTATAATAACAATCTAGTTTTATTCCAGTCTTGATTATAGTTACTGAAAAGATCTTCTTGTCTATGATTATTTTCAACAAGTTAAAAAAAAGCCTTTCTAGTATTTCTAGGTTTTTTGTAGTGTTCCCACTCTGCTGCCAATATAACCAGATGTTGCTGGAACATACAACTGCCTTTTGATCATTACAGCTAACAGTATGGCTGCTTAATTTTTGTTTTCATCATTTGAAAGCCATTAAGCAGACAAAAAACAATGAAGCATGTGGTCCTGATGGAATACCAGCTGAAATTTATACGCAAGATGGAAAGAAGCCCTCTCATCAACTACATGTTGTTATTCTGAAGATCTGGAAACACAGAGTCCCAGGGACCCAAAAGATGTTAAAATCATTACCATATTCAAGAGGGGAGAGTGGGGGCCAAATATACCCGCTGGGGCTGTAGGTACTTTGACCGATGGAGTAGAATTAGGCACAGACACATACTGGTCGAATTGAAATAACTTTACTTACATTGTACATCAACAGTGCGAGTCCATGTACTTCAGCACAGTTAGGCGCCTCCGTAAAAAGTTGCAATCCGGGTAGAGCTCTAAACACCACACCGATATTTCAGAGCATGCAAGGTACAGGGAATGTTGGGATGGTCGGCAACGGGGAGTTGTTGGTGGGTGATCAGTCCTCCAAGTTTGCGCCGAGATGCACTCAGAACTCTCCTCTGAGGTACACGCGGAGTTCTCCGACTTGGGTGGAAACTGCCCTAGCTTTTATATGGCTAGCGAGCCAATTGTTAGTCGCCAGGTAGGAATAATTTACAACAAGCCAATAGGTAGCATGCATTCAAACAATGCGATTCCTAAGCTTGGTGGGGACTGTTCACTGCACCAAGGTTTTTTCCCGCTGTACCAAGGGATTTGTTACACCGAGGAATTGCGTTGTGCCAAGAAATTCCACTATGCTGAGACACTTTTAATTACCGAGTACAGACAGGGAGATGGAATGGATTGCAATACTTAAATTTTCATGTTGCACTCCTTTCCATAACTGGAAAGATTTTTGCCTGTATTCTCCTCAATAGACTCACATTCCTCACTGAGGAAATTATATCCACATCACAATGTGGTTTCAGACCACTCAGATGCAATAGATATGATTTTGGATGCCAGAAGCTGCAGAAGTGCCATGAGTAATACCATGATATTTACATAGTCTTCATGACCTGACTGAAGTCTTTGATCCAAATCAGAGGCACTATGGAAGATCATGATGGGGTTTGGATGTCCTTTAAAATTTGTTACAATCAGACTCCTTCATGACAGTCTTAAGAAATAGCTTGGAATCAGACCCTTTCATTATTACAACTGGAGTCAAGCAAGGATGTGGGACTGCACCAACACTCCTCTCTCCTCTGTATCACAGCTATTCTGCATCTCATTGCTGATGGGCTTCCATCCAGGGTCAGTGTCACATGGACAGGCAGCAATTTAACATCAACCAGTTGTCACGACCCTGTCTGTGGAGTAGATCTATGCGAAGCTTTGGCTGCCGGTTTGATTTGGAGGAGATTCGACGGCCAAATCCGAATTGAATTAGGGACCAATAAAAAAGGACTACATTGAGTTGAAGCTCGCCAAATCTTCGGGAAAGATTCATAGAGCTTCAATAATTCAGACAGTCCCCATCGGCTGCAGCAGGAAGCTGGAGCTGGACTTGGAGCTAGTAAGTAGTGGACAGGGGAGACAGAGCTGGGAGGGGACCCCTGCCAGCCCCCACCCCCCGCCTGCTTCCTCAGCCCCCAACCCCATGGCTATCCCTCCCATCCGAGCTCCTGGTACTTTAAAAACAAAAAAAGCTCCAACTCACAGGGTGCTGCTAGGCAGGGGGCAATCCCCACTGCCCCCTAGTGCCCCATGCGGCTCCACCATGAGTTCCCTGACCTCCCCTCCTCATCACTCCCCAGCCCCTGCATGGCTGCCCTGCCTGCCTGAGTTCCAGCCCTTTAAGGAAAAAAAGAAAAATCCCTGGACTCAGCAGGTCCTCTAGCAGCCTCAGGGCTTTGGGGGACTCATGCAGAGGCCCTCACACAGTGCAGGGCAGCAGGGATCACCCCCCGCCAGCAGGAACTGCTGAGTCCTGGGGTTTTTCCTCAGGTTTTTTTCCTTAAAGGGCCAAAGCTCAGGCAAGTGTGGCAGCCATGGGGAGGGGCTGCAGGGGCTCATGCAGTACTGCCCCACACTGCATGGGGAGCAGTAGGGGGCAGCAAGGACTGCCCTCCCCCACCACCGCCCATCAGCACCCAGTGAATCACAGGGTTTTTTTTCCCCCAAAGTACTGGAAGCTGGGGTGGGCAGAGGATGGGCCTGGGTGCTTTGGAGATTCAGCAGCAGCCAATTCAGCTGAATCCGATTCATAGATTTGATTCGGGACAGTGATTTAAAAAATAAATAAATGAATAAATAAAAAATAAAAAAAAAATCACCGAATTGAATCACTGTCCCCCCGAATCGGATGAATCCAAATTGAATACTAGCCGCTTCACGCAGGCCTACCATTGAGTACTTCCACAGCCTCAAGTTTATCCCCACTTGTCCCACTGCTTGTCCTGAGGAACAAACCAAGGTTTGCTATGGGGTAACTCTTCCCCACAAGCCTCAGCTCCCTTGCCCTTATACCAGACCTCATAGGTGCAGCAGGGGAATCTCTTCTAACCATAGGTGACTTCTTATTTCTTCTACAATCCAAACATTAGGTACCTCTCTCCGCTGAATGAGCTAGCTTGGAATATTACTCACCCAAAGCTTGTGCCTTCCACAGACGATAAGCAACAGAAGGTATAGTAGAAAAGAATTATACAAGAATAACTGACCACACATTTGAAGATAGAAAACCAAGACAAGTACACTTTCTTACACTCTGTTACTTATCAGTTCTGCATTCTTGGGGAACCCTGGCACAGTACCCAGCCTGTCTGACTCATGAAAGACTCACTCACCCTCCCCCCCCCACCTGAACTGGCATTGATCAGAAGGACTTACAAAAGGCAATGAAGATGCAGTGGAAGACATTCCTAAACCCTTCTAGACAAATGTGATAGGAGTAAAGCAACTTCCCTAGTCTCAGTTACATTGAAGATGGGACAAGGAAGCACCTCCATTAGCATTCAGAGTGGAGAACAGAGATTCCAAGGCAAGGACTGCACTGAACTCTGGGACCAGAGAAGCAGAGGAGCACTGCATGATGGTGGATCTCTGCTCCAAATGCTAAGCAACCCACATCTGGACACACCCAGCTCAACATTTATCAGAGCAATTCTAGTGATGACTCCTTTATTGGCACCCAAAACACTGAATTTGCCTGTTTACATTGTGAGCTCCCTTAGAGTAACAACCACCCATAGCCAGGAATGATCAGCTCCTATTATCCAACAAAACAACTCTGGCATACTCCCTTGAGCCATCATTTACCCATGAAGAAACCTGGTGTTTTCACTTGAACCATTGTTGTTTCCCTACAAAAAACCCTACCCAAGTTAAAGTTTCTGTTCTGGTGCTTGGATTCAAATGCTGCACCAGTTCCCCTGGACTTTACCTTCTCCTTTTCTGCCTGGAATATGTCCACTGATCATGCTAGGGGCTCTGCTTGTCTCAAGCACTCTGGAGCTGAAACTGAAAAGCTTGTCTGCAAGCTCCAAACACCTGGAACCTCGACAGGTTCAAGCTTCACAGAGTGGTGAGACCCCAACTCTCTCTCAGCTCACTTTCTAAGCCTCAGACTTGATTTAATCTCGCTCTCTCCTTCTCTTACTCCAGGCATTACTTTATAAGACTGACTTTTGTTGATCAGACTTGAGCTAGATTTCTCAAAATACGCAACTGAAGTCACGTAATACTGTACTTGTTTTGTTTGGTTTTCCTTGTATTGCTGTTACTCATCATAAGTTTCATATACCTGGTAATAAAGTAACTTATGGTCAAGGTGGTTGCCATACTCTCTCTCAGAACCTCATTTACTCTCTTCTCCTTGACACCCTCCCCCCGTCCCATTTGCTCTGCAGCAATGCTTCTTTTATCTAAGCCAAAGGTCCCTGAAAAACCCTAAAATCCTGTGGGGTCTGCCCACCAAGGGAGTTGCTCTCAGGACAATTGGGACAAGGGATTGGGTAGTGCTGAGCCATAGTACATGGAAATCAGCCTGGAAATACTAAGTAACCCTGCCTGCTCAGATGTGCTCCGTTAGAGTGAGCATGTGTTCAACTGATTTGGTAGCTGGAGAAACCCAGCCCCTTTGAAACTAAGCCCTGCAAGGTAGCTCCACTGGGGGCAAGGACTTGCAGACGGGGGAGATAGCACTCTGGATAGAAAGCGCAAGTGTCACAAGCAGTACGTTGACAGAATTGCAAAGACTGCAGAAACATAACTTATTTATTAGAGTGCACCCCCAAAGGGATGGGCAAATCTGGTAATGTCTCATCTGGCTACATCCATTTGAGAGACCTGCCAGTATTTCAAGAGTTCAGTTTTCTTGCTGATTCTGCCAGCCCCGATGGCTGGGGAACTTGAACCTCCAAGGCCTGGGATTCAGAGATGCTGTCTGTGCAGATTGCATTGTAGGTGGTGACTCATGACACCACCTAAGAAGCCAAACCCTCGTAGTGAAATCAAACCCCTTGTAGTAACGCCTGAAGCCAGCT
>JAGPOW010000797.1:28189845-28201422 GCA_030014935.1 Caiman crocodilus | reverse complement strand
GGAAATCAAAGCCTAGTGCGGGAAAAAGAAATTAGTTAGAGAGCGTTCGTTCTCGCCCTAGGAGTCTGTGGAAATTAAGGCTCTCAAGGTGCGACACTGTCCACCTCACAGATAGTTCTTTACTTATTTCCAAGCCATCCCCCCTCATCAGCATCATCCCAATTCTCATGAGTCTCCAGAAACTTCTCTCCCTGGGACATCTGGCATTCCTCTGGTTAATGAGCCATTTCTCTCAGATGTGTTTGCTATAGGGGATTCGATTTCTCCACTGCAAGCAAACAGTACTTTGATGCCCAACCCAAAAATGTCTCCTTCCGCTGGTCTGGGCATGGCAATTGTCCTTGCCCTAGTATTACAATAGCAAAAGAGATTTTATCAGTTCCATCTACTACCTTCCTTGACTAAACCATATCCAAAACTAGAGGTGTGAAGCAGGCCCTATTTGATTCGGATTTGGCCTGAATCAGGGACAGCAATTTGGATCACTGTCCCCAATTTGGTTCAGCTGAATCCAAATCTGAAGATTCAATGCTGATTCAGAGAATCAGCAATTTGGAGACAGACACAGCTTTAAGTGTTTTTTCTACATACCTTGAGGTACCAGCACAGCTTGTGAACACTGCAGTGCTGGGGCAAATGGAGTGTCCAACAGGAGGGCAGGGGAGCCCTTCACATGCTTGGCAATGAACCCAGAAGTGGACCATATTAGCTGTGGAGGGACCCCAGGTGTCCCCCCTTGCAGACCCAGGAGGCATCAGTTGTCAAGCCGGAGAGGGGCTCTCCAGCAGACTCAGAAGTGCTTCTGGGTCCACTTTTGGGTCTGCCAAACACACTAGGAAACCCCCTATACTCCTGTGGGATGCTTCATGAGCTGCCTGCTACCTAGAGATACGTAGAAAAAAAAATTTAAAGCTGTCTGTGTCTGAATCTTTCCAAATCAATTTGGAGGATTTCAATTGATTCAGACAGATTAAAGGGTTCTCCAATTCAATTTGGATTTGGGGGGCCGAAAAATCAGGGACTGAAGCTTCACACAGCCCTATCCAAATCCAAGAAGGTATATATAGATAGCATAACATAATATCTACGGAGATCAAAACAAAAACAAAGGATACATCATGTAATGAGTTTCCCAATGAAATAACACATACCATAGCAATGAAATATCAAGATAAAGTGTTCATGATGCCCCCACAAACACCCCAGCCATGTGGGAGTTCATTACACTGTTTATGTTCCAAATCCAAGGTAACTAATACGTCCGCCGCTGATCATTGTAACAGGGGGCCTTCACGGAACCACTTAGAAGTTGGCCCACCCACCTGTTTCTGAGCTAACCATCCACCCCTGCATTTATCCACATTGAACCCATCCTATTCTCAGTTGCCCACTGTTGTAGTCCATCCAAATCTAGTACACTCCTGGCTCCGGTGCAAGCCATGGGTATAAGCCTGCTGCACCCCCATGAGTCTAGGGACCCCAACAGCAACCCCAGGACCCGCAACAAGCCCTGGCCTGCCTGCAGGTAAGCAGGGGCCCATGGAGGGAGGAACCTAGGCAGCTGGGAGTGGGCTAAGTGGGCCAAGGAGAGTCAGACCCTCCCCCCCAGATCCTACTTTGCCTAGTCCACAGGGAGCTGCACAACTGGAACCTCAAGAACAGGCCATGTAAAAACAGGTATGCTTCTGGGCCTGTGCTAACTTGCACACCAGGAGTTTGCACAGGAAGGTGTGCAGGAGAGCAAGGCCCTGCCTGTGAGCCCCCCCAGAGTAAACAATCCCAGCCATAGCCAACCCACCAGTGGCATGACATGGATGGGCATGCACCACACCCTGAGGGTCCCCTTGGGTGCTGCAGCTCCCCCTTCTGGCACCTTGGAGATGACCACCCAGATGGAGCCTATAGTTCTGAGCACTATGCAGACGGAGCCCCTGGCCCCTGTGGGGGCTGCCTGTTGCTTTTTCAGGCTCTGGGGCCCGGGAGCAGCACCACCTCCCCTTGTGGGGTCTGCTCCCTACTGGAGTCTCTGGCACGCCAGCTGGAGGAACTCCAGGCCACAGTCCAGAGACTGCATACCATCAGGGACACAAGGGATAGACTCCTACTGCCAGGCCCTTCTCCCCTGGGAGGGGGAGGGTAGACCACAGTCTCCCTTCAGGAGAAGAGAGGACTCGGAGACCTCCCTTACTGTCCAGCCCAGGACTTGGACCAAGGTGGCAAGGGGCCCCAGGGGCCACCGCACCAAGGCCCCTGTCCCACTGGAGCTTTGCAACAGGTACAAACTTCTTGCAGCCTCAGAGCCTACTGAGTTGCCAGCTCCCGCAGGCAACACAGATGACACTGCTACCACCCCACTCTCCCCAAGACCAAATGCAAAAAGAGTTAGTTGTGGGAGACTCCAACCTGAGGGGGATTAATGGTGTAATCTGCTGCCCCAACCTCTTAGCCTGGGAAGTCTGCCGATTCCCAGGAGTCCGCATTCGAGACATTGTGGAGAAGATCCCCAAGCTCCTCCAGCCCACAAACCACTATCCCACGCTCCTTATTCATGTGGGCACCAATGGCATGGCTCAGAGTGCTTCCAGCTGGGTCATGAGGCACTAGAGAGATTTGGGTGCAGGGCTAAAGGGTCTGGGAGCACAGGTGGTGTTTTCTTCAATCATCCCAGTCTCAGGGTATTGGCTGAGGAGGGAGAGGAGGATTCAGGTAGTGAACCAAAGACTGTGGAACTGGTGTCATCGGGAAGGCTTTGGCTTCCATGACCACAGTCCACTCTTTGGAAAGAGGCAGCGAGCTATTGGGAAGAGATGGCCTGAACATCTCTCTATTGGGGAGAAGACTCTTCTTAGCCAGACTGGCTGACCTGCTCCACCAGGCTTTAAACTGAACCCACTGGAGGATGGTGGGGGGGGTGGGGGGGAAAAAACTACTGCCACTGCTGGCCCACCAAGCAGCCCTTGCAAAGCCAGCAGGCCAAGGCACTGAAGGGATCCCACTCCAGCCCCAGCCCTGGAACAAAAGTGTAAGCAGGTCAAGGGCCACCAAGGGGACACTTGCGTGTCTATATACAAAAGTGCCAGGAGCCTGGGGAATAAAAACAGGAAGAACTTGTTCTCTTGCTAAATGCAAATAACTATGATGTCATTGCAATAATGGAGACCTGGTGGGACTCCACCCATGACTGGACCATGGGTATAGGTGGCTATACCCTGTACAGGAGGGATCAAGTGGATAAAAGGGATGGGGGTGTAGCTCTTGGTCAAGGAAGGCTACGTGTCCCTGCAAGCTGACATTGGCAGCCATGGTGGATGACTTGAGACCCTCTGGGTAAAAATCCATGGGGAACATGGTGGGGGTCTACTACAGACCCCCTACCCAGAGCCAAGACCTTGACCAGGACTCCCCCAGGGAATTAGCTGAGGCCACACACTCCCAGTGTATGGTTGTCATGGGAGACTTCAACTACCCAGACATCTTGTGGGAGGAGTGCTCAGCCAAATCCGAGCAGTCACAAACCTCTCTCTCTTGTGTGTAGATGACCTATATCTGACGCACAAAGTCTACAGGCCAACAAGAGGGAAAGCACTGCTAGATCTTGTACTGGCAACTGGGAATGACTTAATCAGTGACCTAACAATTGAAAAGCTAGGCGACGGTGACCATGAGCTGATCACCTTCATCATCTGCTGTAAAGCTGGCAAGTCAGTCATACAGAAGTCCTTCATTTCAGGAAAGCTGACTTTCACAAGCTAAGGAAGTTTGTCAGAGAGGCCCTAAAAAGGCCACAACCCAATGGAGAGGGAAGTTCATGAGTGGTTGCTCCTCAAGGAACCAATCCTGGATGCGCAAGCAAAGCCCATTGCGTCTTGGAGGAAAGGCAGCTAAAGGGCACAGCAGTCCCCTTGGCTCTCCAGGGAACTGGTGGACATCCTGCATCTTAAAAGGATGACCTACAAAAGGATGGAAGACTGGAACCGCCACCAAGGAGGAACACTCTGCTCTGGACCTACAGAGAACAAATCAGGAAAGGCAAGGCTGTGATGGAACTCTAGGTAGCCAGAAATATCAGGGAAAATAAGAAGTCCTTTTTTAGACATGTGGGGAGCTGGAGGAAAAGCAAGGGCAACATTGGACCCCTGCTAAACCAGATGGGGCAACTGACAACCAATGCCCAGGAAAAAGCAAGCTTTCTAAATTGGTACTTTGCATCAGTTTTTCCACCAGTCCCATAGGACAGCCCTGCCCACTATGGGTCAGGGAGGCCCAGGTGAGGGAGATTCCTTGCCGTGCGTCAAAGCTGACTTCATGAAGGATAAGCTCGACAGGCTGGATACCTTCAAGTCAGCCAGCCCTGATGGGTTGCACCCAAGGGTACTCAGGGAGCCAGTGAGCATCATAGCTCAGCCCCTGGCATAGATCTTTGAGTGTTCTTGGTGCTCTGGTGAAGTGACCAATGATTGGAAGAGGACCAATGTGGTACTTATCTTCAAGAAGAGGAGGAAAGTAGATCTGGCAAACTACAGGCCCATCAGCCTGACCTCTATCCTGGGGATGGTCTTGGAGATTAAAGAGTCCATCCTTAACAGATTAGCTGAAGGTAATATCCTGAGGGATACCCAGCATGGGTTTGTTGGTCAAGCAAAACCTACCTGCTATCTCATTTCCTTTTATGTCCAGGTGATAGGTCACCTGGTCAAGGGGGAAAGAGATGGACATTGTATATCTTGACTTTGAAAAAAACCTTCAATCTGGTATCTCACAATCACCTCTTGGCTAAATTAGTGAACTGCAGCCTCAACCTCACCACAATCCACTGGCCAGGGAATTGGCTCCGTGGTAGGACCCAGGGGGTGCTGGTCGACAGGAGCCAATCATCTTGGTGTGTGGTGATCAGTGGGGTCCCTCAAGGCTCTGTCCTAGGACCTATACTATTTAACATCTTCATCAATGATGTGAACATTGGTGTCAGAAGTGGACTGGCAAAGTTTGCCAACAACACCAAACTCTGGGGTAAAGCATCCACACCTGAGGACAGGAGGGTGATTCAGGCAAAATCTTGACAGGCTCATAAAGTGGGCAGATGAGAACCTGATGGTATTCAGCACTGAAAAATGCAAGGTTCTCCACCTTGGAAGAAAAATCTGCAGCTTCCTTATAGGCTCAGCAGTGCTATGCTGGCTAGCACTACAGAAAAAAGACTTGGGGGTCATCACTGACCACAAGATGAACATGAGCCTTCAGTGCGATGCTGAGGCTAGTGAAGCGACCGAAACTCTGGCTTGCATCCATAGATGCTTCTCAAGCAAATCCCGGGACGTCATTTCCCCTTTGTACTCAGCCTTGGGGAGGCCACAGCTGGAGTACTGTGTTAGTTTTGGGCTCCACAAGTCAAAAAGGATGTGGAGAAGCTTGAGAGGGTGCGTGGCTTTCCTCTGCACATGATCAGGTCAGGAAAACAAACCTTATGATGAGAGGCTGAGAGCCATGGGGCTCTTCAGCCTGGAAAAAGTGCAGGCTGAGGGGTGATCTGGTGGACACCTAAGTTTAAATCAGGGTTGCTCATCAGGATCTGGGGGAACATCTGCTCACCAGAGCACCCCAAGGGATGACAAGATCGAATGATCACAAGCTCCGCCACGACCAATTCAGGCTGGACATAAGAAAGAACTTCTTCACTGTCTGAGCCCCCAAGGTTTGGAATAGACTGCCACTGGAGGTGGTTCAAGCACCCACTTAGGATCCCAGCAAGATACACATCCAAATGCGTCTTGAAGGTGTTCTATGATCCCTGCTGACTTCCTGCCCCTGGGGCAGGGGGCTGGACTCAATGATCCTCCAGGGTCCCTTCCAGCCCAAATGTCTATGAAATCTATGAAAAGTGTGCCCACCTTGCCCCACATCTTAGTGTCATCAGCAAACTTGGACAATGTGCTTTCAAATACCTCGTTCAAAACGCCGACAAAGATGCTAAACAGGGCCCAAGGCCTAAGCCCTGAGGAACCCCACAGCTCACATCTCGTCAGATTGAATAGGTCCCATCCACCACTACTCTCTAGGTGTGCCCTATCAGCCAGGTTTTTACCCATGCAACCTTGTAGGCATCAAATGCCACAGTCATTTAATTTATTGATGAGAATGGGGTGAGAGACAGGTGTCAAAGGTCGTCTTAAATTTTAGAAAGGCTACGTCCATGGCGACACCATCATCCAAGAATTTAGTTACCTGGTCATAAAAGACAATCAGGTTGGTCAGGCAGGACCTGCCTTTGATGAACCCATGCTGGTTGCCCCTGAGCATGATCTCCCCTGCTGTGCTTCTTGATGATTTTCTCCAAGATCTTCCCAAGCACCAAGGCAAAGCTTACAGGACTATAATTACTTGTAGTCCCAATTTTGAAGAAAGGGGAGGAAGGAGGACCCATTAGCCAGTTTCCAATCCCTCAGCACCTGGCCAGATGGCCCGGCTGTATGAGCATTCATGGTCAAGGGCTCCACGATGGTCCCTGCCAGCTCCCTCACCCTTGGATGAGGGACATCTGGATCTGCAGAGTTAAATATATTCAGCCCTTCCAGAAGATCCCCAACTACATCTGTGCTGACCCAAGGCCTGACAGAGCTATCCCCAAGATTGTCCCTACCTCTGGCAGGAGGGATATCCCAGTCCCTGTTCAAGAAAAGAGGCAAAGAAACCGTTAAAAATAATTGGTAACCTTGTGGCTACGTCAGGTGAGAGAACCATTTGACTCTTGCAGGGGCCCTACATTTCCTGGTGCCCTCTTCTTGCTCCCAATGTACTTGAAAAAGGACTTTTTGTTGCCTTTAATCCTGGATGCTAGCCTGAGTTCCATCTCTGCCTTGGTCTTCCTAATAGCCCTCCTACACTCACAGGCTGAGGAGTACTCCTCCTTGGCGATAGCCCCTCCCTTCCACTGGTTGTACACCGCCCTTTTAGTCCTCAGGCACTCCTGAATGCCATTGCTGAGCTATGGGGGTTTCCGAGCACTCTTACTCCTCTTGCTTCTCTCAGGGACTGTTACCCTTTGGGCTTGGAGGCTTGCCCCCTTAAGGTACGACCATCCCTCATGGACGCCCATCTCCTCTACCTTCTGGGCCCTCAGTGCTCACCCACTAAGTCTTGGAAGATCATTGAAGTTTGCCCTTCTGTAGTCAAGGACAGTTCCTCCTGCTTGCTCCCCAGACAAGGAGCATTGGTGCAGAGGCCTTGAAGCCTCCTGAGGGTGCACACACCTCCCCTCTACTCCCAGGACTGTTGTGGCCCCCTACTCCCAGGACATTGTTGCTTACCTGGGTGTCCCTTTTTGTCACCCTGCATGGTGGTGAAGCATCCTCTCCACTCGGAGTGGCCCCTTCCTCCGGCAAAGCTAGTTTAAAGCCCACAGTATGAGATCAGCCAACTTAGAAGAAAAAATATGTTTGTCCTTAGGGGAGAGATGAAGCCCATCACACCCCAACATGCCCTCCATACAGACATACGAGTCTGTGTCAAAAAACCTGAAGCCTGCCTCGTGGCACGAGCTCTGAAGCCACTGGTTAACTACATCAATGCAGGCCTCATGACACCTACCCTGTCCACTTACCAGGAGAAGTGAGGAAAATACCACCTGAGCTCCCATCTTCTTGAGTTGGTGTCCCAAGGCCTTGTAGTCTTCCATGATGGTTGTCTGGCTTGCCCTTGGATGCATCATTTGTCCCTACATGGACCACAACCTGTGGGTAGTAGTCAGAGGGCTTGATGATTTTCGGGATGGTCTCCATGATGTCCTGAATCCTCGCTCCGGGCATACAGCAGACCTGCTGTGACCAGGGTTCAGAGCAACAGATTGGACAATTGGTTCCCCTCAGGATGGAGTCCTCAGTGACCAGAGCTTTATGTCTCCTCCTCCTTGGGGTCTGCCTTTTCTCAGCCCGTGTTGTAGACAGAGCAGCATCAATGACTCTGATGATCTTCTCTTCTGCCTCCTCCTCCAGGAGAGCCAGGGCCACATACCTGTTCCTAGGGGTTGTCTGGGGAGCAGGCACCAGTGGATCGGGGTGGACTGGGGTCTCTCCAATGGATTCCTGGCCCTGCAGAGAATGGAAATACAAATCAGTTTCAACCTCTGCTGCCCGGATCCCCACAACATGCTCACCTCGGCCTGGAGCTCTACCAACTGCCCCTCCAGAGCAGGAAGACACTCACAAGAGGGGCAGGTGGGGGAGTCACCAGACCCCACCCCCACCCCCAGGGACCCCACCCAGCTGCCCCCACAGATCAGGGGGCAGGTGGTCACCAGGCCCCTCAAGGGCTCCATCTGAGTGGCGGCTTCAGAGCCCCAGAAGGGTGGCACCATTGGGGCAGGGCCCCTGGCAGTGTTGTGAGTCCTCACCATGGCTTGCAGATAGTTCTTACCTCTCTCCTTGTTTGCGGAGAGTCTTCCCTCCCAAGGAAGACTCTCTCACTGCCCCACCTGCAAGAACACCGGCACAAATGCCGGCGCACCCTTATAAAGCACGCCTGTTTGCATGTGCGGCTCAGGAACATGGACTCCCTGCCCAACTCAGCAAAGAGAGATCCAGGGGGCTTCCGCTCCAGATCTTCTGCAGCTGCATTGGCTCCTGCCCCACCTACCTTCAGGGGGATCAGCTGCCACTGCCCCCACCACTGGTCCTCATCCTCTTCTGGTAAGTTGCAGCAGGGCACATGTGTGGTGAGAGTCCCCACATGTGCCTAGTCAGCCTCCTCTCACTCCCTCGGCTCCCAACTGCTGGGCACCAAGTCAAATCAGGGTTTTTAAAGTCCAGTTTGAATTTTCCTATACTGGCCGAGCAGCTAACCAGGTACTCCGGATTACCTGGAAGTGCCTGCTGTGCCTTCCCCCGTGCTCCCCTCCCACTGGGGGGGTGAGGTCTCAAATCCCAGTGCTCTGGGGCAAGCCTCTAGGAGCAGCCTTATGGATCCCCTTGTCACCCAGGGGAAGGGCCCCCCTTAGCCAACTCCCTGTTTGCACACTCTGTTCACATGCATGGCTCAGGAGCACAGCTCCCTGCCCGGCTCAGTGAAGAGAGATCCAAGGGCTTGCCCACCAGATCCTCTGCAGCTGTACCGGCTTCTACCCCACCTACCTTCAGGGGATCAGCTGCTGCTACCCCGGCCACTAGTCCTCAGCCTCTACTGCCACTGGTAAGTTGCAGGGGGGCACATATGCAGTGAGAGCCCCCATATGTACCCAGTCAGCCTCCTCTCACTCCCTCAGCTCCCCTTCACCAGGGTGGTAACTGGCCTGGCATTTTTGAGGGGCTCCAAAGCCATCAAGAGCCCCACCATGCCACCCATCCCCAGAAGGGCGCAATTTTAGGTAATGCCCAGGATCAAGAATGCCCTCACCCATTCCTGCTGCAGCTCAACCAGGCAATGCTTCCACTTCAGCTGGCAGCAGCAAACTGCAGCCTTTATATACCTAGTTCTCAAAATGGCTGCCACCATCAGGTAACTGCTAGCTGCCTTACTCAGCCCTTAAAGTGGCAGGCACCAAAGGTGCACTGCCACAATCATTAATACACTGACAGCTGTGTTGTATGTGTCCATTCAAATTGAAGAGCTCTAGGTCACTCTTAATTGCTTCTGTAAAATGTATGAAATGCTTGGATTTCCTGTCAACTTCATGAAAACCATGTAACTTCTCCAGCCTACTCCAAGCCAACCAGCAGCTCCCCTACATATTACAATTAGAGGACAATCCTCAAAGAATATTGGGCATTTTCCCTATATAGGTAGTCACCTTTCCAAAAAAGTAAATAGAGATGACAATATTCAACACTGGATAAAATCTGCCAGGGCTGTCTTTGAATGTCTCCAAAATCATGTCTTTTATGATCAAGACATCAGGATCCAAACAAAACTTCTTGTCTACCAGTCTGCTGCTGTTTCTACCCTGCTGTATTAATGTGAAACCTGGATGATGTATTGGAAATGCATGAAATATTTTTTAATGTTACCAATGGCAATGTTTTGATAAAATCCTCTGTATCAGTTGGAAGTACAGAAGAATGAACACCAACATTTTGGCTCAAGCAAACTCTACAAGCATTAGAGCTATGTTTATATGGCACCAGCTTGGTTGCACAGGGCAGGTCACAAAAATTCCTCACAACCATCTCGTGGAAAAGATCCAAAACTCCCAACCTGATGGTCACCACTCTGGAGGGGGTGCAAAAGGACAAAGCTTTAAAGATACCTTGAAGGCCAATCTGAAGAGCCATGGCTAGCTGCAGCCAGGAGGCTACAAACAGCTGGTGCCTCCCTGCCCCTGGTACCAGCCCCAAAGGGTACAGTGACAGCACTTGCTGAGTTCCCAGAGCCTGGGGCTGGGAGACAGCTGGACTGGAGATCAGCAGCTATTCATAGCCTCCCAGCTGCAGCCAGCCCCGGCTCTGGGTACCTGCTGATAGCCACAGAGCCTGGGCTGCTCCCATGGAAGCCCTGCTGCAAGCAGGCCAGGCTCTGTGGCTAACAGCAGCTACCCAGAACCTGGGCCAGCTGCAAACATCTGCTGCCTCTCCACCCCGAACCCAGCCCTAGCTGCCTCCCAGCCCCAGACCTGGCCCCAGGCTCTGGGGAGGCAGCACATACCAGCAATGCTTCCCTCTGTGCTGCCCTTGCCACTTCCCAACTTCAAAAATTCACGGAATCACCATCCATTGGGAGGCCTTTTATTATAAGCACAGCCCCCTGCCTGACCACCCCCCCTCTCAGTTGATTGTCAACCAGTGTATTGTGAAATCCTTTTAAGGATGTAATGTTATTGGTTCTGTTCTATGTGTACAACTTACAAATTAAATCCAGAGATTTCAAATAGGAATCCATATTGTCAAAAATATTCTGGCCTGTTGTGGTCTTCCCAAGTTCTTTGCAACAAAAGAATTGCTCTAGAGTAAAAGCACTGTTATCCAGCATCCCCCAGGAATGGAAGATGCTGGACAGTGCTGTGCAAGTCTTCAGACAGAGCTTCAGATCTGGAGAAGCTTCGGACACTTTGGGGTCCAAAGCAACACATCCGGGTTGAAGGGCTGCTTCATTCAGCTTCCCAAAGTAGTTCGGAGCTTCCAAGGCACTTCAGAGCTGCCTCAGAGATCCAGCCACAAGGTATAACGGGGAAACAATAAAATATCTATAACTTCGTTGTTTTTTGTTTGATTTGGATGAAATTTTCAGAGATGGTACGTTCTGTAGAGAGGATGAAGTCTGCCAAGTTTCAAGAAGAGCAATATAGGGCTTTTGGGGCAACTGTACCCCAAATTGTTGAAAGCCAAACTCCTGTCACTGCTGTGTGTTACAACACAGGGGGATAAAAACTGCAGGTGTGGTAGCTTTGACTCAGGCCACAAAGCCTGTCAGGTTTCAAGATCAGTGCAGGAGTTTAGGGGGAACTGCCCCTCAAGCTGCAACCAAGCAAAACTTGTGCCATGGGTGCTTGTGGGGCTGACTGTCTCTGGCTTGGGGTGAGGAGGGGAGAAACTACTGCAGGCCTGGCTGCTGAGCTAGTGAGTTACCAGTTACCAATCAATCACTCATGATTCA
>JAGPOW010000797.1:28144961-28163313 GCA_030014935.1 Caiman crocodilus | reverse complement strand
TAGGTTAACAATAATTTAGATTATTGAGAAGTATTAGATTTGCAGCTGAATACAAGGCATGACCTGTGGCCTAGCAATGCTGCTGACCACAAGGCAGAATAATAGCTAAGCCAGACATTTGCTTATGTTAAGTAACCATTTTAACTGTGTTAACCATTTTCTGAGTGAAAGGCAGCAAGTGAATCTGTGCAAGTCTGTGTGCTGTGAACCAGCTACAGCAAGGAACGAGATAAGATAAAGGGGCCCAAAAGGAGGGAGGCTGAAAAAACTCAAAACAGAAAAACAGATTGAACTGTAGAAGATAACATGTAACTGTTACTTAACTTCAGCTTTTAGAAAGTGCTAGTTCAGTTTAACAGAAATATGTGGTTATGAAGATTCGTGAAGCGCCGCCCCAAATATTGCTTTTTGTTAACCCTGTAGTCTTGCCTTATTTTAAAAAAGCATAAAAGAACGCCCCACCCTTTATTGGGGCCATTTTGCCTCTTTGCTGGCTTATGGTCATTTTCTTGAGCAAATAAACTGCAGTAAAGCCTTTACCTGTGTTGCTTGGTTCTTATACAGCTAGACAATGAACTCCAGGGATTCTCCCACGACAAAGGCAGGGCAGTGCCATGCGGCTGGAGGAGCACAGGGTTAATCTGGGGCTGTGCAGGCATGCAGTGTGTGTGGAGGGCTGCTTATGCGGGCACCTGATGCAAGAGCAGGGTCATCTGTGCAGCATTCAGTCCTTGCTGAATGCCACACAGGCCCCTGTGGGGCCTGTGGTCTCTGGCTGCTTAGAAGTTTGACAGTCCTAGTTAGCAGATCCTGTTTTGGCTACAGAAACAAAGGAATTGGGCTCTTTTCTCAAGCCTTATACTTAATATCTCCAGATTTTCCTGGTTATGGTTTCCTGCAATCAGTGACAGTAGGCTGGGGTGAACACAGTTGTGCAATTTGCTTAATTGATTTGTGAATATAATTGTGTATAGCTGGGCAGACACAGAATGAAGGAGACATCAAGCACAGCAAATTAATGGGAGACTGTTACTTGTACAATGTGCTCTTGCAGATTTGTATATGACATGACATGACATCAAAGGGACCTCACATCAGGGGAATATGAAGGGGTAGAGGAGCAAGCAAGTTTCAGTGTTGCGGAGTGAGGCAAACAGCTGCCTTTTGCACAGCCAGCAGCAGGTATTCATGGATCTAATACACAGTTTTCCCACTGCAGTCATCAATTGCAGATACAATTCTATTGTCCTCAGTGGAGCTGCATCTATTCACATCAGATCTGAATGTAACTCTTAAAGACTGAAGCTCAGCTGTTCCCGTTGTGGCACAGAGAGACATTCACCCTCCTAGGGTGTGTACAGAAATTGCTTTTTGCCATTTAAAGCACTTTATTGCCATGACAACAGAAGTGCATGGCTTTACAGCACTTTAAAAATGTGTCCATCACTTTAACCCTTGTTAAACTATGTAACCCTTGTTAAAGTGCTGTATTTTACAGCACTTTAGTATCCTACAGCACTTTAAGTAACTTCTATATACTGGTCACATGTCTGATCAGTGGAAAAGTCCCAGGAGGCTGTAGAGCACCCCCTGTCGCCTAGCCTGGAAAATGCAGGGAGGCTCTGAGGTACCCCTGAACAAAACACTGAACTTCTGGCATGCTTAAGAGTACTGTAACTTTATACTGCTATAAAACGTGTTCTAAATTACAGTGCTGTAAAAGTTCATGGAGCACTTCTGTGGAAAAACGTGGAAAAATGTGGAGTTTCCCCTTTAAAGGAAAAAACCCTGGGAAACTCTGGGTTTCCCCTTGCAAGCTGGCAGAGTTCCAACCTGCAAGGGGCTGCTTGGGGCTGGTGGGAGTGGGAGGAGGGCAATCAGAGGCAAGGGGTACCATGTGCATGTGTGCATGCACACATGCACATGGTCAGCAATGAAGTCAGGCAGCGTGGTAGAGCGTAGCTCCCACAGCTCCCTTCAGGTAAGTCTATGGGGCAGGTCAGCATAGGCAATGTGTAGTTGGGGTGGAGGGGATCATGGGTGATGCATGGGGGGGACATGCGGAGATGCATGTTTCCCCAGATTTCTGCACCCACCGCAGGTCACAGGATTGCAGCCTGGCTGGACTGACACTGGGCAGGAGCTGCCTCCACTGCCAGCGGGTGGGATCTGGCAAAGGAGGGTGGAGTGAGGTGAGAAGACTCGGTGCTGTCACCATCACAGTTGCCAAGTTGCACTGCCTTGTCCATTAAGGTGAGGTGCCCGTTGCCTGCCTGGCAGCAGGAGGGGATCACAACTTTGTGCTGCTGTGGCGCCTCACCTTGGTGCCTGTAGCAGTGTAGCTAGCACAAAGCTCCTGGTGGCAGTGGCATGGAGTTGTGTCCCCCTCCCCCTCTGCTGCCAGTTGGGGAGGGGTGCCTCACCTTGGTGGCACAATGCTCCCTCTCATGCCAGGTCCTTCCCACTGGGCCATTAAGGTGGCTCCTGGCCAGGGTTGGTCCAGCCAGACTGCCCCTCTTTGGGTGCAGAAATCTGGGGGGGCATGTACCTCCCATGCCTCACCACACATTACCTGTGGCATCGCTTATACTCACCCCCTGCCCCACATACTGAGCGCCTGGGGGCAGCAGGTTGAGTGTGAGGGGCACCAGCAGGGCTGGCAGGAATGAGGCACTGTGAGTTTGGAGTGAGGGACACTGGCAGGGCCAGGGGGCTGCAGGTCAGGAGTGAGGGGCACCAGCATGGCTGGGAGGGGTTATGGTTTGGGAGTGTAGGGCAACGGCATGGGCAGGTCACTGGCATATCAGGGCTAATCAGAGCCACAAAGTGTGTGGGGGAGAGGGAGGACAGCTGCAGCTGAATCGTGGGGCACTCAAAGAGAACAGGGGGGAGATAGAGGTGCAGCTAGTTCCGTACAGTTATTCCTTTATTATTTATCTTATATTTGTATTGAAGTAACTCCTGGGACTCTTATAAAGGGGTTGGAACTCCTTATATTGGGTGCTACATAAACACAGAACAAAAGGACAGCCCTCATGTAGTTTCCAAAGCGTCTTTACTATCTGTGCTCAGTAATTAGAAGTGCCTCGGCACAGCAGAATTCTTAGCACAACATGAGCGCTCGGTGCAAAAGATTCCCTGATACGGCAGGAAAAAACCTTGGTGCAGTGATCAATCCCTGCCAAAGTTTGTAATTGCACTGTTTGCGTGCATGCTACCGATTGGCTTATCGTAAATTATTCCTACCTGGCGGCTGACAATTGGCTCGCTAGCCGTATAAAAGCTAGGGCAAGTTTCTGCCCAAGTTGGAGAACTCCGCATGTATGTTGGAAGAGAGTTCCATGTGCATCTCGGAGCGAACTTGGAGGCCTGATCACCCACCAATGACTCCCCGTCGCTGTTCATCCCGATGTACCCCGTATCGTGCATGCTCGGAAACATTGGTGTGCCACCCGGTTTCGCAACTTGTACAGAGCGTATCTGCACTGTGTGCATCGATGCGAGTCCCTGTACTGCAGTTTGTAAGTAAAGTTCTTTTGAATTCAACCAACAAGTTTCTGTGCCTAATTCCACTCCATCGGTGCGGCCCCATCTGGCTATACTCGGCCCCCACATTTACTACATCTTTCTCTTCCTGTATAATGACAACACTCCTGAACATGGCTGATTTCTGTGTCCATTGTCCACCTGTCCAAAGACATACACTACATTTACAGTTCTGAATCAGCATTTTTGTTATGCTAAGATAAATAATCATGTTGATTTTTGCTTTTAAATTAATTTTCTTCACCACACCAACAAGAGCAACATTATAGGAAGGTAAAATTGAATGATGCTTTCAGCCAGAAGGTCATTGCACAATGCTTTTAGCAAGTGAAGGGCGGCTATTGACTTCTCCAGGGCATAAGCCATGAAGGTATTTTAAGGGATGCCAACAACTAAAAAAGAGCCCCTCCTGCGTCTTACAATCGTGCCTTCAGTTTCACTGCTTCCACTGTATGAGCATCTGGGGACCATCTATACTGCCTTACTGCTGAAGCTCAGACCACTGTAAAGAAACACATCGCACCTGCTCAAACTCATTCATTGCATGCCTGAGTCTGAAATTAGATTGGGTAGACTTAGTAGAAGGGTAAGAGAGAAAGAGTCTGAGAGTGGTACTGGGCATGTACCCAGGACCCTTTTAAGTCAAGGATTTTCAATCATTTACCTCCCTGAGCTAGAACTTTCGACCTGGCCCCCCCATTGCTTTTAGCCAATCTGATGTAGCAGGACAGCCCTGCCCCTGGGGCCGCCACAAAACAGAGAGCAGTACCAGCTGCAGCATAGATTCATAGATGTTAGGGTTGGAAGGGACCTCAATAGATCATCGAGTCCGACCCCCTGCATAGGCAGGAAAGAGTGCTGAGTCTAGATGACCCCAGCTAGATGCATATCCTGGGGGGAGCTGAGAAACGCTGGCGGAAAGGGGCCGCTGATGGAGTGTGGAATTAGAGCACTGGACTCGCGGGTTGTTGGAAGCAAAAAAAACTTTGGTCTGGTCCGCACACACCTCCTAGAGGACCCACAGAGATGATTCGTTCTTCTCAAAAATCTTTTTCCTTCTCCGATCTGGTCTGCACATGTTCCGGCGGACCTGCAGAGAAAGAAATTCTCAGGGGAAAAATTAATTAGAGCTTATTTACTGAAAAATTAATCATTATCACAACATGATTTTTCATCTGGATCATCTTGACACTGGAACCCCATCTCATAGGCCAGGTTCCATTGACCCTCATCGCCTAGCACTCTCAACTGCTGCTTGGTGAGCCTGGAGTATCGCATCAGGAACCTAAACATTTTGCGTTCCTCCGGTGGACCTGGCTGGGGTCAGAATGAGAGGGACCAACTCAAAGTCCTGGTCAGTAAGCAATATCAACATCCAGAGTTCAAGCAGAAGCCAGAATCCAAAACACAAAAACCAGGGAGGAGCTAAGCACAAAGGAGACCAGTAATAGCTGCTGTAGGTTGTGAAATATTAAGCAGCCAAAGCTCCAATAAAGGACCTGGGCTTATATGTTAGCATGGATCTGGGTTTTCCATTTCCCATGGAAAAATGGAAAAAAACTGCAATTTTCCCTTTTAACTGAGAAAAACCACAAATTTCTCACTTTAACAAAGAATCGCGCAGATTGTCCACGTTTGCAAAGAGCTCTCTGCAGGCTAGCAGAGTTCCTGAAGGGGCTGGGGGAGCGTGAGGAAGGTGATCAGGCAGGGGGCACCACGTGCAGGCTGCCAGCAGCCTGGAGAGCAGCTCCCACAGGTAAGTGGCAGGTGGAGGTTGAGGCTCCCATAGGGAGGGAGGGAGGTAGTTCAGCAGGGCTGGGGCTGCTGCCCAGCTGGATGGTATGTAGGACTTATGGACTGGGGCCATATCCAGCCACAGGGCCCTGGCAGGGAGCAGGATGAGGCTACAGGTGGCTTATTCAGGGGTGAGAAGGGTAGGGCTGGCTCCCTGCCACTGTGCATACTCCCAGGGTGCCAGGGGGAGGTACGTGCCCCCCCAAATTTGTGTGTAGGGTGGGGGCAGGGGCAGACTTACTGCTACAGACTTGGGGTTCTCTGCCCTTGCCCCCCTGAGCTTCTTCAGCCCAGTGAGAAAGATCTGGCACAGCAGGGCAGAGCAGGATTGGGTGGGGAAGCTTGCTGCTGCCACTGCAAGTCCCATGCCGCCCTGGTGAGGTGCTCCCTGCCTGCCTGGCAGCAGCAGAGACAGCAGTGTGCAGTTGTGCCCCTCACTGCTGCTAGGCACGTAGGGGATGCCTTGCCAGGGTGGCACAGGGCTCACATTGACAGCAACAAGCTTCCCCACTCTGCTTTGCTGTGCTGGGTTCTGCCTGCTGAGCTGTGGAGGCCCTAGGGGGAGGAGAGTAGGGCAGGGAGCTCAAGCCTGCAGCAGGCAGCCTGCACCTGCTCTGGCCATGGCACCTGTAGGGCAGGGGAAGTTGGGCTCCACGCTCTGCTTTCCACTCAGGCTGAAGCAGCTGCTGCCTTCCACGGCTGGCAGCCAGGGCTCAGGAGATGCTGTGAGGTGCAGGGGGCTGCACACCTGGTCCCTGGCCCCATGGCCCTGGCAGCTGGGGACCCCATCTGACAGGGCTGGGGGGGGGGGCAAGGGTCACCAGCAGGACTGAGGCAGCTGTGGGTTGGGAGTGGGGGGCACCAGCAGGGTGGGGGGGCTGTGGGTGTGGACTGAGGGGCACTAACAGGCCCAGGGGCCTGGGCTTGGCAGTGAGGGATCTGAACCTGCATCCTAGTGAGTGAAGAGGGCAGGGGAGCTCTGATTTTCCATGATAAAAAAGCCAAAATCAAATACCAAAATGTGTACATATTAGAATGTATTTTATTATAGTGATTGAGGCACTGGTAGGGTTCCAAACTGCTTTAAAATTGTAGATATATCAATAAAATGGTGTCAGCAGCGGCAAGTGGGGACCACCCGCAGATGCTGGGGACAGTGTTGGAGGCAAGGGGTGGTGGGGGTGTTGAGTGGCGGCCACCTGCAGAAGCCAGCAGCAGCTTTGGTGGCGGCCAATCTCAGGGGGCGACATCCCCCACCCCGACCCCACTACGTGTCACCTATGCCCAGAAAGTTTTGTTCCCTGGCCTGCTCCTGTAGCAATGCAGTTCCCTATTGCTTTATCTCTAGTATATCCAAGATGACTTTCCCCCTAGTCTCTCAATAGCAGAGTTTTGCTGCATGTTATGCATTACCAAGTCTCCAAGTGCAGGTAATATACATTTTACAAGAGTAATATTAACAAACACATAAACATTAATTCTTCTCTCAATCTGTTTGTCTGAGTATAACCTAGGAAGCACTTCTCTTGACTGCATAGGCTCAAGCACTAGTTAAACCACAGGAATTGAAATATCATGAAGTTAGAGTAAGCAGCACATCCCCTAGCATGCAGACCCACAAACACACTGCTACTGAGGTTATTGCTCCATTTTATGTATATTTCAGAAGGATTTGGAGCCAGGAGTGTCTCACTATGTTTGGAGAATAGGGAACAAAATGAGACTCAGGGGATGCATCTAAACTTGTCTCTCAGAAGGCCTGGATGCACTGCTGAGAAGTAACCCTTACCCACTCCTGTCTGCTCCACTTGGGTATAAACAGACAAATCATTTCTCTCAGGGGAACTACCTCCCTTCTTCCCCCTGCCCTTTGCTGTGTACAGTAAATTGCGGCTCATACAAGTTCACTGCAAGTCATTCCAGGGGCAAGCCTGTCAGGCTGTGTGCTCTTCCCAGCTACCTACTGGCAGAGAGCTGCAATGCATCTTGGAAGAGCTAAAAGGGCTGTGCTGCTTCTCTTCCATCTCCAGTTTTGACTCAGATCAGTTAGGACTGCCTGAAGGGAGACTGCTGTTTACAGCCCATGTGTCCAGAAGTGCAAAACTAGCAGGGCAACCTAGCTGGAGTGGCCTGAGTGCATGACCTAGCACCAGGCTCAGGAGCTCTGTCTGGGGTGCACAATCATGAGGGGCTGGGCTTTTTTTCTTGGCAGGGGGGCCAGGATCACTCAGGAGGTGATTTAGATGTGCCTGAAATAAGCTTTCCAGGTTTATAATGGAGTGGCAACTCTTTGCTCAATAAGAGCGAGGCTCCCTTTTTGTTTAAAGGCCAAGTGTAAAATCCATGTCCTTGCTCAGATTGTCCGGCCATTTGGGCTGTTCCACAAGGAAGCAATGTAGGACTACTGTCGAAATTTGGGCTACTGTCCCCTAAAAAGACAGCTGCTTTTTCAGATAGATAGAATCTACCTATATTTGCAGACCACAGCTCTGTGCACCAAACAGTCTTGACATTTATTCCCTTGGTTTGATCTGTGCACATGCTGAAAGAGCAGCTGAAAGGCTTTTTGGTCTACTTCATTCCAAGTAAGCTGAGTAGCTCAAGGAGGTGTACTATAGCCATTGAACTTGACCTGTACTCTCTCAACCTCAGATGAAATATAACCTTTGGCAGAGAGTTAAAAAAAACAGAGAAAGATGTCTTGCTACAATCTGTTTCTGTTAAGTCATTTGGTGGGGAATACAACAAAAAAGTCAGAAGGGCCTGAAAGGGGTTTTGAAAAGAAACTGCAATTACATAGATTTGCAGAGTGGGGTGGTGGCAGTTAGGGATGAAAGAATGAGGTTTGTGGCATGATAAGGGAAGGGAGATTATGGGGATGGAGACCATGGGATGGACGGTGGGGGAGGGAAGAGGGAGTTGGAATTGTAGGAGCAAGAAAGGAGAGGACACTAGAAGGGGTTACATAGGGGTGGGTAGTAGGCTGCAGGGAGCTAAGGCAAGGGGGCACTTGCCAGCTCCACATTCTCCCTGTTCTTTGAAGGAACAGACAAGTGAAACAGAGGACAGCAACAGCAGCAGCAGCAGCTGGAGCAACAAAGACAGAGAGTCCACTTGAACTGAGTATGTGACCCCAGAAGCAGGGCAAGGGTGGAAATGAAGGAAGGACTGGTCCGAGGGACCAGCATTGACTGATGTTGTTTTGTATGCGTTGCGCACATTTGCAGATATTGTAACAGGTTCGGGTGGCCAGCAGGCCTTTGTACGTGTGCATGGGTACAGATTTCTGTAATGGGAAACGTTTAATCCTTTTGTGATGTAAAAGGTAGAACATAGGTATATATAATCTTATACATAAAGAGAGAGAGAGAGAGAGAGAGACATGGAGTTTTTTTTGGTAAAAATATAAGTGTCTGAATTGCTCCACCTGTCTGCACTCATGAGAACCTGCATCCTTAACGTTTACTCCATCTAGTACTGTATATAGCACACACCGTACACTAGAACATTGAGTTCCTGCACCTCTCGCAGAAAGCTGACATCAGTGAAGAAATCCAACATCGCCTTAAACGTGCAAGTGCACTTTTTGGATGCCTGAAGAAACGTGCGTTCAAAGATCGGAACATCAGATCCAAAACCAAGTTCATGGTTAATCAAGCAGTCGTGATCCCCACCTTACTGTATGGAGCTCAGACATGGACAACATACAGGAGACATCTAAAGTGGCTGGAGAAGTATCAACGCCTGCCTGTGGAAGATCTTCCAAATTCAGTGGGAAGACAGACACACCAATGTTAGCATTCTCCTGCACGCAAACACCATGAGTACTGAGGCAACGATCATCCAGTGTCAACTTCTTTGGGTCAGCCACATCTTCCAGATGTCCAAACCCAGACTCCCAAAGCAAGTTTTATTCTCACAGCTCAGCCAAGATATATGTTCAAGAGGAGGGCAGAGAAAGCACTTTAGGGATGTCCTCAGGGCCAACTTAAAAAAATACAACATTGATGTCAACTCACGGGAGACTACCACCCACAACTGACCCAAATAGAAAAAGAGTCTGTTGCAGGGATTTCAGGACTTTGAAACTTCACAACAGTAACAGGGTATGGAAAAGTGGGAGCAGCAGAAATAGCATGTTGCAGACGAAATAAGAACCCAGAACCAACCACTCACCCCATACAGCAACACATCTGAGGTTCAGTAGAGTCTGTTGATCTCAGGTAGACCTCATAAGCCATCTTCGGACACACAGAACCTGGGGGTTAAAGTGGACAATGAGCTGTGTATGAGCCAACAGTGCCCTTGTTGCGTCAAAGAGTGACAGCATACTGGGCTGCACTAGTAAGAGTGTCGCTAGCAGGTCAAGGGAAGTGATCTGTTCAGCCCTGAGGCTACATCTAGAGTACTGTGTTCAGGTTTGAGTCCTCCACTACAAAAAAGATGTGGACAAACTGGACAGAGTCCAGCAAAGGGCAACAAAAATGTTGAGGGGCCTGGGACACATAAGTTATGAGGAGAGGCTGAGGGAACTGGGTTTACAGTATTTAGTTTGAAGAAGAGAAGACTCAGCAAGAGGATTTAATAGCAGCCATCAACTACCTGAAGGGTGGTTCCAAAGAGGATGGAGCTAGACTGTTCTCAGTGGTGGCAGGTGACAGAACAAGGAGCAATGGTCTCAAGTTGCAGCAAGGGAAGTTTAGGTTGGATATTAGGAAAAACTTTTGTGCTTGGAGGTAGTAAAGCACTGGTACAGACATTTTGTAAATGAAAGACTTCAATCTTTTATTCTGTAAAGATTTTTTTTTGTTTTGAAACTGTCCTGCATTTAAAATATAAGGAAAAGAGTAATGGAAATAAAGAACTCCCATATCCAGTTGACCCCAGATTAAAATATTATTTCTGAGGTTTTGGCCTGGCCAAACTGAATCAAACAATCCATTATTTGTAGAGTGCCACTCAGAGCCCTGTTACATGGTAATTTTAGGTGGCTTCTGGAGCAGTTAACCCCTGGACTTGACTGCTCACTAACACCTGTTAAGTGCCTTAAAGCACTCACTTCTGATTTAACGTTACGCCACTCCAGGGCCAGATTATCTATAATCCGCCTAATTTTGCTCCTGTTCCATTAACTTGTGGCTACTCTCCACAGCTTCGCCACCCAAACTGAAGTCCTCCAGCATCCCAAGAGGCAGTGCGTGAGCAGAGATGCCAGGGCACGGTGGGAACACCTGGTAGAGCAAACATAACTGCCTCGGAGTGTCTGATGGTTGTGATGCTTCCCTCTGCTGCTCACACTGGCTCTGCTCCTACTGGGAGCAAAGCAAGCTTGTTCAGCTCAGGGGTACTGCCTCCATGCCACCACTCACACCGTCTCTGCTCACACCAGTGTGAATGGTGATGGGGACACAGTTCTCCCCTGCTTAGACTGGCTTGCTGTGCTCCTAGCAGTGCCAATGTGAGTACCGGCACCCCCTTCTTGGACTGGCTGGCTGTGCTCCCAGCAGAAGCATAGCTGGGAGCAGAGCCAGTTCAACTGGCAGTGGGAGGCACCACAGCTGCCAGGTGCTCCAGGGCTGCAGCACTCTGCCTGGCAGAAGCAGCAGCTCTGTCCTTCCCCTAGCTCCTAGTCCTGCCCCTGGTAATCAAGCCTCTCGTGGCAAGTCACAGCTGTACAGGCGAGGGGCAGTCAGAACAAGTTTTTTGCCTTACTGTGTGACTGCTACACTAAACTGAACAACACTAAACCAGTTGGCTTACAGCATAAGGTCTACAAGGCCCTCACTGGAAAACTCAGTTCCTGTCCAGAAGAGTGTTTTGCTACTTCGATAAGTCTTTTCCTTAGGAGTCAGGCTGGGGAGCAAAAATAGCCTTTTGTATGTGGAACAGAAAGTTTGGAAAAATTCTGATGCTGAGCCGTCGACAGTTTGTTGCAGTCAGTCAAATGGAACTGAACCATTTAGTTCCACCTTGAGTCAACATTGCATTGTGTCCACCTCAGCTGCTGCGGTGCCCCATGGGACCAAGATTTTATATGCCTCATGTTTCCTATGGGCTGGACTCCCTGACCAAGTTGTCACTCAAGCATTGTACTGGGGATACTGGTCCCCTGTGACGCACAACAGTGGTTCAGCCACAGGGGAGGCCATGGTACATCATGGGAGTTGTGGACTGCTCACAGAATTTGGCATGTAGGAGAAAATGGGAGCATGTGATATACAAACTACAATTCCCATGAGGCACCAAAGCAGCTCATGCAGATACCAATTAATGTTGAACTGACCTGGAACAAAATATTGCAGTTCAGCTCAATGTGCCAAAATACTCTAACACCAATGAAATATTTAGGTTAGATTTTCACAGCACAAAATTAAAAAGAAAAAAACCAGCAAAAGCACATTGTGGAAACTGTGTTTTCCATTAGGCATTTTTCCCATTCTCAGAAGCTCAAGTACCAGCTCAGCCATCAAGGCTATAGCCCCTGGAGCCCTTGCTGCTTGCCAGGTCTGGACCCCAGTGCATCAGAAAGCACAAGCAGACAAAAAACAATTTTGTGGATTCCTTCTAAAGCACTACAAATTGTTTCGCAGTTTGTGCTGTGACTGGTTCTCTGACTGGCTTGTCCTTGTTAAAAAGAGACAGCCCCAAGTATTCCAGCCCCTTGGCTGCATTTGGTTCAGACTGTCATTTGTGTACTAAGTCATTTCTAACAGACATCTACAGAATGAAGTCGGTTCTGCAACAGTCGCTTCCCATGGGTGTTCCATAGTTGTGTTGTGCCATTTGAGAGGGCAAAGGAAGTGAGGACAGGGTTTAATGTACATTAGCCAATGACATATTTCCCTCTACAAAGAGCCAAATGAAAAGGGCACTAACAAAAGCCAACAGGAGCATGGGGAATTCAGCAATTCTGAAAATTAGGCCCTTGATCTCTGAGAAAGGAAGAAATGAATGACTGGGGCTGTGTGAAATTTCACCCGGCATTTCATTTTGAAGCTGTTTCAATGAGTTTTGAGTTCAAAACAGTGAAATAGAAGCAAAACAAAAGCCTTAGAAATGAAACATTTGGAAAGTTTCAAAATGTTTCGAACCCAGGCTTAATGGCTTCAGCACCGATCCCAGCTGGCAGCACCAACCTCCTCTCATCCGGCTGGCAAATCGGGGGCTCGCCTACACCCCTAGGAGAGCTGCAGGGGCTGTGCGAGAGTCCTCCCTGGGGTGCAGAGCCCCGATCTTCCTACTAGATGACAGACCAGCACCAGGCACAGCCTGTACCCAGCACTGGGAAGATCGGTGCTGCCACTGGCCCCAGGTGGCAACACCTGCCTCCTGTCATCCAGCAGGCAGATTGGGGGCCCACACCTCTGGGAGGACTCTGGTACAGTGCCCGCAGCCCTCCTGGGGGTGCCAGTGGGCCCCCGATCTGCACACAAGATTACAGGAGTCAGGTGCTGCTCCCTGGGGCCAGCGGCAGCACTGATCTTCCCGGTGCCAGTCCCAGCCGGCAGCACCTGCCTCCTCTCATCTGGCAGGCAGATTGGGAGCTCACTGGAGTCCTCCCAGGGCTGCAGGCCCCCAATCTGCCTGCCAGATGACAGACCAGTGCTGGGCAAAGCCTGCACCCAGTGCCGGGAAGACTGCTGCTGCTGCTGGCCTCAGGCAGCAGCACACGTCTCCTGTCATCCAGCAGGCAGATGGGGGGCCCACACCCCAGGGAGGACTCCAGCACAGCCCCCACAGCCCTCCTGGGGGTGTGGGCAGGCTCCTGATCTGCCTGCTGGATGAGAGGAGGCAGGTTTTGCCATCTGGGGTCAGTGGCAGCCAGGGCCGTTCCTTGCAGGGGGGAAATCAGGGCAACTGCCCCGGGCCCCACACTTTGGGGGGCCCTGCAGAGCCCAGTGGAGTTACTGTGGTGACTCTGTGCTGCCACTGGCTTTGTCTGAGCGGCCGGTGATGGACATCCTGATGCTTCATGAGGCCCCTGAGGTAGGTCTCTATCGCCTCGGTGGCTGCCCCCAAACTTGCCTGCCATGACTTTGAATGTACTACCAGTAGGGGATGAGCCGCTGGAGGTCCCTCAGGGGTGGGTACTCTGCTTGAAGGCCGTTCGTGGGGCTCCACCTCCCCTACATCCCAGCCTCAAGCCAACCTCCAGCAGGACACCAAATCTTGAGGCCTGGAAGTAAAAACTGCCACCACTCAAGGCTGGGCTTGATTCTGGCTCTGTGTCCCCTGGGGCTCTGGGTCCCCTTGAGGCGGCCGTCCCTCTGGTGTAGGTATTTCCTTGGTCTTGATGCCTCCCTCGGGTTTTATGTCCTGAGCGTTTACGCCTGTGGTGGCCCACAAGCCTACTAGTTACATTGACTGGGTCTCTACCCCCTCTGTGATGGGGCTTCACACTATGCCTCCCTATCCCACCCTCTGGGGCAACCAAAGAAAGGGGGAAACAAAAAAAGGAACGGAAGAACAAAAAAAGGAAGTAAGCTGCAATGCCAGCACTCCCCAGCCACACTCACTTCCCTGTGCTGGGGCCCTTCAAGACTAAGAGGCTCAATGGCTCAATTTATGAGGTCTGCGTACCTCGTCACTGCCCCAAAAAGGGGGAAAAGAAAAATGAAGAAAACAAAGTAAGGATCTGGGTGGCCTATAGGGCTTTTCCCCTGGCCCCACTGTCAAGATTCAATGGGGTCCCCTTGACACCCCTCCCTGGCAGTTTCTTTGCCTCCGCTACTGCCAATCCATCTCCTATACCCAATACCCAGGAGTATTCAGGAAGATGATTTGTCATTTCCCCTGGGTCTGCTACGGCCCATTCTTCCGGGCTGTTGCTCCCTTCATGCCGCCAAGTGCAGCTTGCGGTGCTGCTGTCCCTCAGTGTTGGCTGAGGTGTCCCACCCCGGCGTCCCTCAGTCCTCAGGGCTTGAGTTGTCCATCGCTTGAGCAGGGAGACCCTGCCATCTCTGCTGCTGCTCCCTGCCTGGATCTTCCTTCACTGTACTGGCACTGGCTGCTGGCGGTGTGGAGAGCCTCTGCCACTTCTCCTGCTCTTTCCGCTTCTCCCACAGTGTTCCTTCTTATTTCTGTCGGCAAATGATTGCCCGTGATGTTACCAGCCTGCTTCAGCTGGATAAAGGAGTGGCTTGTAACTCGCGTGGGCTCTAGTCCTTGTTCCCGTGGCGTCATGCATCCTGTTGCAGGTGAGTAGTTTTCCTGCTTTTTTGTTTTTATGCATGTTCCCTGTCCCCGTGCCCCCAGGATGCGGCTCGGGGCTCTTTTATCTGAATGCCCCGGGACAATGGGGAAGGCAACAGACTACACTAAACCAACCCAGAACAGGTCAGGGATCTTATACAACACTTGGATATTTCATGTTTGCTGGTTCAGATGACCTGCACCTGAGAGTAAAGCCTTTGACTCTGTCTCCCATAGGCTTCTCTCTAACAAACTGGAGAGTACTGGGCTGGAGCAGTCTACAGTGAGGTGGGTGGGCAACTGACTTAGAGGCTGCTCCCAGTGAGTGGTAATTGATAGGATGGCCTCCTCCTGGAGGGCTGTCTTAAGTGGTGTCCCCTAGGAATTGGTGCTTGAACCTGTCCTATTCAATATATTCAGTAATGACTTGGATGAGGGCGTAGAAAACTCAATGATTAAGTTTGTAGACAATACTAAGCTGTGGGGAAACACAGGCACACCAGAGAATAGGGCAAATATCCAGGATGACCTTGATAGACTGGATTTATAGGTGGAATGAAATCAGATGCGGTTTAACAGCGAGAAGTGCAAGGTTCTTCACCTGGGTAGGAAGAACCCTAATTTGGTATCATTTGTGAACTTAGCCAGTCTGCTTCTGATACCTGAATCTAGAACAGTTATAAATATATTAAAAAGTACTGGTCCAAGTACAGAGCCCTGGGGGTTGCCGCTGGTCACCAGGCACAATGTTGACATGGTTCCATTGACTATCACCCTCTGGGTCCAACCACAAAGCCAATTCCTGAGCCATCAGACCATAAGGTCATCAAGGCCACAGTTCCCCAGTTTAACCATGAAGATTTCATGTAGACCAAGTCAAAGGCTTTTTTGAAGTCCAAATAAATTATATCAACCTCTTCTTTGTCCAGGTGATATGTCACCTGGTCATAGAAGCAGAGACAGATTAAGATGTACTGGGGCCCTCGGAAAACACAAAATTGGAGGCCCTCTCCCCACACAGGAGCTGGGGTGCAGTGGAGAGAAGGTCCCCTTCCTTTCCTGGTACCGGTGAAGAAGGCTGGGTGGACCCTGATGGGCTGGGGGTGGAGAGGGCACATGCCCACCTCTTCTCCTAGCTACCCCTGCTCCCCCGCTATGGCCAAACATACACACACAGACATGCACACATTCTACTCTCAATCACTCTCTGGACATGGACACACAGACACAAACACACTCTGTCTGCCATGAACACAGGCACACATGCTCACACACACATGCACATGCAGACATGCACACACAGAGATGCAGATGGGTGCGCACTCCACTCACTCTCTGCACATGGACACAGACACAAACACACTCCCTTCCATGAACATAGACACACACACAAATGCAGATGAACACAGACATACAGATGCATACACAGACATGTGCACAGATGCATGCACACACAAACAGATGCATGTGAACCCATGCAGAGATGCACACACAAACAGATGCATACACAGAGACGCACACACATGCACTCACACATGCACAGACACACCCAGGCATATAGAGATACACATGCATGCGCACACATGCACGCACACACAGAAACACACACACATGCACAAACACAGGCATGCGCACACCCCCCTCAGCCTGGCCACCTACTTTCCCCCCACAGGACCTCCCCGCTTCCCCACTCTCTCTTGGTCACTATGAGGCAGCCCTCTCCCCTACTCCCCCTACCCCCTACAAGCCACCTGCAGTTTGTCTCGCTCCCTACCTGGCTCCCATTGCACTGACTTGCAGGAGCAGAGCTATGTCCATGCAGCTGCACACATGCATGGGGCTGGGCCAGGTCAGGCCAGGAGCACTGTGCCATGCCTCTGCACTGGGAGGGGTGACTACAGGGGGATAAGGTGAATTTTTGGAAGCTATAGCCCCCGCAAATCTCCCCCAGCACCACCACCCACCTGCAGAGGTGCAGCGTGGCACTCTTGGCTGGCCCAGCTCCAGCCTGACACTCCCAGCTCCATTGGAGGAGGAGCCTGTAGCAGAAGGCCACCTCTGTTTCTCCCAAAAAACTGCTGTGACAATTTGGTTAGGATAGGCCCAGCAGAGAATACACACCTTACCCTATCTCTGTAGGTAACCTGAGCTGGATACATTCCTAAGGGAGAGGGGAAAACTGCTCCTTCTACCTATGTGACTGGCATCACATACCTGGGTGAGGGGCTTGGGCTCCCTGGGGAGCTAGGAACTGCCAGTCTGCTCAGCAACTAGTGATGCATTTAAAATTGGTTGGCTGACAGCCAACAGGTACTGGCCTCCATTGGGCCAGGTAAATGAGGTCATAAGGGTTAAGGACTGCCCAGGAAGAGGGGGCAGCAGCCACGTGGAAGACTCAGAGAGAGAAGACCTGGACTATCTGAAACTTGCTGTCTCTCTCAAAACTCATGATCAAGGAATTGCCTGCCTCCAGAGGGAATCTCCACCTGCCTCTGGCTGATACTTGCCGGTAAGCTACGTGAGATCTAACTAGATATATAGCTTCAGGACCTCAGATGCATGATCAAAGGCTACCCAGCCATGCCCGTTTGCTCTATGGGATTTCTCGGATATTGCTCTACCCTGTACCCTATTCCAACTCTCCCCTTGTAACCAATAAAGTCCTCCTTTGTACCTGGTGTGGGAGACTTACTGGGTATGGATCTAGATTATGCCTTGGGGTCCCCTTGGTTCAGCTGACTAAGAAGACCACTACTTGTGCTTCTGACTGAGGGAAGCACACCCAAGTACTTGAAGTGAGTCAAGTACACTCAAGGCCTACTAGCCCTGTGTTACCCAGGGGACACAGAGCCAGAATCAAGCCCAGCCTTGAGTGGTGGCAGTTTTTACTTCCAGGCGAGCAGGTGTGCTCCAGAAAGGCGGCTGGACAGATGTGAGGTGCCCCCAGGGAGGTACTCATACCCTGGAAAGTGGTCAGGTGCAGTGAGGTAGCTCAATGCAGGAGCACCCCCTAATGGCCCACCACAGAGCCTCACTCCCAGCTTCAGGGAACCAAATGTGAAAACTGGAGTTTTAATCTTGGCACTATTTTTGTCTCCTTGCTGGACTCTTCATCCTGGAGAAGAAAAGGATCAGGGGGGACTTGGTTGTAGCCTATAAGTATATAAGGGGGCTACACCAGGATCTGGGAGAACATAGATTCATAGATACTATGGTTGGAAGGGACCTCAACATATCATCGAGTCCAAGCCCCTGCCTAGGCAGGAAAGAGAGTTGGGGTCAGATGACCCCAGCCAGATGCCTATCCAGCCTTCTCTTAAAGACCCCCAAGGTAGGGCAGAGCACCACCTCCCTTGGAAGCCCATTTCCAATTTTGGCCATCTTAGAAGAAGTTATTCCTGATGTCTAGCCTAAATCTGCTGTCAGTTTGTGACCATTGGTATTTGTTACCCCAAGAGGTGCCCTGGTGACTAGAGCATCTCCGATCCCTTACCGCATCCCCCTAATGAATTTGTAGGCGGCCACAAGATCACCTCTCAGCCTTCTCTTGTTGAGGCTGAAGATGTCCAGGTCCATCAGTTTCTCTTCATAGGGCTTGTCCTCTAAGCCCCTAACCATATGACTGGCTCTCCTCTGGACCCTCTTGAGTCTATCAACATCCTTCTTGAAGTACGGCACCCAAAACTGGATACAGTACTCCCAACTGTGATCTGACCAATGGCTCATAGAGGGAAAGTATCACCTCCTTTGTTCTATTTGTCCTGTATCTGCTGATGCATGATAACGTGCAGCTAGCTTTCCTGATGATTTTTTCTCACTG
>JAGPOW010000797.1:28123168-28143503 GCA_030014935.1 Caiman crocodilus | reverse complement strand
ATCTGACCCCGGTGCTCTTTCCTGCCAAGGCAGGGGGTCGGACTAGATGATCTGCCCAGGTCCCTTCCGACTCTAGATACTATGATACTATGATACTTCTTCACTATCTTACCATGTAAGGCTTTAGAACAGCGATTCTCAATCAGGGTGCCATAGCACACTGGGAGGGTTGTGTGATCCCTTTAAGGGAGCCTCAATGTGTCATGCAATATTAGCACTGCGCGGTATGGAAACACCCACATGATTCACAAGAAACTCAAGGATTTCAATAAAGGAATCCACAGCATCAAAAACATTCTGACCTGTTGTGGTCTTTCTGAGTTCTCTGCAACAGAATAATTATTCTGTTTTTCCAAAGTAAAAAAAATTAAAGCTAATAGTCAGCATTTTCCAAGGGATACCTTGAGTATAACAAAATCTGCCTTGAGTCTAAAAAGGTTGAGAACCATTGCTTTAGACCAGAGTTTTCAGACATACGACCTGCAGGCCATACCCAGTCCGTGGATCTCTATGATCTGACCCATGGGTCTTAGAACAACCTCATGCAGCATGCACTGGCCTCACCCTTAGGTATTTTATGTGGTGGCCATGGCGAACTGGCCCTGCATACTTGCTCTGAGGCTGAATGTGGCCCACAGCCTGCCGCTGCACACTGAAGTCAGCATGCAGGGCTGGCTAGCACAAGCTTTGCATGCAGCATACACTGGGTCCAGTCCCATGTGCTGTCTGCAACATGTGCCAGCCCCTGCCTGAGGCTTGCACTGCATGGATGAGTTTGACACATCTGCTTTAGCTTGATAAGAACAGCTGCGAAAGCAGATAACTCAACAGACCTACAATGTCAGAAGTGCTAAATGCAACACAACGAATTCCTGATTTCCCAAGTTTTAATGGGGAGGAAAAGGCCACAACAGAAAACAAAGTGCACTTTAGGTCTAAGGGGTTTAGGTTGTAGCCATGTTGGTCTAAGGACATAGGCAGACAAGGTTCCTTGGGTGAATTTGATATCTTTTATTAGACCAACCCAAATAGTTGGATAATATTTATTAAGCAAGCTTTCGGGTTCAAAAACCCTTCATCAGGCTAAGGAAGTTTCAGCAGTTGGTGTGTGCTCTTCCACCCAAGGAACCTTGTCTGCCTTCAGGTCTAAGTGACTTTAATGCATATTTATTATTAAATGGTCTCCAAGTCTATACTTGCTTCAGCTGATTTTTTAATGCCATTTTGGATTATGAGATAGGTTTGCAGATAGAGCATTAGTTGCCATTAATGGCCACCTAAGTTATGAACCCAAATCAACTGCAGCTTATATCCTACTTTATATAATACAAAGAAATTTATAATCACACCAGTTGTCACCAAACTTCTGTGGTTAAATACATTCCAGTTGGCTCAGACAACATCATATAACCAAAGAAAACTTTACACAGTTCTGAGGTTGTTTCCAGTGTTTACTGCTTAGTCATCATTGGCTCCTTATTTTTCACTGGGGACCAGCCAGTCATTGGCTGGATCATATGACAAGAACCTATCACACCCAACTTGATTGTGTTTGGTCATTGAAGGAGCAGGCCTTTTTGCTGATCTCCATCTGCTTCCCACCCACTCTGGGTTATTTTGGGGCAATAGTTACTTGAGCTCTCACACTCATCTTCCCTGTGCTTCTCTGAAGCAAATCTCTGGAGCTGCATTGTCAGAACTCAGGTGATCTTGAGGGTAAGTAAAGCCATGGACCTTAATGGTATCACTCCTGCCTTATACTGGCATAACACAAAGTAGTGTCAGGCTTCTTTGAAGGGGCACTGACAAGCCCAAACGTCCCTGGGGAGGAAGCTAGGCCCCACAGCTCAGCAGGAAACCAGTTTGAGACCCCAGAGCTGCACAAATGAACATGGCTGGCCGCTCCTCAACAGATTGTCGGAAAGGCCATGTGTGAACTAGATTTGTGGCTCATGTGTAAGAAAGACTAGCATTTAGTTTGGACCTTTCACCCTGGCAGGTCTCCTGTTGCCAGAGGTACTATCTGCAGCTAGTGGCCATTTGAATGGCAACTCAAAAGCAGGAACAGTCCATGCACCTGCTCAGAGAAGAGGGGCACAAAGCTACATGTAATTGAACAGTGCTGGAACAGGACTGGCTGTTCCTATCAGAGCTGAGGAGCATTAGGGAGCAGCTAGCCCTGTCCTGAGTAAGGCTGGCTGACAGATGAGATCTATTCACAGGATAATGTAAGGTACCACCCCTAACCCCTGACCTTTGCCACCAGAAGTCCCTCCCCTTATCCCCCACCACCCTGGGAATATTCCTTTTGAGAGGGGAAGGTTACCATCTTGGAACCAGAAAAAAAACAAATCATACACTAAAAGTCAAACACCTACTATAAAATATTTTAATTTTATTACAAAAAATATTTTTGTCATGATTTGTGCTTGCATCAAGTATATAGAGATAATTGCATAATAACTCAAAAATAAAGTCTTAGTCTTGTATACTGTGTGTGGGAGATGCAGTTGGGGGGTGTGTGTGTGTATTGTGTGCTGTTGGGAGGTTGTATGGGGGTGTGCAGTTGTGAGGGGGAGACAGGGTATGTTGCAGTGTATATGTGGGGGGTTGTGAGGGCAAGTATGTGGGGTTTGTGGGGTGCAAGGGAGGTTGGGGGCATGGGGGGCCCCCACACACACTCCCCCCATGACACACTCTCTGCTGGCAGTGGTGGCAGCAGCAGCAGTAGACAGACAGTACTCATGTCCCATGCAGGTGCTGCCGCCTAGTGGCACATGACTCCAGCAAGCGCTGCACATGGCAGCAAGGAGTGCAGCCAGGCTGGCCTGCCTCTATTGCACAGGGCTCCATGAACAGCTCCCAGCACCAGGGGAAGCCCCACACAATGGAGTCAGCTGCCTTCGCCACTCCTTGCCATGCAGGTCCTGGGACTCCCCCAAAGTGGAGGGGAGCCCTGCTTCCCGGCAGAATCCCAGGATCTGAATGGCAGGGAGCAGCGAAGGCAACTGACTCCATTGCGTGGGGCTTTCCCCACTGGTGCACAGTGCCAGGAGCTGCACATGTACCACCAGATCCCCATGCAATAGAGGCAGACGAGCCTGGCTGCACTCCTTGCCATCACGTGCAGTGCTGGCTGGAGCTGTGCATCGCTAGGTGGCAGCACCTGCACGGGCAATGAGCACCCTCAGCGTCCATCCCCCGCCATGCTGCTGCTGCCACTGGCTGCAGGGGTTGTGTGCCATGGCAAGGTGTGTGTGTGTGTGGGGGGGGGGTCCATACTCCCCACTCTCCCTCACACTCATACCCTGCCCATCTGAGCTCCACACTCTCGCTGCCCCCTGGGCATGGGGTCTGCACTGCTGCCCTGCTGCAGCTCCCTGCCACCCCCACCCCTGTCCTGTTTCTCTACCTGGTGCCCAGAGCAAGTGGGATGCCAGGGAAGTCAAGCAGGTCCCCCAGCTGCAGCAGTGGCAATGGCAGCAGCCCCACTCGGAAGCTGTGTGCTGGCTGGGCTGGGCCTTTCCACTCACAAGGGTGGGAGCGAGGCGTGGGTGCTGGGCAGGATACAATTAGTTGGGCACCCATGGGCAGGATGAAATTGCCTGCAAGGCTGGATCCGGCCCACAGGATGCATTTTGCCCACCCCTGCTTTAACTCCAGTCAGTAACTAAATCCCTCAGGCAAAAGCAAGGACTTTCTACTGCCTGGTTTAGAGATGTGAAGGCCTGGAAAAAAGTGGTTACAGAACCAGAAAAAAAAAATCAGAAAAGCTTTTTTTTGCTATTTTTTTCTTTGGACTTCTTTAATTTTTTCCTAAAAAACTTAACATTTTTGGAAAAATTAAAAAACCCCTTATGAAATATTTTATTTTAGAATGATGAATAAAATGTTTAAGACAAGGTGTTCATATATTGCTACCCCTTACTCTCCAAAAATGTTTTCTAATAACTATGCAATAGGAAGACTTTTATGTAAAACTGTCTACAGTATCAGATCATACTTAAATCAAGAGCTTGACCAGGAGTTCACCAGGGAATTGGTTGAGGCCACTCGCTCCTGGTGCATGGTTGTCATGGGAGACTTCAACTATCCAGACATCTCATGGGATGAGCACTCAGCCAAATCCAAGCGGTCATAAAGCTTTCTCTTGTGCGTGGATGAGCTCTATCTGATGCAAGAAGTCTACAGGCTGTTGAGAAGTAAAGCAATGCTTAACCTGGCAACAGGGGATGACCCAATCAGCAACCTAACGATCAAAGGGAAGCTGGATGACAGCGACCACAAGCTGATCACCTTCACCATCCACTGTAAAGCTGGCAAGTCAGTCAGCAATACAGAAGTCCTCAACTTCAGGGAAGCTGACTTTGACAAGCTCAGGAGGCTTGTCAGTGAGGCCCTAAGGGACCATGACCCAAAGGGGAGGGGAGTTCAGGATGATTGGTTGCTTCTCAAGGGATCGATCCTGGATGCGCAAGCTAAGTCTATCCCATCTCAGAGGAAAGGCAGCAAAAAGGAACAGCAGCCCTCTTGGCTCTGCAGGGATCTAGCGGACCTCCTGTGTCTAAAAAGAAAGATCTATAAACGATGGAGGACTGGATCCACCTCCAAGAAGGAATACTCTGCAGTGCTCCAGTCCTGCAGGGAGTGAGCCAGGAAAGCCAAGGCTGCGATGGAACTCCAACTAGTTATAAGTATCAAGGACAATAAAAAGTCCTTTTTCAGATATGTGGGGAGACACAGGGAAAAGCAAGGGCAACGTTGGACCTCTGCTAAACCAGATGGATACAACAGACAACCTATGCCGAAGAAAAAGCCATCCTGCTAAATGGGTACTTTGTGTCGGTTTTCCATCAGTCCAATGGGATGCCTCTGCCCATTACGGAATGGGAAGGCCAGGGTGAGGGAGATTCCTTACTCTCCATCAGTGCTGACCTTGTGAAAACACCTTGACAGGCTGGATACTTTCAAGTCAGCCAGCCCTGACAGTTTATACCCCAGGGTACTCAAGGAGCTGGCAAGAATCATAGCTCAGCTTCTGGCACGGATCTTCGAGAACTCCTGGTGCTCTGGTGTAGTGCCCAAAGACTGGAAGAAGGCCAATGTAGTGCTTATCTTCAAGGAAGGGAGGAAAGTGAATCCAGCAAGCTACAGGCCCATCAGCCTGACCTCTGTCCTGGGGAATGTCTTAGAAAAGATTATTAAGGGGGCCATTCTTAACAGACTGGCTGGTGGCAACATCCTGAGGGATAGCCAGCAGCACAGGTTTGTTGTGGGTAGGTGTTGCTTGACAACTCTTATTTCCTTTTACAACCAGGTGACTGATCACCTTGATGTCATATATGTTGACTTTAAAAAAGCCATCAATCCAATATCCCATGATCACCTCTTGGCAAAGCTGGCCAATTGTGGCCTTGAGTCCACCACGATCTACTGGCTGGGAAATCAGTACCGTGGTCAGACCCAGAGGGTGGTGGTTGACGGAATCAATCGTCATGGTGCCCTGTGACCCGTGGGATCCCCCAAGGCTCTGTCCTTGGACCCATATTGTTCAACGTCTTCATTAATGATGTGGACTGTAACAGGAGGGACGGTAGAGTTGCCGTGCTATCTCCTGTCGCCTCCTCTACTGCGCCAAGCTTCTGACTTGCACCCTCCTATTCTCGCCCACCACGACTTTGATGATCTGTGTTTTTATAGGGGGACTACCTCTCTTCCACTTGGCCACAGTTCTCCTGCTCCGGGCGTTCTGTATATCTAAGCCTTGTGGGCTTTCTCTGGACACCGCCCTTCTCACTGGGGCCTCTCTGTACTGCTGCCCCTCTCAGTGGGGCTCTCCATGCCCCCACTGGGGCCTTCTCCGTATGCTGCCCTTCTCATTGGGGCCTTCTCCATAGTGCTGCCCTCTCACTGGGGCCTTCTCCATAGTGCTGCCCCTTTCCCGGGGCTCTCTGCACCCACACTGGGGCTGGGGTCCTCACTCTGCTGTAAGCCCCCTATGAGGGCTCCTCCATCCCCTTATAGTCTCACCCAAACCACCAGTGATAAACAAACTGCAACATAAACACACGCCCCTGGGCTACAAAGCAAACATAAGCCTCCAGCCAAACTGCGCTCAGGCCTACCAGGGGTCTCTGTCACCCTGTGGTGACCAACACTGCTCTGGCATCCCAGCTCGGCTTCTCTCTCCCTTCTGGCAGGAAGATCCTTCTGCCTCGGCTGCTGTTAGGGAACTGCCGCCTGGCCTCCTGCCTGTGGTTTATATAGGAGCCAGGCCCTGGCCCTTCTTGTCAGCTGGCTAGGCAGGTGCAGATCATTAGCTCCCTCTAGTTGCCTCAGCAACCAGCACCTGAGGAGTCTTCCAGTCTCTCTCAGCAGCAGGCACCTTAGTGTCCTGCTACACAGACATTGGAGTTGGAAGTGGACCGGCCAAGTTTGCCAACAACACCAAACTTTGGGGCAAAGTGTCCACACTTGAGGACAGAAGGGTGATCCAGGCTGACTTTGACAGGTTCAGGAAATGGGCAGACGAGAACCTGATGGTGTTTAACACCGAAAAATGCAAGATTCTCCACCTTGGGAAGAAAAACCTGCAGCATGCTTATAGGCTCAGCAGTGCTATGCTGGCTAGCACAATGGACAAAAGGGACTTGGGGGTCATGATTGACCACAAGATGAACCTGAGCCTTCAATGTGATGCTGCGGCTAGTAGAGCGAGCAAAACACTGGCTTGCATCCATAGATGCTTCTCAAGCAAATCCCAAGATGTCATTCTCCCATTGCACTCAGCCTTGGTGAGGCCATAGCTGGAGTACTGCATTCAATTTTGGGCCCCACAATTCAAAAAGAGTGTGGAGAAGCTTGAGAGAGTGCAGAGGAAAGCCACGTACATGATCAGAGGTCAGGACAACAGACCTTATGATGAAAGGCTGAGAACTATGGGACTCTTCAGCAGGGGTGATCTGGTGGGTGCCTGTAAGTTTATCAGGGGTGTACATCAGGATCTGGGGGAACATTTGTTCACCAGCGGTCCCCAAGGGATGACAAAATCGAATGGTCACAAACTCCTCCATGACCGTTTCAGGCTGGACATAAGGAAGAACTTCTTTACTGTCCGAGCCCCCAAGGTTTGGAATAGATTGCCGCCAGAGGTGGTTCAAGCACCTACTTTGAACGCTTTCAAGAGACATTTGGATGTATATCTTGCTGGGATCCTATGACCCCTGCTGACTTCCTGTCCCTGGGGCAGGGGGCTGGACTCGATGATCTTCCAAGGTCTCTTCCAGCCCTAGTCTCTATGAAATCTATGAAATCATTACGATTCCTATACACCAAGGACAAACAGTACAGGACAACTCTAAAATGCAAGAGGAAGATGCATTTCTGCCCCCAGGGGGCACTGCCATTTCCACAAGAGAAGAAAGAAGGATTCAGAGCCTTCTTCACTTGTGGACTTCCTCTATTATTGACTTTTGATCTAGAGGTTGGTGGATGTGCTCCTGTCCTCCTGACTAGGCCTCAAAGGACTGGGAGTGGACTCTGGCAGGAGCATCCATTTGTTCCTGTAGGGATTAGAAACCAGGAGCTTATTGTCTTGCTTGCTCAAAAGCCTCAGGAGAGGAGACAAGAGCAATAGGCCTGTGTGAAGCAGCTAATATTTGCTTCAGATTCAGATTCAGCCAATTTGGGGGACAGTGATTCGATTTGGTGATTCAAATCACTGTCCTGAATTGATTCGGCCGAATCTGATTTGGAGATTTGACTGCTGCCAAGTCAGCCGAATCTCCAAATCACACAGGCCCCATCCTCTGCCTGCTCTCACTGACTGCCCCGCCTGCCCCAACTTCTGGCTCTTTGGAAGAAAAAAAAAGCCCTGACTCACCAGATACTGCCACATGCAGGTGGGGGGTGGCTCTGCACAAGCCCCCTGAAGCTCCAAGGCTGCTGCAGAAGCCAGTGAATCCAGGGAAGAGGGTCTTTTTTTTTCTTAAAGGGTTGGGAGCTGGGGCTGGTGGGGCAGCCATGGGAGGGGCTGGGGGAGCAGGCAGGGGTTGGGGAGCTCATGGCAGAGCTCCCCACATGGCATGGGGCAGTGGGGGGCAGCACAGATCGCCCTCCCACTGGACAGGACCTGGTGAGTAGAGGCTTTTTTTTTTTAAAGGGCTGGGAGCTGGGGCTGGGCCAGGCAGCCATGGTGGGGTGGTGCTGGGGGAGTGGGAGGAGGTTGTGGGGGGCTGGAAGAGCAGGCAGGGGATGGGGCCTGGCAGGGGTCTTCCCATGGTCCCCTGTCCCTCCCCCCGGCCCCTACTTACCAGCTCAGAGTCCAGGTCCAGCTCCATGCTGCAGCAGGCAGGGACTGCCCGAATCACCGAAGCTCTCTGAATCAATTCGGAGAGCTTCAAATCAATTTGAACCTTTTAATTGGTTGGTCCCCTGATTCGATTCAGATTCAGAGATTTGGCCAAATCTCCTCTGAATTGAATCAGCACCCAAAGCTTTGCAAAGCCCTACACAGCAAATCTAAAGGTTTTGGAGTTGGAAGGAACCTGCCTCCCTCCTGGCCCTGTGATCTTGAGATCCATAGCAGTACATAAGCAGCACAAAGGAGGTGAAAAAAAGGATACTTCTTTATTGAAAGGTAAGAGTTTTAATTTTTCTGAATTCAGTATATTAAACCATTTTAGCTGCATTAGTATATTTTCATAACCTATGTAATTCATAACTGAATTCCTACTAATCTGATGTTTTGTGACAAATCACCCAACTTTAGCAGTGAGGTGAGGCCTGCAGGGCAGGGAAGTTGTTCACAGTTAACTCTGAGGAGGCCTCTCCTCCATCCATTACTAAATGGGTACATGCTGTAGCTTAGGGTTTATATATGCAACCTAACCACTTAATTACATTTTTCTTTTTTCTCCCGCACCAAAATGGTGAAACCAACTTCTAGCATATGGAAGCATTTCCACACTGCAAGTTATTCTGAAAAAAAAAGTGTTTTGCAAATACTGTCAAATGAAATATGCATTTCCAAATGCTACTAGGTTGACCAAACACATCCTTTTTACTGTATGTAAAAAATGTTCTGCAGACATTAAAAAATCCTTTATGGATCTAAGTGAGAAGGTAGATCACGATGATGAAAGTGCAAGTAGCTTTTTCCAATGTTTTCAGTCCAGAAGTCCTCCTGCTGCTGCTGCTTTTACTTCTTTTATAATATCACCATCATAAAGGGTTGCCCAATCAACATCCTCAAGTAACCAAATATTGCAACCAATTGTATACAAAAGACTCTGAGTAGCTTCATTCATAGACAAGATCACACCAGAAGATCAGGAAAAAATTGACCAAGCTCTTGCAAGTGCAATATATTCTTCTGGGACGCCATTGTCAATAACTGAAAATGCATACTGGCAGAAAGCTTTTAAATTACTAAGACCATCATACCATTTGCCCTGCAGACATTCTTTGAGCAAGCCTCTTTTGGAGTCAAAATATGAACGTGTAATGCAATCTGTGTAAGGAAAAATCAACGAAGCACTTGGTCTTGCAGCACTTACAGATGGATGGACAAATGTGCAGGGAGACGGCATCATAAACTTTGTGATAACAACACCTCAACCAGATTTTTACAGAAGCATTGAAACAGAAGAGAACAGAGTATATCAGTAGTAAAATACTTTAAGTCCTACAGAAAATTGGGAGTGGTAAAGTATTTGCTTTGCTGACTGACAATGCAAGTAACATGAAAGCAGCATGGGAGATCATAATAGATAAATATCCACATATTACTGTGATAGGATGTGTATCCCATGGGCTCAACTTGCTTTTTAATGACATCGTAAAGTTGGACACTCTGCAAAAGATCTATAGAAGAGCAAAAGAAGTTTATAAAACATGTAAAAGCTATTCATATTGTAGCTGCAGTCTTTTAAGAAGAAGCAGGAAGAAAAGAATGCAAAGAATAAAATAGAGACACTCAAACTCTGTAGTAAAACTAGATAGGGTGGAGTGGTGATCTCATTTGAAAGTTTACTAAAAAACAAAGAAGCTCTTCAAGAAACAGTAATAATTGAGGATCTTAAAGTACCCAGAAGTGTAAAGGATGCTGTACTTGATGAGGATGTCTTCCGGGTTCAGCTGCAGAACTCCCTGAAAATTCTAAAGCCAATTTCTTCAGCAATCACTGCATCTAAATCAGACAGTGTGCTTTTGTCAGACATTCCTTACCAAATGGCCCATATGAAATCAACCATTTTTGAGACTCTAAGTGTATCTCCGCTTACAAGTACAGAAGAAAGAGAAGTGAAAGACCTTATTAACAGATGGGAAGAATTTTGTTTCCAGTCAATTCATGCTGCTGTAAATCTCTTGGATCCAAAATTCAAAGGCAGAAATGTTAGTGATGGTAGCATCATTACTCCATTTGACTGGATTACAAAACAAACAACACACTTAGGACTTGATGTTGGAAAGGTACTTTCATATGTTGCAGAATACAGAACACCTTCAGGTATTTGGTCCAGGAATGCAATCTGGGACTATGGCAAGCATATCCCTCCTGCAACATGGGTGCAAGTCCTTTGCACGACACAGCCTCTGCCTCTTCTTGCTTTTTGCGTGCTTCAGAGTCCTCCATCTTCTGCTGCATGTGAAAGAAACTGGTCTATGCTTGGAAATACTCACACCAAATCAAGAAATAAACTAACATGTGAAAGAGTAGAGAAGTGTGTCTCAATCCAGGCAAACCTTCTGTTTTCAGAAGTCCATGAAAATGATAAACATGAAGGATCAGAAAAGCACTAACTGCTGATAGTGACAGTTCAGAAAAAAGACTTATTAGACAAAGTTTCATGAAGCAAAATTTGCATTAGGGCAGGGGTTCCTTTTTTCTCAGCTTTTTCTAAAAATGAGTGTTTTCTGTATATGCTTGACACTGTGGAGGAGACTAAGTCCAGAATATATAACTTCCTTTGTTTTACTATAATGTTGATAGTTTCTTCTATTTTCTTTCTTTTCTTTCTATTTAATTTTTGCCTGCTTCTCATAAACTGGCAAAAACTAAGAGATGCTAGGTTCCTTAGAGTTCAGCAGCTGGTAGCTCCATTTGTAACAAAAAAACATTTTAAGGTAAATGAAATGAGTAAATTGGTGATTATTGTCTGAATGAACTATACTTTTAAATTTAATAAATGTACCAAACATGATAATTTTATGAGCAAGCCAAGTTATACATAATACGTTTTATGTTCTTAAAGTAGCAAAGTGAATTTAGATCTGTAAAGGGTGCTAAGGAAATAAGTATTGCATATATTTCAAATTTTCCCAACATTTCCATTTTTTCAAAAAAAAAGGGGGGGGGGCAGGAAAACGTTTTTTTTTCCATGACTTCAACATTTCTGGAAATTTTACATCTCTAGCCTGGTTCCCAGCTTACATTCACCTCTACGTGGAAGGCCAGCACCTCCAGCCCATGAGAGGTGCTAGTTTCTCTTTGTTCAGGTGAGGGCTCATCCTGTTGCAAAATCCCTGCTGATAGCTTGGCTTACTCACTAAAAATGAAGCTGAACAAATGGAAGTAAAAGATCTCAGTTCTAATTAACCCTCTTAATGCCTCTACAAGCATCTTTCCAATTGCACTGGCAACCACTCAGTAACCTGGATATTGAGTAACCACTCAGTATCCAGGCCCTGCCTCATTCATTACACTTTAAAGACAATGGGCCAAATTAAACCTGGTGTAAGCAGGTGCAACTCCCCTGGAATTGCAGGTAGTTCTAACTTTAGTTATGCTGCATAAAATCAGGAGTAAATCCCTTTGGACTTTATTACCTGAGCTCTAAGTACATGTACAATCTTAAATCAAAAAACTATTTGTGCAAAGCATTAAATCGAGGAAGTAGCTCTTTCGTCACCCTCCTGCTTTTCACCTCAAGAGCTTAGGGCAGAAAGCCTACATCAGGTCACAAATGGAATCACACTTGATGTTCTCATCCTAGTCACCAGTGCACAGTTGGGTACCTCTTCTCAAAAGAAGATCAGGCCAAAAACTACAGGTGGTGGCTAAGAAACCCTGGCAGGGCTGTGCATAGTCCTGGGTTCAGGCTATGGAAGAAGCCCCAAGACTAGACTAGCAAGGATAATGCAGATCAAGATTGGAATGCTCTGGCAGAACAACATATAGGCCCAGAGCTGCAAAAGTAAGAGTGACCTACATGAACTAAGCTGTATACAAGGATCCACAATTGGACCAGGAGGGAGTTCAATATTAAAATGTCTCCCAGAGTTAGGATATGGGGGTAAAATGGTTAAGATTTCTTATTATAGCTCCAGAGACTTACTGTGGTCTCATGTCCCAGTCCATCCAGCTGTGAATGGGTATCTAACCATTTAGGCTGAAGACGCAAGGGTGGCCAAAGGTGACGCTGGCCATGTTACTCCTTTGTGTGCTGCTGACTACAGAAATGGGCATACCTTAGTCATGCCCCCCCAGTGTGGGCTACCAGGCTTGGGTGGACCTTTGATCTTGACTTTTCTTGTAGAGCTAGGAGGGGCACAGTCCCTTCCTCCATCCAGCATGCACCCTCTTCATTCCACCAGCAACATGTTTGCCTAAAGCAGGAAAAAACAAATGACAAATACTGATACTTTCCTACTTAGAAAAATAAAGCAGCAGGAATCTCTGTACAAAAACCTGAGTAACCCAGAGCTAAATGCTCATATACTCACTTCCTGTGCTACTAAAGAGCTCACAAAACAGGCTGCAAGACTAGAAATCAAAGCTCAGCCATGTCAAGAGGGGGAAATAAATAGTGTATAGAGTCATAAAGAAATAGGGCTGGAAGGGACCTCCAGAGGTCATCTAGACCAATGCCCTGCCTGTCTGTCCAAACCAGTCCATACAAACCATAATCTAAACTCTACGTAAGACTACCGTCAACTCTAACACAACACAGACCTAACACCCTAACCAGCCACAGGTAAAGCAGGGGATTGCAACCAATGTCCTGCTTCTATAACAGGCTGTCGATATATGCTCAAGAAATCTCAGGTAGAGGACTGCATCCCCCTACCACTGAGGAAGTAAAAAACTCCCAGTCCATACTAATCTAACCATGGGGTAAAATTCCTTCCTGACCCCAAATATGGCATTTGGTCTGACCCTGAGTAGAGGGGCAAGATCTATTAGCCAGGAACCTTTGCTTTGGTCCCAGCAGGAACACTCGCACACCCCAGTCAAAGTCTCCAGCCACGACCTAATGTCTCCAAGGGAGGCTTAAAAACACCCTGGCATATAACATAGGCAACCAGCAAAGCCCAGAGCATGGGAAATACCTTAGCATAGCTATCCTTAAATTATCTTTGATCAATGGCTATCCAACCTCTTCTTGAACACCTCCAGTGATGGAGAGTCCACAGCTTCCCTAGGCAGTCTATTCCACTGCCTTGCTATTCTTTCTAACAGTGAAGAAGTTTTTCCTGATATGCAATCTAAATGTATCTTCCTGCAAATTCAAGCTGTTGGTTTACATCTTCCTCTCTGCAGCAAAAAGAAAAGGTGCTTTTCCTATTATTTATTGGAGTGCTTAAAATATTTGAAGACTGCTATCATGTCCCCTCTTAAGTGCCTTTTCCGCAAGCTGAATATGCCTTGCTCCTTCAGCCTCTCCTTGTATGACTTACTTTCCAAGCCCTTTATTATCTTTACTGCCTGCCTCTGGACCCTCTCTAACTTGACATGCTCTTTAAACTGTGAAGCTTAGAACTGCACACAATTCTTCAAATGAGGCCTAACCAGTTCCAAATACAGAGGTACTATCATAGAATCATAGAAAATTAGGGAGCTCAGGAGGTCATCTAGTCCAACCCCCTGCTCAAAGCAGGACCATCCCCAATTAGATCATCCCAGCGAAGCCTTTATCAAGTTGAGTCTTAAAACCTCCAAGAATGGAGATTCTACAACCTCTCTGGGTAATGTTACAGTGTTTTACCCTCCTAGTGAGAAAGTTCTTCCTAATATCCAACCTAAAATTCCCTTGATACAACTTGAGACCGTTGCTCCTTGTTCTGCCATCTACCACCACTGAGAACAGTCCAGCTCCATCCTCTTTGGAACCACCTTTCAGGTAGTTGAAGGCTGCTATTAAATTTCCTCTCAGTCTTTTCTTCTCTAAACTAATTAAGTCCAGTTCCCTCAGCCTCTCCTCAGAAGTCATGTGCTCCAGCCCCCAAACTATTTTTGTTGCCCTCCACTGGACTCTCTCCAATTTGTCCATGATAATACTATAACCCTCCATGTCTTGTACCTAATGCTTCTATTGATGCATCCCAAAATTGTATTCACCCTGTGTAAGGCTGTAATACACTGCAGAGTCATACTGAATCTGTGATTTTTCAAGACTCCCAGATCCTTTTTTATAGTGCTACCATCCAACCAAGTGTCAGCCATTTTATATTTGTGCTTTTGATTATTCTTTCTGAGGTGTAGCACTATGCATTTGCCCACACTGAACTTCATTCTATTAGCTCTAGCCCAGCTTTCCAATCTGTCAAGATCCTTCAGAATTGCACTTACATCCTTCAATGTGTTCACAATCTTTCCCAGTTTTGTGCCATCCTCAAACCTGCTCAAGAAGCTTTTTATGCCAGCATCCAAATCATTAACAAACATGTGGAACAGCACAGGGCCCAGGACAGACCTCTGTGGGACTCCACTCAAAACCTTCTGCAATTCTGACGTGGCTCCATTAATAATTACCCTTTGCTTGTAGCTCTTGAGCCAGTTACCTATTCACCTTTAGTAGTTTTGTCTGGTCCACATTTCTCCAATTTGTTTATGAGAAGGTCATGTGGGACCTTGTCAAAAGGCCAGCTGAAGTCCAAATACACTATATCCACAGCATTCCCATCATCCATCCAAGTAGTTACTTTGTCAAAATAGGAGTTCAGGTTTCATAGTTCATACATGTTAGGGGCTGGAAGGGACATTTGATATGATCTGTTTTTCATAAATCCACGCTGGATACTTGCAATCAGCTTTTTCTCCTCCAGGTGCTTGCAAAGGGCTTCCCTTAGGATATGCTCTAATAACTTCCCAGGTATTGAGGTAAAGCTAACTAATCTGTAGTTCCCCTATTTCTCCTTTTTTTAAAGAGGGATGCTATCTTGGCCCTTTTCTAGTCCTTCGGTACCTGGCCTGTCTCCCACAACTTCTTGAAGATCATTGCCAAGGGGTCTGAGATCTCCTCTGCCAGTTCCTTCAAGATCCTGGCATGAAGTCCTTCTGACCTTGCTGACTTGAATTCATTCAGACCCACCAAAAGCTCTCTGACCATCTCTTTTGCTATCTCATCCCTCAGCCTGCCCCCTTCTGTATCCAAATAATCCATATTAGGTGTCTGGCTGCAGCTTAATTTTTTTGTGACATCTGAGACAAAGTAGCTACTGAATAGCTCTGCCTTCTTTGCATCTTCTCTTAAGAGTTGCCCCTGGCTTGTTAACAGTGGACCCACACTTTCTTGGTCCTACTTTTATGGCCAACATACTTATAGACCCTTTTCTTGTTGTTCTTAATTTCCCTTGCCAGGTACAGCTCATTCTTTATCTTTGCCTTCCTGATTTTGTTCCTGCAGGTTCTGACTATTTCCTGATATGCGTCCTTGGTGACCTGCCCATTCTTCCATCATATGCCCAATTCCTTTGCAAGCAAAATCCCAGCACATCTGCTTCAGCTCTTCTCCTCTTCCCACTCACGCACTCCCTACCATCCCTGCAAGAACTCCTTCTATATTGGCTCTCACAGCAGTTTCATCAGCATGGGACAGATGGTTCTTGGGGTCCCAGGCAAAGTCTGACCACCAAGTAGTAGACATGCTGGAACAGGGCAGAGGATTAGGCAGCTAGAGGCATCTGACAGGATGGCCTTGCAGTTGGAGGGATCTAAACATTGTCAGGAAGGGAGAAGTAGAAGGGCTATTTCAGAAGCTGGTGGGGGCTCTGGCAGCTCTCATTAGTCAGCATGAAAGAGCAGGACTGGCAAGTTTCTATGGAAGGTTCACAGCAAGGCAGCCTTTAAGGGAGGTTAGAGGTATTTTTAGAAAGAAACCGGTAATAAAACAGCACACCAAAAAGATAGGCCCCTATGCACATGTCTCTGTAGCACACACTGTACTGAGCTCTTCTTGCACTACTCAGAGCTTTAAACCATGTGTATTACCCAGTCACCTTAATCACCATACAGTATAAGCTCAACATGAAAGCAATGAAAGTATGATAGTATATCTACAGTGCCTTCAAAACAGGGAATAAATTCAGCCTTACAAAGCCCCAAAGGTATGTTAATATTTCCATTTCATAAATGGGGAAACAAAAGCATGGAGAGGACATGTGACTTTTCCCAAGGTCACACAGGAATCCATGGCAGAGCCAAAAAGAGACTCCTGAGAGAAAAAATGGTCCAGGGAGTTGGAATATTAGCTTACTGTTTGAGAAACCTGGGTTCAACTTATGTGGCTTGGAGCAAGTAATTTCTCATCTGTAGGCCTCATTTTTCCCAATCAACTTCTCAGAGCCCTTGTGAGAATAAAAGCATTATAGACCATTAGACCTTAGGAGGATAGTGAGGCAGAAATCTGCAAGAGCACCATCCTGCTCTTTGTCCTCCTCATGAGAACATCCCTCTTTCTGGAAAGACAAGCTACCAAACACCATATAGTAGCCAGACATACACTGGTTTCTTCTGTGAACCTGCACTTCAAGATTCCAGGGCCACCTATGCAGAACTTGTAGGGTCTGGTGAGAAAAGAAAGCAAAAGTAGCATTGGAGTTGCCTGGTGAAAGACTCAGAAAAATGGCACTGGAGTCTCCCTGGAAATTTTTCTTCAAAACCCTAGAACTACACTTCTTTGGAATAGAAGCACAGATTTGGCAGAAAATGAAAATATAGGTTCCCATCCCGCTCAATTTGACAAACAATGCTAGCACTTGGTGCACAAGTAGATTTTTTCAAGCTATATCAATTTATAATTAATATTGATTGTATGTATATTAATAAATATTAATTAATAATAATGAATATTGATTAATTAAAGATCAATATATCTTGATCTTTAATTAATACAATGGCATAGATGTGAGACTACAGAAAACATCATATAATGTTATATATGCAATTGCATAACATAAGACTACATGATATTATAGCAGCATTGCAGAGGACTCCAGTAATTGTGTATGCAAATAACCAGAACTGGAAATTGGCATGCACAATCAGGATAACTGAACACATAAATGAGGCATGAAACTGCACTTGCATTTTGCGCACACAGAGATATGGCTAACTGTTTGGAATTCTTTCTCCTGTACCTTGCCGATAGATTTCAAAGTGAAGTAATTAAGGAGGCATTGCTCTCTCAGACCTGAAAGTGAAGGGGAACTAGAATAGAATTAAAAGAAAATAGGTCATGAAAGTTTATTTAATTGTTAGAATATAATCAAGGGAATGAAAAAATGCAAACTGCAATTGCAAGCTGGCTTTCAGCCTTCAGAGTCAGTAGACCTGACTAGGAGTATAAAATAACAGTCCGTGCCTTGAGATAGCCTGCCTGATACACCAAATTGAACACCTCACTACTTCATTTATTGGGAATGAGAGCTGGTCACATGAACCACTGTACTCAGCCAAACTAATTCCTGACCTAAGTCCACTGAAGTCAATAGCAATTCACTAAGGAAGAGCCTGGCCTGTGGTCCTTGCCTCTATACCACTAGGTTGCAGGTAGGAATTTGCTGCTAGGAATTTTTTCTTTTCTTCTTCTTTTTTTTTTTTTTTTTTTTTTTTTTTTTTAGCTGTTGAGAGGACTCAGTCAGGATAGAGGAATTTAGTTTGGGATTGCAAGAAAAATATACAACTTTTGATTGTCCAGGAAGAAACTATTCATTTAAAAAGCTGTAAAGGGCTTTGTCAAAAATAAAAAGAACAGCAGCTAATTTCTTTAAAAACAAGCATTTGATAGGAACAATCCACCACTTTCTGCAAATATCTGCCTTTGCAGCTGGTACTGCATTTTCAGAACCGATTCAGTGTTTGAGATTATAGGGAGAGTCTGACAAATTGAAATGAGAAACTAGGCAGAGGACAATCAAGATGAGGACATGAGATTTCAGCTTTACAAAACACCAGCGATAACTATGAATTTAAAAAAATGTTGTAGCATTCCAGGCAATCAGTGCAAGGGACAAGGAAAGGTGGGAGGCTACATAGATTGATGAATAATGGAGGGGAAACTTAGGAGGCTGTGGAGAGTCATGGGAGAAAAAGAGGGATAGTATCAAATTGAGAGAGGACATTTCCTGACAGCTGCTTAGATCCCAGGTTCACTGTCTCATATTCAAAACCAAGCTGTTCAACTAGTGGCCCATGGGCCACATGCAGCCCAAGAATGGTTTTGTTGAGGCCCCTCAGCTCCAGTCCAGCTGCTGCTCCCCTCATTGATCAGGCTGTAACAGGAATCAGAATCTCCATTTTCCACCTCCAACTTCTGCCTTCTGCATGTCCCCCAGGGGATGAGGTGGTGCAGTGCAGTGCTGGGAGTTGAGGGTAAAGCTGAGGCCATTCGAGTGTGCAGCTTAGCAGTGGGGGAGAGGGGCACATGCAAAGGCAGGGGGGTGTACGGAGTGCCTATGCAGGCATAGTACAGCAGGGTAGGGGCATTCATGCAGGGTGCACCCCAGGACCCATGTCCCACATTGGTGCAGCCCCCGTAACATGTGACCCTAGATTGCTTAGAAGTTGTGCAGCCTTGGTTTAGAAGACAATGAGAAAAGAAAGTGGACTAAGCCAGATCTGGTCTGGTATACTTTTGGAAAACAAATAGAACATAACTGTATCTTGACTATGACGCCAAATCATTCCCCAGGATTTGGCCCAATTCAGGGTATGGCTAGGCCTTGTCTACATTAGAAGTCCTAGCCATCCTCTACCTTTCCTAGGGAGTCACCCTTACACCAAGGGAGGGATCACTGGGGTGGGTGTGTCTGGGCCGTATCTAGCCAAGTTCTTTCAAACACAGGTTGGGGATACAGCAATGGGAGGCAACCTTTTTGGAAGATGTGCCAAAAATTCTCTCCCCATCCTCCCCGAGTACCACTCTGATCCTTTTCCTCTGCCCAAGTGGCTGCTCTGATGTTTCCTGCCCTGTGCTCTGTGCCCAGTCTGCTTCACTGTTTTCTGGTCCCTGCCCTTTCTACCATGGTGCTATTTACCCTCCCCTTGGTCTGCCCCTTGCCACACATGGAGGCTACCCATGCCACTTGTGGCAAACAGGCTGCAGGCTGGCCACCCACAAGTCAGAGAGGACCTGCCTTTTATAGGCAAGGGCCGTAGAAGCTCTGCCCCCAGTAGGTGGGGTTTGCCTGTGCTCTGAGTCCTTCCTTCTCCTGATGACTGAAATCCCCCATGCCCATAGAAATGCCACCCCTAAGAGGGGGGACTTACACAGGCCCTGCCCAGACAGGGCAGAGTGCCAGATAGGCCCTGCCCCATGAAGTGATCAGGCATGATAGGTGCCCCAAGGTTTTCAAGCCTTGTGTGGGTTGTGGGGAAGGAGGCAGAAGTTCCCTGGCAGCCTCTGAAGATCAGTGATGGTGCCCGGCTACCCCAGCATCAGGAGGAGCACCAAGCAAAGGAGAGCTGTGATGGGCCAGGATGGAGCAGGGAAGCCGGTTCACAGTGACTGGGGAATTTGGAGCTTCTGTGACAGGAGCCAAGCTGGGGGGCAGAGGACGCAGCAACACAGTGTCTGGGGGGTGGAAAGAAATGGGGAGGCAGGGAGGACGCATGGAAGCAGCAACCAGAGGGCATGAAGGGAGCCAAGAAAAGGCCCGAGGGGCGGCAGCAGTGAGCAGGTGCAGGGCAGAGACCTTTGGCTGGAGGCTGCCAGCGAGGACAGACGGGGCGAGGACCGGGAGGAGGGAGGCTCACGGGCGAGAGGGGGAAGAGCCGCGTGGGCACGGGGGCAGCAGGGCCGGGTCCGGCTGCACGCGGCGGTGCGGGGATGGGGATGGGGATGCTGCGGCGAGGCCGGGCCGGGCGCCCCGCTCCGCTCACCGGTGTCCTGCTCGCCCAGGAACGCGTCCTCCTCCTTCCTGGCGCGCAGGCAGCTCTCGGCCGCGGCGCCGCCCGGCTCCTCCTCGGGCAGGCGCGGGAAGCTGGTGATGCTCATGTAGTCCACGGGCGAGTAGGCGCCCAGCGTGCTCTGCTGGCTCGCCTCCTTCTCGGCCGCCGCCGCCATCGCGGCGCTGCTGCTGTTGCTGCTGCTGCTGCCCGGCCCGGCCCGGC
>JAGPOW010000797.1:28037729-28117943 GCA_030014935.1 Caiman crocodilus | reverse complement strand
CGTCTGCTCCCCCCCCCCCCCCGTGCCCCCGAACCCCCCCCCCAACCCCCCCCCCCCCCCCCGGGCCCCCCCCCCCCCCCAGTCCCCCACCGTTAAAAACCCCCAAACACCACGGGGGGGCCCCCCCGGGGGTTTATTGGGGGGGGGGTGGTCGCTGGGGGGGGGGCGGGGGGGTGGTGTGTTGGTGTCTGGTCCTTGGGGGGGGGGGGGGTGCAGACGGGATGAGGCCTGGCGAGGGTCCCCCCCCATGGTCCCCACCCCCTTTCTCCAGCCTCCCCTGCCCCACCTCCTACTTACCAGCTCTGAGTCTGGCTCCAGCTCCCTGCTGCAGTGACTGGGGAGTGCCCAAAACTTTGAAGCTCTCTGAATCTTTTTCTGAATCATTTCGGAGAGCTTTGAATGGATTTGGACCTTTTTATTGGTCCCGATTCGATTCGGATCTGGAGATTTGGCCACCAAATCAGGTATGATCTCCTCCAAATCAAATGATCACCCGAAGCTTCGCACAGCCCTACTGTTTACATTCTTCTAAGCACTTTTGATCCAAAGGTGCCGATGTAGTTCTCTGCCTCATTAGAATTTACCTTTTGCTGAAATGCAGCCAGCTCTCAGGAGGAAGCTTTTCAACTGTCCCTAGAAGCACCAAACAGCAGCTTAAGCGAGTCACCAAGAATTTTAGGTCAGGAGACTTACTCATGTTGGACTTAGCCAGACCACAGATGACAATTCCCTTCCTTTGTGAGAAGCACTGTGGGAGTTTTAATGACCACAGAAACTTAGCAGCTTGGTTCGCATCTGCTCTGCAAGGTGGCACCTCTATATACCACTCAGGGTTGCTGGTTCTTTAATGAGTAGTCACTCACAGCACTTCCTCCTTGAGCTACACCACTGGATGATGATATCTAGCTTAGTAAGGATCACAGCTCCCACGTGAAATCTGCACTGCTTGCAGAGGACTGGGAGGGCAGCAGAAAAATGCATTAAATTTCAGCTACTGTCCTCCTTAATACACCAGTTTTGAAAATCTGAGATCTCACTCTAAGGCCAGAGGGAAATCTGGGCAGGGGCGTTCAGGAAAGCACATGCAGAAAGAGAGGGAGAGATCCCCATATGTGCAGTCCATTAGTCATGGTCTTTTGCATCATCTCCCACTGCACCTGAAGGCACTTTCATCAAAGGCTTCACTACTGCGGGCTATGTTTCACGTACCTATGTGGTAAGAATGTACACATGGACAGTTACCACAGGGCAGCTTCCTTGTGCAAAACCTCTGCACCCCTTTAACCTACAATAAATTGCTGGTAAGTCCATACCATAGGTCTGATACAACCCTGCTATATGGTTCATTGCTTTTGCCTTAGCTACAGAAGCACGTGCTGTTAGCTTTAAAGGTTCTGGGTTCAATCCAGGTCACAATCATGAAAGCTATTACCACACATCCACAGAAATACATGCATTCAAAACAAATGGGGAAGGGCTGAAGCACCTCTTCACTGTATTACAGCATCAAATGTGGCCCAGCCAAGCTGGGGGTCAGGCAGTTTGTCTTTAGCTGAACTTTCAGATATGATGAGTCAGCCCTCTTCCCCCTAGATCATAAGACTGATTTAAAAATAGGCTGCTGGGGTGGCACCTAATAACATGACTCCAGAAGTTGGTGACCTGATGCTGGACATACAATTCTTTAAGAACTACACTGAAGCCATGAGAAATGGTGCACTGCAACCAATGCAGTCTCAGTCCGAGTCTCTTATCAGAGGGCTAATAGCGACTCAGTATACAATACTGGGAGAGGAGGCAAACACCCAGGCACGTGTGTGCCTGAACAGCTAGGTCGGCTCGGAAGTCAGCTGGCTTTGCTTCCTGTGCATCTGTGATTAGCTACGAACATCTGTGAATTTCATGCACGGCCAGGAAAGGGAATCGGAAATAGAAGAGCAGAATGCAAGGATGAATAAGCACGAGCATGTGAAAGGGGGATGCAGTGTCAGCCCCCTAATTATCTCTCTTTCAGCCCTGGCCAGCTCCTCCTCTGGGCTGACAGAGGGAACATCTGAAAAGAAAGGCAGCCACCTCTCCCCTGACCTCCCCCTGCACAGGGCTACCTTTGTCTCTCATCCAGTCCATGGGATCAACACAAGCAATAGCGATGAAATACCAAAGGGGCCCTGGCTTAAGATTCAAATAGAAGTGAAACACTAAGGTATGTCTACACTGCAGACCAGAGCACATTGGAGGCAAGCCTGAACTAGTTTTAAACAAGCTAGCTTAGCTAGTAGCCAGGTAGGGTAAATCAGACCATGGTAAATCACATACTACAGTAGGACTACTGCTGGTACCCGAGTTAGCTTGTTTACAGCTAACTCCTAACTTAGGATGGAGAAACTGAGGTGGTGTCTGAAAGCCTAATCCTGAGAGATGCTGAAACCCAGGTCCTCATGGATACCTGGGCTATGTCTAGACTGCAATCTTACAGCACCTGGCAGCAGTGCCCTCAAACAGTGCTTCTCCATGTAGGCTTCCCTCCTGAACCAGAAGCAGTATAGCCATGTCCCCCGACGGAGTTGCTGGCAGGCTATTTAGTATGAGGGTGGGCTAAACGGTAGAGCTGCATTCCTGTGTGTCTGCAGGCAGACTATTTAGCATTCTGCAGTGCTCGTTAGTCCACCTGTACAGCTATGCAGTGCAGGCACATTGCTGCCAATTCCAGAGCAGCTTGCTGAGAGCAACATGGTGCATTTGAGGGCATCCCTGCTGGGCACAGTGATATGTGACACCACCCATGGCCAACCTTCCAAGGTTGAGGCACGGTTTTTTTTACACTTGAGCCTATTGGCTATATATCTTCTCACAACTGCAACACTTGCACCTCTACCAACTTCACAGGGAGCTGAGGATTCTTAATGTCTTTCACAGTACCTTCTGCAGGCTGCCTCGTGCCTCAACTCAGCCCCTATGGGATGTGCTTTGAATATGCAGACTCAGCCTTTATGGAACAGGGACATCCCATGGTATCAGCATGACTGTCTTGTCTCTTTTCCAAGAGTGGAGGTGTGGATGACAAACATTCCCTGTATCCTTCATGCACAGAAAAGCCAGCTGTGCAGAGAAGGCAGCGGGTTAGATGCTACAGAAAGAGAAAATAAGGGGGAGAGGAAAAACCCAGACAGTGTCTCATTTTTTAAGAGTTAATCTCCACCTAATTTATTTTTCAGCATATGATGAGTTCCTTATATGACAGCAGAGCCCTGGGCCCTGAAGAGCCCAGCTGCCTTCCTACCTATGTGAAAAAAAAGTCAGCGAGCACACAGCCTAACCATTTTTTAATTTGCTGTTGACAAATCCAGACGGTAATTACATTATCTGCTACCTGCCTTTTCATTAGGGCTCCAGTGCAGATGTTGCTTCTCTGGTGCTGACATAACTGTGCTCATTTATCTTCATCAGGGAAACAAGCAAGCTGCCCCCTCCAGACCTGGCCTGGCATTTGGCACTGCATTTCTTCATAAAGCAAGGCTCACTGGCATTTAAAGGTTATTTTGCACAATGTGGCCAGGGAAAGAAAAGAGGATGTTCCCTCTGCATACCATACAGCACCTCCTGAGTATACTGCCCACCTCTGGCCTCAGAAAACGGTGCTGAGACTACTAGCAAACACATGTCCATGCACATCAGACAGCCATGATGGGAGCAGGGGATGAGTCATAGTGGTCAGAGTCAGGGAAACTGTACAAGCTTCTGTCCACATTGGCTCTGTCAGTGCATCTCTGTCTGCTATTCCCCCCTGTTGTTCTGCACTCTGCCCTACCACCTGGCCCTCCTAACACATCGCAGTTTTGGATGTCACTCCCTACCCCATTTTTCCCTTCCCAGTCTGGTTGGTGGCTCTGCAGGGTAGTGCCTTCCTGAGCTACTGCCCACCCACTGTCACAGAAACCAGCACTGGCCCTGAATTGTGTGGTGGTTTGTGTTGTGTGGATACAGTCTGGCACCTCCAGACTCACTTTTCTTGTGAGCCAAAGCAGATTTGTCCTCAGGAAAAGAAAAGCTACTGTCCTGAGTGCTCAGAGTGGAACTGTCCCCAACAGAGAATAACTGGCTCCCACCTCAGCACTCACCCCATACCCAAACCAGTCCCCTTCCAATTGCAGATCCCCATCCAATGTGTCCATCCTCTGAAACAACTTCCCTGGGATTTTGGCCGTGCCTTCTGTTGGGATTTGTCTGGCTGCTCTGTTCAAATCACACAGCCCAAACTTGAACACAGAAAGCAGAGCCAGAGCAGTCCTGCCAAGGGCCTGGCATGTCCCGTGTGCTCCAACTACAAATCAGAATAAGCAGGACCGGTGCCTCAGGAGTCCTCTGTATGTGTGCAGTGACGCTCTGCACTTTGGGAACAGAAGACCAGGTGCAAGGTGTTCCAGCCCCTGGCCTGCCAGTAAGTGTCTGCCTTGGAGATGATAACCCTGGTCAGATGTACTGAGCTTCAGAGTGCAGAAAGGAGTCATATGCTTTTGATCTGAAAAAAGTTTGTTCCCAACATCCATTTAAGCACTAGAAGAGGTGGAACTGCTAGCACTGTGTATTGAGTGCAGTAGAGCCAAACATGGCTCCTTCTCTGCTGTGTATGGCTGGGCAGGGCAGTGGGCATGACATCTGCACTACTGATAACTACTAACACCTTGAGTGACACACAGATCTAAGGAAAGAAGCAAGAGGGAGAGCACCAGCTGGGCTAAGGACTCTGGGATCAGGCTTTCCAGAGAGACCACAGATTTTAGAAGACCTTGCCCTGTCCTCTGGTGCTGGAGGGCCAGGCTGAGTGGAAGAGATAAACATGAATTGGATTTGAAAGAACAGGAGCAGAGAGACAAATTCAGCTAATATCATAAGCAGGGACTGGTAAGGAGCAAAGCCCTGCAGCTAATGAAAAAGGTGAAGGACTAGCCCCCATATGGGCGACTGCATGTTGAGTACAAAAAATGGCAGGGACTAAAAAGGGCCCCTAAGGACGTGCCGCCCCCCACCGATGTCTAGTGCTCTGCCTGCCAGTGTTGCTCAGGCCTGCAGAGGAATCATTGCTGGGTTGGGTCTGCCTTCTTCAGGAATACTGGACTCAAATGGCAAAATCCAGGTTCACCGCTAGACCTGAATGTTGATCACCTGGGCAGCCTGAAAGTGCCAACTCCTGGAATTTTGACTTGCCTTGCTAGAGAAATGAGGAAGCAGTTACACTGGACATACAGGTGGATTTTCTTTCTGGAATCCTTCAGTGTTTGGAACAAGGCTGGATCCAGGGCTGACAGTCATGGCCTTTTTGGCCTGCTTCCACCTACTAGGCTATCCTGGGCTCCACATCAAGATATGGCTGGTCCCCTCCAGATGCTTAGCAATACTACAAAACAGAGACTTATGGACTAAATTCCCACCTGGGCTAGCTCCAGAGGTATCAAAACAAACTTCCACCTGTGGCACAAGAAATAAAAGGGAGGCAAGGTCAACATGGGCCTCAGACCTTTGTTTGTGTTGCAAACACTAATTAGAAGGCACTGCTTGTTTCCACATTTGCTTAGAAAGTTTCCTCATGTGGACAAAGTGGAAAGTATTGGCCCAAAAGCCTGTCTCCACATGCCTCTTCACTGCAGCCCTACTAAAACCCTTCCAGTCTGGAGGGGGGCAAGTGTGGGTTGGAAACACAGACTTCCTAGCCCATTTATAATTAGTGAAACGAGAAAAATGTAAAAGTCAAATGCAAGCTCCCCAGATGAGGCTGACTGACAAACAGCCCGTTTGAAGCACTAAGAGAAAAGAAAGGCTGCTGATGACAGATTTCAAGTTGGAATTTATTGCCTGGATGAAGTGATATTTCTTTCCCTCACCATCATTTAATCTACAGCTCAAGAGAGAAAAAAAGTTAATAACTATATGCTTGCTATGTGCTCGCCACAATATATTTCCCATCTGTTCAGTAACTGAGTAAAGGTGCAATTTCTGTCTTGGGTTCAGAGCTGTCCAGACCACGCAGTCTTCATTCAATAAATTTCAATTATCATTCATAAAAAATAGAAGCAGAGAGGGAAGGAAAATGCAGAGATTGAAATCTACTGCCTGTGTGGCACAGCTACAGCCCCATTGAGTCAATGTGCTCCCCCTCTGTGAAGGGGCTTTGCTTGGTAGCACTTTATTTTAAGAATCCCATCATTATCCATTCATTCCTTATATGATGCTAGTCTGCTGATCCAATCCATTTGTTTAGAGCTAACAGAAGAATCCTATGGGGTTCCATAGGAATTCTAAAATGATTCCACATGAACACACAAATTCCCAGGAAGTCAATGGAATTACTCCAAATTGACAATTCAGTAATCAAGGGCAGAACCCCGCCCTCAAGCAGCAGAGTCATTAGTGTAAAGGATCAGCTGTAAGGATGTCACTTTATGATTACTGTTACTACAATCAAAGCCATTGTTTTTTATATTATCATGGTACCTGGGAGCCCCTATCATGGACAAATTGCCATTTTGCTAGGAGCTTTACACAGAACCCAGAAGCAAAAGATGGCTGCCTCTCCAGAGAGCTTTCACGCTAAATTGCCACAGAAAACAATCATCTGCTGTTTATGCACTGAGGCCATCATCCTGGATGAGTGCCTTCATTTCTCACCGAACTTCAAGAAGAGTTGAGGGGACTGGGCATCTTGCAAGAGCCAGCTTTGCCATTTCAGCAGGAAGGGTCTTTTCTGCTCTTCTGGTCCACTCCACCCCACCCCGATGTAGTCGGCCTGACCATGACACCCAGTGGAATTTACACTGCGGTGCAAAAACTGACACAGGTTGCACCTATGGAAAAATGCGGTGTCTCCAGAACTTTAGTGTGTGTGTTGGACCCACATCTAATTGGGGCTTAGCTCAACCCTCTTTTGAGGATACGCCATTTAAGACTTAGTGGAGCACAGCGCTAAGGAAACAGCACAGTGGCATGCCTTGCTTTTCCCCAGAAGTTTAGCAGCTTAACTTCTTCCTCCGTACACCCCCTCTTCACCCATCGTCCCCTTCCACTCTGGCTACATTTTGCACACTTCCCGAGTCACTGGTTGGAGCTACTGCTTAGTCCTCAGCCAAGAACAATTGTTGCTGAGTTCACAGGCACGCTCTGTTCCACTGGATCTTTTCTGCCTGGGCAATTGCTTTGATGACGCAGGCAAAAGAAAGAAAGAAAGAAAGAAAGAAGCCAGCAAGCCTCTCTGCAAGCCAAACAGATGTCTCTGGGGAGGGGCTGGCTCACAGATGTGGCTGGGATGATTGTGAAGATAAACTGTTTCATTAAAACCCTTCTCAGAGTTCTGGGACTCGATTTAGAATGAAGCTTGTTTGTTTCCTCACAGCAGTGCCCAGATGATCTGTGAATAACTCTCGTGACCACTGGCTGTTAATTCTGTGGTTGTCACAATATTTAACGTCATGCTTATGTTGGCCCCTAGACTTCTGCAAAGCAACTGGAGGTGTGTTTAACTTTCAACACAAATTCAAATCTCACTAGAGCCACTGGGACCAATTTTTAGTCCAAACATGCGTTTTAGGGCTCTGTTCAATGGGAATGAGAATACTCATAGGCTTAAAATTAAGCAAGCGTTTCAGTGCTTTTCCTGAATCATAGTTGGAAGGTCCAGTTATTCATCATGCTTCCCATGCAAAAGGGGTGCACAGTGCACAGGATGCAAATAGTCACCTCTTACAATGCCCTTGTACTGATACAATACAACACAAAGGACAAAGCAGGAGGCAGCTAGGTCCACTGGCTCTGACTCCAAGCAGTGGACATCCAGGAAGGGAGGAAGGTGCACTCTAATGCCACTGAGATTCTCCCACTGGAACAAGCTAGCCAAGCAGCCAGATTTCATTTGTGACAGCCACAAAAATAATGACAGTTACTTGATTTTTCAGAGGCTGCTGCAAAATTGTGAGGTTTCCCAACAGCCTCTTCTGAGATGGGGGCCTCAGCACAGGGTTGCTCTGTGCTGAGGCCCCCATCTCAGAAGAGACTGTTGGGATGTTTGACTCCCCTCAATGCAGCAATAGATGGAAGTTTTTTTTCCAGCTGTGTCTCTTAAAAATCATGCCAGAGTCTGTTCAGCTCATTCAGCTTATCCAGAAAATGATGCAGCTCACAAAACAGATGTATATATGTCATAAAATTACAGAAGCCAGCCACCTGTAATGGTCCGCTCCATAATGTGGCTGTAGTTGGGCGCTGATCCAAAGATCATTAAAGCCATGAAAAAATGCTTACTAACTTTATCATGCTTTGGTCAGGCCCAGGATGAAGTTAACAGACTAATCTAAAACTTCTGCCAGCTTTAGCAACTGTTTGACTAGATAAAGACCTTGTGAAGACCTCACAATCAGCCCAATAGTTTGTAAAAAGCACATGCTGGTGCATCAGGGAGGATGGCATGGAGGTCCAAGGCTTGTGCTCAGATGCCACCCTTCCAGGATAGCCACACTGTCTTCTGCCTGACTCTTGATCTCTGTTTTGTGTTCCCAGGTTGGAATCATCAGGCCAAAGCCTGGACTGGTTCACATTCCTCTCACTGACTACAGGGCATGTAAAACAGAGCAGTCTGCCAACAAAAACAGAGATGGAAAAGTCTGACAGAATTCTATATGGTTTATCCCAAAGGCCAGTGCTGGATTGCTCGCTATAGGGCACTCTCCAGTGTTTTGCCTTGTTCGCTTTTCAACAATTCAAGTAATAGGCAGAGATGAAGTCCCATTGGCATCTATTCCACAGAATGTATTACCTGATATGACAGCTGATCCCCATCTAATTAATGTAGTCCTTCTGGCTGTCACTGAAGTGTTTGGCCTTCTGCGCTCTATCCTCCTCCTTCTCCTGCAAACCTCAGTTGCTTCTTTCCTCCTCACTTTTCCATTGCCATCCCAGAGCTTATTCCCTTCTCATATCTCAGTCATCCCTCAGAGAACTCCAGTGGCTGATTCTTGCTCTTTGCATTTTTCTTCTCAGTGAACTTGTACTCACTGTGTCTTCATTATGGTGCCTTTTGTTTTCCCTAATCATCTTACACATGGGTAGGTTCTAACAGCTCCTCTGTTGCCCCACAATCATGAGGCTCTTTTATCCTTTGGTGCTCGTCTCTGCCTGAACTCTAACAACTTTGTACTATAAAGTTCTTAGACGTTCCTCCCTCCATATTCTAGGGTCTCTTGGCCAAAGGCACCCTGCTTCCCTACTTGGTCCCAGTACTTAAATTTACCTGACTGGTAAAAAGTATACCCAAGAGAGCGTCTGCTCTAGCTGGATTAGCTAACATTTAGATTGCAGGTTAATTTAAGAACCTCTCTGATTATCTATGTCTGGTGACATTCTAGTTAACAGTCCACAGGACTGAAAGGTGAAGTTGGTAAAGGATCCTAACAGAATTGTGCAGCCATTACTAACTAACATTTCAGTGGGATCAGGGCATCTAAAAAATCCTTAGAAAATTTTCCTTTTAAAATCCCAGCCAAAATATCTGGCAATTTCAAGTTCTGTATCTGTTGTGTTCCCTCTCCCCCAGTTCTATAAGCCTGTTGTGTTTGTCCCCTCCTATTTTGCCTGTGATTTTCATTACATATATCCTTCCCCAGACAGCCTTCTCTGTTATTAGGATTGTGCTGTGTAGCTTATAAATGGTTTTGACACAGACAGCACTGCCTTTGCCTCTTCTTTCCTCCCCAGCTCTCCTGTGCAGGCTTCAGCCACTGGGAATGGCATTCTAATGGTGAAAATCTTCCCATCAGGTCTCAGCTGATCACACCATCATTTACTGTGGATTCAAGTCCCTCTTGCTTGTTTCTGGGACTCGTTCATTGTTTAGTGCCTTCCTTGAACCTTCTCTACTGTCTGATTCACAGCATCTGCCTTCTCTCAGTTAGCTGGGTTGGAAGCCACACATTACATTTTATTCTGAGGTCCCAACTTCTTTCTTTCCCCGTCCTGTGGGGTTTAAAGCCATCTTAGCAAGACCTCCTGCCCTGCTGCTGACAGAAACAAGCAGAACAATAAAGTCTTTCTCCCATTTATCAGTGGTGGTGGAGGGCAGAAGAATGCCAGGCAGCATTCAGCCATCTCTCTGTACACTGATAATTAACTGCCCACCACAAGTACTGAGGTGGAAGAAGTGCTGGACTTAGGTCCTTCCCTGAAGCTTAGTCTTCTGCATGTTATTTCCAATATTTCCCTAGTTTCTCCTTGTGCTAGTTTAGCCCTCAAGATTTTCTTCACTGAGGCTAAGAATGATAGGGAAAATCCAGATCTTGCTGCTGCAGCCGCAGAGGATCCCTTGGGAGCAGAATCCAGTGTTGCCATGAAAGGGAAAGATTGATTTGAAGAGGACATTGGGGATATACAATCAATGTGTAGAGTGGCACTCACTGCAGATGGCTCCCTGAACGGCAGCCTGAAGAGAAGACGAATGGATCAGTTACCAGGGGGTATCATGTAGTGCTTTCCATCACATGACAAGGCTGCTTTAAGGCTAAGGGAAACGGACAGTCATGGAGATGGACAGACAGCTTTGCTGCCCAGCAGAGGATTCCTCATCCCAAAGCTTCGTACACCCCAGACTGGGATTCCTAAGCCTGCTGCTTTGATGGACTTGGGCCTATATAAATCTAACTTTTTTTTTGGTTGATATTTTGTATTGTGGGCCAAATCATTCAAATCAGTTCTGAATTCTATCGACTGAGCAGAGCTCAAATTGTTCAAATCTGTGTGATGCTACCACTGGCATGAATCCTTCCTCCCAGACTCTTCACCCTAGGGCTTCAGATACTCCCAAATCCATGACAGAGATCTTATATGCAAGCTCCAAGCCTGGATGCCTTGGAATTCAGATGCTCCATAGGTCTTGCTTGCCCCTAGACAAGAGGCCAAGGGAGAGAGCTGGAGGGAACGCGCAAAAGCAGTTCTTCATCACCATGAATTGTGTAGCCATGATCCTTATACTGGAAGCATTATAGACTCTTACAGTACAGCAACTGCATCCAGTTCTGGGCACCGCACTTCAAGAGGGATGTGGCCAATATGGAGACGGTCCAAAGGAGGGCCACCTGCATGATCAGGGGTCAGCAGGGCAGGCCCTATGAGGAGAGGCTGAGGGACCTGAACCTGTTCAGCCTCCATAAGAAAAGGCTGAGAGGGGATCTAGTGGCAATCTACAAACTAGTCAAGGGGGACCAGCAGGCATTGGGAGAGTCCCTGTTCACCCGAGCACTCCTGGGAGTTACAAGAAACAATGGACACAAGCTGGCAGAGGGTAGTTTCAGGCTAGACATTAGGAGGCACTATTTCACTGTCAGGGCAGCTAGGATCTGGAACCAACTTCCAAAAGAAGTGGTGCTGGCTCCCACCCTGGGGGTCTTTAAAAAAAAGCTAGACAAACATCTGGCCAGGGTTGTTTGACCCCAGTACTCTTTCCTGCCATGGCAGGGGGTCAGATTAGATGATCTCCTCAGGTTCCTTCTGACTCTACCAACTATAAAACTATGAAAACCTGTGCAGCACCTGGAGGGGAGCTGTGGGTGGGCAAGGCCAGGGCCCAGGCATGCCAGGACAGCCACAGTGGCTTTTCCCAGGGCCTGGGGATCTGCCACAGCTGGGCCCTTGCACTGCGTGCACCTCCACCCCACTCCCGCTGTGCCCGGTGCACAGGGAGGCTGGGCCCAGAGTTGGGAGTCCCCTGAATCTGGTGTCCTGCCACAGCCAGGTGGTGTCCTTTTGCAGGCAAGGAGGCTTCAGCCGATCCCTGCGGAGCTGCCAGGCGCCACCTTGGGTGGGGGCGCTGTTAGATGCCCTTGCATGCTCACTGTGGCTCGAGTCTGCAGAGCCCCAGAGCAGCCCACACTTCCCGCCCAAACCCTGTCTTCCCAAAAGGCCAGTCAGGCTGGCCTGCCTGCAGTGCCTTCCCCCATGCCTCGTTCTCCCCACGTCACCTGGACCCTGCCCAAGCACCTGGTCACAGTGCTCAGCACCCCAGAGCTGCCCTTGCCTGAGTGGGACTGGGCGTCTGTCTGCTGGAATCCTGGCCAGGCCCAGGGCTCGCCCACCTGCTGAGAGCCTCCAGTGCAATAGCTCTGAGCAGTGCCCACTCAGGCCCTGGCTCTGCCCACCCTCAGCTCCCCTCAAGGGGCTGGGCCAGACTGAAGGGTGCAGCCTGGGGAGAGGGGCAGGGTGAGCAGAACGCAGACAGAGTTCCTGCTTGTGTTCTCCTGACTCCATGAAGGTGCTTCCTAATTCCAGAAGGGAACAACTGCTGGAGTAGAGATAGTATTTTCTTGCATACAACATGCCCCAGAATAAGAAACACATTTCTGAAAAGCAGAATAAAGAAAAAGGATCTCCCCTTGTAGTAAGTAACTGAGTAGCAGCAGATAGGGAGCTAAGCCTGCTCCTGGTTCTGTTCCCTGTGGATCACTGTATGCAGAGCTACATTCACCTTTGCCCAGCAGAAACGAAAATGGCAGAAACTGCTGTCTTATTTCCTCTCCGGTAATGCACATCACAGTTTCTAGTAGCTGTTCTTTTGGATAAAGATATGTATTGTATGATAGAAAATATGGTATATTGGCCCTGATTCTGGTCCCTTACAAAAGGGCAAAATGAAATCTAATCTGAGCCCATTCAGTTCAGAAACAGCCTCAGATTCATACGCTCTGATATAGTGCTACTGTTCACATGGCTACTCACATGAGAACAGCTTGCAGGATGGGGCCTACAGATTTATAACTCATGTTATTTTTATAAAGAGAAGGAAGAGAAGAAGGAAAAACTTAATTTAAACCCATTCTCTTTATAGCTGCTGCTGTGACAAAAGGACAGACAGGCTGTGGGCCTGATTCTGCTAACTGGATTCAGTGCCAAAATTCCCACCTGCCTAGATGGAACCAGACTCCAGTTCCATATCCGGTAACATACACTAACATGTATTTTTGAGAAAGGGTGCTTGAAACATAGCACCTCCCCTGCTAAGATTGCTGGGCTGGTTTTCAGTGCTTTATAGACCTCATAGAAGCCTACTATTAGGCAGCATGGTGCCACCTTGTGTTATAGTATAGCTCACCTTCAGAGGACCATGTGGCACACAACTCTAGAGGTCTAAAAATAATGCCTGCTACTCTCTAGCAGCAAACATAGCCCAGCTGAAGTACCAGATCTGTTAATTACTAACAAGACCAAGGAGGCTGTGAAGAAGAGCAAACACAAAAGTGTTAATGCACTGATAAAGAGCTAGCTATGTTAATTAATGGAGACCAATGGTAATGTTCATGTTCCATACTGCTGTTTTCTTCATAGTTGTGAATAAATACTCCTGAACTACATGCCTTCTCTGCAAGTACATTTTCAAAGGGGATGAAGAACCCTGGCCCCTCCTAACTACCCAGGTAAATTCAGTAATGCTGCATGAACACTGGTAGTTAGACATCAAACTGGCCATTGGCAGGTGCTCCCTTCCATCTGCCTTTGAAGTCATGGTAATTATGTGCCTATGTTTATCCATGGAAGTGGCACAGAATAGCTGATTTCCACAACCACACCCTCACTGCTTTACCACTGTACTTTTTTCTTTGCCATTGGGACCAGGTTTGGGGCAGAAAACCCAGATCATTCTTTGCCCCCCTTCATTTCTTGGTCCTTCTATAAACATCACCCACTATTGTCATTTGCCATTGTGTACACCAGTCTGCTGGCAGCTAGGCAGACTCTAATTCATCTCATGCAAGCTGTTGAAGAATCATCAGACTGAAGGGCCTAACCACTCCTCTGTGGATTTACACTAGTCAAGTCCAAGTGGGAGAGCACAGTATTCAGACAGCCTTGTGAGCTGACTCATCTTGTGGAAGGTTTGTTAGATCCTGTGGTATCTGTGGTGCAATGATGATTTAAAAAAGCTGAAGGTCTGGTCCAAGCACTCTCAGAAGATGCTGATACAGAAACAGAACAATGATAACTGACACCTTTTTACAATGCTGAAGTTGAAAAGGGTAACATGCAACTCTTTATTGTTGCTGCCATTAGTACGTAATTCTACAGTGTTAGAATAAATGGTGTGTGCCATTGTTGTAGATTACCAAATAGCATACTATTGCACAGCTAATCAACTCCCATTACAGCTATTCAGAAAATGCCCTACAGTCATCTAGTGTTGAGTGATATCACTTTGGAATTCCTCTCTCTAAGCTTCTCATGGCTATACACATTACACCAACTCCTTGTCTCTTACATTGACTTCTAAAGTTTTCTACATAGAACAGGAAAGAGAAGTTAAAAATCAGCTATTTTTGGGAATTTACTGAAACAATCACGTTCTTCTGGCTACATAGTGAAAGATAAACATGACCACAGTCCCTGAGTGAGGCATGTCCCTGCTGACATCCTCTACCCTGACACAGAAACAAGTAGCAAAGAGAAAGAAGAGATATTGTCTTGTGCTTTATTAAAACATGAATGGAAGAAAAGAATGCTTCCCCAAGTCAAAGACTGGGAACGACAGATGTGCAGCTTTGCAGCTTCCAGGGAGATACAGCCAATAATAAATAGCAAAAGAAACCATAAAATACAAAGTTGGTGGCGCCCGCTTAATCAGATATTTTGTGAAGGGTCAGAACTCACAATTCCTTTTTTTCACACTAGGAAATGTAAGTGCTAATCGAGATGCGGGAGGAAGAGACATGCTAACTGGTAAATTATTGTTACTGGCAAATTTTTTAGCTGCCTAGTCTGAAACTGTAGTATAGCCCTACAAAAATCTTTTATCAAACTGAAGGCTTCTCTAAGCCACTAAGTCACTCCTGAAATACAGTGAGGCGTCCTTCCAGGACCCCGGACAGCTCCCAGACTGGAATTAACCTATTGCAGGGCTCTGCAAACTTCCTTTCAATGCAGCAAGTTGTTTGAAGCTGGTAAAAGCACATTTGTCCCTCTAAAGAATGTAAATTATTTTTTTCCTCAAGAAATGTTATGCCAATAATTTCAATGGAGCTGTTGGCAGAACAAAGTTCAGAATGCAAAGTTTCCTCTTCACATTATCATAAATACCTCCAAAAATGACATATGGTATGTAACCCCATTATAACACTTGCCTACAACCGAAACAGGGCAGACATAAAGACCACTTTCTGATTGCAGGTTTGGGTGTGGTGTAATTCTCCTGAAGTCAAAATTTCTTCAGTGTTACTGAAGTATAGCAGAGAGTAGAATTTAGCCCAATGCCCCAGAACTGGAATGAAGTTTTAAGAGTATTAGCAATATTCTATTTAGAAACAAAAGCTAACCAGAAAAGAAATGTGTTTTCTCTTAATTTTCAGATGGTTCAGAGACCTCTCCCAGGAGTTGTGTATCATTTATGCTCTATTTCCATGTGCATTTGTAGTGATGTGCATGCCAAGGTGGCTTCTGTTTGCTTACTCCACTGTCTATGTAATTCCTGTCTGGAAGAATACACATGTAGACACAAGATGGGTGTGCCTATTTGCTTGAGTAGACCCTGTAAGAATGGCTGCTATGAGACCTTTCATTTCTCCATCCTGTCAGAGACCTGGATAGACAATGGTTGTAAGTGAGATTTAAGTAGCACAAAGTATTTATATGAGCTCTCTGCATGGGAGTGAATTCCTCCCAGGAGGAGAAAGAAATTAAAGGAAGGACAGATGCTTCATTTCAGATACCATTTTGCATACCAGTAGCTTAAACCCAACTTAATTACAATGGACAGCAGCAGGTCAAGTCTTAATCCTTATCATGGATTATGCATTTATGGCCCTTCCAAACAGCTGTTTTAATAATGCAGTGACAGAGCCCAATCCTGCCTGGTGCTGATGGCTTGCAACTCACTCAAAGCAATGAGATTTACTAATGCATGGCACCAATAAGGATTTGTTCCATGCTGAGATCTTAAAAGTAGCTAACGGCCTTGCATATGGTATAAAGTCCCCTATGCATTTTGATGATGATAGGATGTCAGCATACTATACTGATCCCTGATGTTATGTATGTTTTTTAATAAAAGACCAACACATTATCTACAATATTCTGTTTGGTACCTTAGTACTCATGTGGTCTGTAAGCTGTTATCACTTTTCTAGTCCTTTAGAGCATGGTGGTGAATTGAAACTCTCCCCAGCAACCCACTGACATGTTTCCATGCCTCAGAGGCATTTGTACATCCTAGTTTTCCTCTGTGCTATTGCTGCCAGAATAATAGATGAGAGAAAGATTCCAATTTTCAAGATGCAAAAATAATGTAAATATTTAAAGAGCTCTACCAGTGTGAAGGACACCAAGAAACCCTGGGATACTGCTACTAAAAGTCCAAACTAACCCACTGCAGGAAAGGTGTTTAAGGGGATCTGGGTGCTAATTTCTGTTGATATCAGTGGGAGCTAGGAAGCTAATACAACTCCAAAATCTTGCCCACCTCCTTAGCTGAATCTTGGCTCTAGAGGATAATGTGTGCACATGGGGGATGGTCTGTACTTTTGTAGTCTCAGTTTTGAACAAACTTGGCTTTCTATGGATGTGACAGCTTCTGTGTTACTTGAATACTGTTTTCAATGGTTTAAAATACAGTGCTGGGTTCTTTTCAAGAGGAATAATGATATGGAAGATGACCCTCATGATTTGGGGCTGTGAATTAAAACAGAACTTCATATTCTATCAAAAGAGCAAGAGAATATGCCCTTTCTTGGGAAACTGCTAGGATTACAGGTTATGAAAAAATGAAATTTACAAGGCCTCCATAACAGCTTCCTGAATTACAGCAATAACTATGTTTAGGTAAGAAAGATAAACTGCTGACTGAGCAAAATGATGCCATAGGGTCCCATCTTACAGCTATTGAACTCATCGTGGGAATTACTAAATTCCCTAAATTCCCACAAATTTCACTGAGCACTGAAGCAACTCAGCATCATGCAGGTTCAGTCCCTGCAGAATGAACTTTTAGCCTAGTGGGGCTGTTTTGTAAAAGCAAAGACACTAGACCAAATCAACATTTTTCTTCAGTCTGAATCCCACCATTAACATCAGAGAGAGAAACAATTGCAGGCTTTTCCGTCCCATCAGATCTCACATTGATTCCTTGGGGGGAGCAGCAAACTGACTTCAGTGCCCTTGCTTCAGCAGTCTAGCCTGATGGGCCATTTGGAACCTTCTTTCAACATGAAGTATTTCTGTGTCATGGCTGTAAATTTGTTTAGCTTTATCTTTGGGCTGATATCTCCTGGCTATCATCTGTGCGCTGGTGAAAGCAGCAACCTCCGTTCTTTTTATCACATTTGAAATTTGATATACTTCACCATTACTTCCTGAGCTTAACCTTTATTTTTAATTTAAATTATTTATTAAATTATTTTAAATTTATTTTTGTAGACCACAGATTAAAGTTGTTTGAATATTCCTATAAGCAGCTTGGCCATCTTTCTTGGGCTGAGATTTTTCTTAAAGGATAAACAATACAAAGGAAAAAAATAGTCGTGAAAGGAAGCCAGTGTCTGAGTTATACTTGATACATTATCGCACTGCGTGTAATTTCTTTCCTGCCACATGCCACTGTAGCATATAGAGCATGCGCAAATGAGGAAGATACAGAATTACAGAAAGATGGAGTTCCTGGAAGAAATCAGTTTTAACTGGGCTATTCTTAAATTCATCATTAGATGTAATGCAGTGGAACATAAGCACCTTAAACAGGCTGTTTGTATTAGGTTGTGTGCAAACATATAATAGAGGCAGTCCCTATCCCAGGGAACTAACCATTATAGATTCTAACAACTTGCCACAGCAACCCTATATTCAAGAAACTATTTAATTATAAGGCTATCCCTATTCAGACCTTCACATAAGCATGCACAAACTCCCATTGAAGTAGATGGGATTTATTCACATGCCTAAAGTTGGACAAGTGCTTATATACTTTATTGAAAAGGGTTGGACCACTGAGTTGGGAAACAGGGAGATAGCCACATAAATTTAACTGGGAAGAAAGTAACCAGTGTGACTGCAATAGGAGTTTTATTTCCTAAGGCTATGCCAATAGTCTACACACAAAAGACCCCCACAACACCACCTCTCTGATATAAAAGCCCCAATCCCTGGCATCGTAAAATTTGCAAATATTTTACTGCAGAATAAATGAAGTTTACTCTATCTGGAGACAACACTCTGGCAAACACCATCCCCGACAACCTCTTGAGTAGATGACATTGCATATCTCTCTTGACAAGACAAATAATTCTTCTTAGACAATTAAACTTATTTGCAAACATGTCCCAGTCTTCAGGCTCCTATTAACTTATTTCCACCTGATATTTTAAAAGTCCTCTTCAGCACAATCAGATATATTCCTAAAGAACAACCCAATGGCTGTGTCCACACATGAAGGCACACGCAGTTTGTGGCACCACAAACCACACCTGTTAAATGTTAAACCAAGTGCCAAACTGCTAATTTGCAGTGTGGGGGCGAAACTTGCTACTGGGACTTCCTGGTAGCAAAAAAAAGCAGTGCAAAGCATACAAAAAAAATGTGTGTGCTGGGACAAACAGAGGCCTGGTCCTCCAGCACAATGATCTCTAGTGCTCTGTTTGTGCCCCTGCTGTCCAGTACACCGCATGGCATGCTGGGAGCAACCAAAAGCATGGCAGGGCTTGCAGCTGCCTTCCATTGAGTCTGCTGGGCATCCAGGGCCTCTTCTGACCCCAAAGAGGCACCCACAACCAGCTGGGCTGCCTTAGAGCTGGGCAAGTGGGGCAGTCATGCCACTGCACCAGAGGCCTGGGCCCTGGCAAACAACCCCAGGACCACCTGCATGAGGGCCAACCAAGCACCACTGAGTAGCAGGAGGCACTATAGTCTGCTGCAGGCAGCATGAGTGACTGTGGTGAGGCAGATGGAGGGGCCCACCCACAGGCATCTGCCCAGACCAGGCACCAGGATCTAGTTGGCAGCCTGAGTAGGTTACTGATCTCCTGGTCATTTGAGGCCAGGAGGCTACACTGTAACCATTTGCCCAGGGACACTGGAACAAATGTATTTACTGGGTGATTGCCGCACAGATGGCATGCCAAAACATGGCAGCAATGCCAGAGCAAAGCCAAGGCTTTGCACAAGCAATTTCATGCTGTGCATGATGCTAACCAGCACCCAGGGGTGGGGCAATTTACCATGGCCTACTATGAGGAGCTGGCTAAAATCATTGGCCCTACGGTTTCAGTTCCCCCTTGCCACTCTTTGACCACCAGCAGAAGAGTGGAGCCTGCTGCAACCAGCCCTGTGACCTGGCCTTCCTCCAGGCCTGCAACAGCACTGCTGCCCAGCCATGCCAGGAATGAAGGTGAGGAGACACTCACGTCACAGCCAGGACCAAGGCAATGCAGAAGTGGCAGGTCCCCTGCCTCATGCATGATACCAGTGAGAGCAGGCAGGAGGCTGAGGAGCAGGGCAGGGTGTCACACATGTCAGTGAAGGCCACACTCCAGCAGCCTCACCACCAGGCCTCACCCCAGTCTGAGGCCTGGTTCAGCTCTGCCTCCCCCTGCAACCAAGGGCCCAGGAACCGCAGTCTCCCAGCCAAGGCAACCACCTATAACTGCATTCTGGTAAGTCCCACACAGGGCCTGGGGAACTGGGAACCACTTGCCCTCCTTTCCCTTCTCCCCTGAGCTGCTCCTCCTCATGTCATGCATGCACCCCAAGCTTGTTTCCGCCACCTCCCTCCTCCAATCCTGACCCCCACTCCTCTGCTGTGCAGAGGGCCCCCTTACTGGCAGGGACAGCCTCCCCACCTTGTCAGCATGCGGGAGGGGAAGGTGGGGCTTGGTGAATGGTAGTGGGGTTGTGGAGGGTCTCATGTGGGGTACTGTTGGAATGTTGCACTATTTGGTGTTGGAGAAGGTTAGGGGAGAGGAAGGGGGAATAAAGTTGCTTTTGTTTTCACAACAGACACACTGCCTATGTTGTTGCAGTGCTGGCAGTGGATTGAAGTCCCTGGGCGGGCTGGCTGGCACAGGTGGTGAGAAGGCCAGTGCCCTATGCAGGGTTGGGCTGCGGAGGGGTACTGATGGCCTCACACACTCTGGTTTCCACGTTCCGCTGTCGGAGGGGATGGTCCTCACCTGTGACAATGTTCCTGGCTGCCTGGCTGTGCTGCGGCTGTTGCTGGACATGCCACGATACATGTGTGCCTGGATGCAGCTGTGGGGCCACAGGTCTGGGGGGCTGCAGTGTATTGAGTCCAGAGACCACTCTAGGTCAGGGCTGCTGCAGCAGTCCAGATGGTACCAGGGGCTAATGTCCCCAAACACCAATTGGCTGGGCCTGAGAAGCTCCTGAGGGTAATTCATCCTGAGCTGTTCACAATGCCACCAGTTTATACTGCTGGGGCCAGCACAGATGCTGACCCTAGCCTCCAGCTCTCCCTGGCTGGAAAGCTGAGAGGAGCTGGGCAAGGGTAGTTTGCCCAAAGTGGCAAATTTGTCTTGCATATTCAGGCATGTGCATTGAGGCACAAATTACCAGCACAAATTTGTGCCACTACTATTTGTGCTGCTACAAGCACACACATCCCTGTATGTGTGTTCCAATGGAGAGAACACAACTCCTCTGTGAAAACCTCTTAAAAGGGAGACTCCAGAGTCTTATTTGCATACACAATGCCCCTCAGTCATTGCTAAGCCCACAAAGCTGGTAGAGATTGGCATCACTAGGCTGATTTCTTTGCCAGTGTTTTCTTCATAGACTTTATTTTCCAGCAGAGATAGTTTTGCAAATAATAATAAAAATGATTAAAGTAATGCAATGATAAAATAGGGGTTTTTTAGAGAAAAAGGGTCAGTGACAAGGTTTGCTTGGATTTGGTATGTGTCAAAAACTGCTAACTTGTCTCACAAATTCAGTTAGGAAAGAAAATGTTGAGTGGGGAAGATTCCTGTGGGCACCTTCATGTTAAACAGATCAGCAGACAATGGTTATCTGTTGCAATAATATCAAAAAGCTAGACTGAAGCTATACCTCTGTAATCAGTCTCCTTTTTCCTTCTTACTGTATGAACTCTCAGATTTATTTCTACTGTCTGAAGGCAACAGCTGAACAGTTTGGATTTTATGCTGTTATAATCTTTTTGGACTATAAAAAACAAGTCATGTCTTTCCATAGCATATGGCTCTCTCCTTACAACAACAGACACCAGAACTTTCAATTAAGTTTTTGGAAACAGGGCTCATATACACATGACTCATTTTAAAAGTGCATTAACAAGTGAAATGATCCCCTTTTTGCCAAATCTCTTCTCATTAGGACACAAGCAGTATCTGGTGTCTTTCCTTCTTTGTACATTGACAAAAACATCCTCCCTTAGATCTCACTCCATCAACACTGAGCTCAAGGAGAAATTGTCCAGCTAAACATTATAATATTTTATAATAGCTCTGCCAGTACCGAGCTGATTCATTTAATGTAATATGCCACTCCCGGAAGGCTGCTTTTCAACACAGCCAACATTTAGTCTGTTCATTCATCTCAGCTTGAGAATGCCACGTACTTACAGGAGGGACGCTCCCCTAACCACAACTAATCTACCAACAACTGCAGGTATTCACTTCTGTAATTAATCCTATGCCATCCAACTACACACAAACACTTTGTTAACATGTCAATCCTATTGCTGTGCCTAAACGCAAATCAGTAAAAACGACACAGAAATCACCAAGTAAGATAAACGTGCCTTCTGGATCAGCCACAATTGACATGCCTTAACCAAAATCTTCCAAAGCTTTCAAAAACCAGAAGCCACTTTTAATGAAGTAAATAAGTTCAGTCCCCATCTCCCCATCTGGTACCAGCCATGGGCCAGCTCCTTACCTGGTGTAAACCAGCATTGCTCTAAGGATTCCTGGGCCCTGTGGCTGATTGTCCCTACAGGCCAACAAATGAAGGAACTAACTGCACCTTAAGCGCTGATAAAAGCTTTACTTTTAACCTTCCCAGGTGAGAAATCTTCATTTGTGGGCATGGCTGGTTCATCCTGGGAACAAGTTCAACTTTAAATGGTTTTGAAAAGAGATGGTGAGGAACTTGTCACTTGACAGGTATTTGCAACATGTGTGTCAACTTATATGTTACTTGAATCTGTCCAGTCCTACGCTGGTACAAATGAGCTGAACCATGGTGGCTTTAAACCTAAACAAAAAGGGTTAAAATTATGGAGATTCAGCTCATTGACATAGGTGTCAGAATGGACAGACATAACAGTTAGAGCAGAAAGGCTTATATCAGTAGAATTCAATTTCATTATAACTGTTATGTCCTTCTGCACATTCAAATTGTGACTAGATGGTGAGCAGTGACATTCCCTAGAGCAAATGGACAGTGAGTGGGGCACTGGGGCTTGAAAAAGCTACCCCCCCGGCCCAAGCTTTTTCACTGATAAGACCCTATCCCTTCCCTTCTCAGAGTTATCTTCTGCCCTCAGCCCTAACAAGCCCCTGCTAATTTTATTTTATTGGGCCTGAAGCAGCTCCTTCTCCCCAGCATCTGCATCCCAAGTGGACACGCTATAAACTAAGTCAGAGATCATAAGCTTTCATGCTGTGACAAAACCTTTGGATGCTCCCAGGGACTTACCTGGAGTTTGTAGAAGCCAATTTGGTCCCCCACTGTGCTGACTGGGAATGCCCACGTTATTAACATGGTCAGAAATCATGATGTACCACAGCCACTTCAGCAAAGTAACAGGAATACAAAGGTGTTTATTACAAGGAAGAACAAATGGTATAAAAAAGAAAATGCAATCAAATGCTTTGACAACAGAGTACGGCCCAATAAAGTGGACAAAATCCTTATGCTGCATTTAAGCTACCAGCAAGTCCTCTTGAAAATCTCTCTGAAAACTTCTCGGGGTCAACTTCATCTCAGTCACAGCTAGCCTTCTCAATTGGGACCTCAACTGTCCCCTCTCCTCACAGGAAGATCCCCTCTAGCCTCCCTCAACAGTCACTGCCTTCTACACAGCCTCAACCTTAAGGGAGCCAGAGAATCCTTTAGAGTGTTTCTACCAGTGGATCTATGACAGATGCTATGAAGGCAGCCCCTTCATATCATCTGATGAAGTAAGCCACTGCTTTTGAAAGCTTATGTCAGTCTGATTTAGTCTACAAGTTGCAGATTTATCCTACCTTCTCCCTAACTTCAGACTAATATGTCTAATACCTCTCTACTTGCACACCCCCACCTTGAATCACTCCTCATGCCAGCATGCAGATACACTCATCAACAGCACACCCTCTGCCTTATAGCACCCATTACACCTACAGGCAGATATATACACAAAAGATATACACCCCTGCTTTGCACCACCCATCAAGACAACATTCAGACATAACTGCTATCTATATGCACCCCTCTCATATCACCAATGACATTTATACATCTAGTTAGTTATACACACAACTATCCATGAACACCCTTTCAAGTCCAACATACAGAAACATGGGTGCAGTGCTTGATAACATAATTCAAATGCACTACATAACTGCTGAGACTGTTTGCAGATATCCTGGGTACTCATAAGAGCAGCAACAGTTTGCTCAGACAGAGAACTCTCATTTGTGAATTGCAAAGTGGCTTGAAATAACTGGGGCAGGGGGGCAGTATCATTAGCCCCATTTTACAGATGGGTAAACAGAGGCCTGGGGATAATTTGCATACAGTCATAGAGGTTACGTTTCATCCGGAGTAAAGCTGGAGTGGGTTTGCTATATTTCTATTGTTCCTGGCTTGTCCACATGTAACAATTAAAACAAGTAACTATTGAAACTTCTCTAACTGTACATGTCCATACAGAGGCTGAACATTTGTATTGTCTTATGTCGTGAGATCCATGATTTTTAGTAACTGTTGTTAGGAACCTTAGCTATGAAGCAGCTACTAGCACTGGCATAACATTTGTCTGTCTATATTGCGGCAATCTGACTGCATTTGGCTGTTATTTTTATGATTCAGCAATTATGCAGCATGCTTTACAAAGTCAAACAGCATTTTCCCAGTAGCTGGGGACCAAAATGATAGTCTTATGCCTTCCTCTTCCAACTGTGACAGGAACTGTTTCCAAATCTAAACTTAAGCATTTTGTAGCTTTGAACCTCATCTAATTTGAATCTGCTCATCTAAGGCAAATCCCTCTGAGACATTAAGAAATACAGTTAATGCTTGCATTTCAAACGTCAGGGGGAGAAAATGGCCTGGACAGTTCTCTATCTTACTCATTCCTTGATATGTCCTTTTCTAGTCTAGATTTTTTTTCCTTTAAGACATGTGCTTCAACAGGAGGTTTATTCTTTATGCATTTGTTGCTGTAATTAAAGGTAGGGCTGAACACAATGACCTCACGATTCAGACATATGAATGTAGCAATGTGCTTATCTGCAGCATCCTTATAATTATTATACAAATGTGCACCATGGAAACCAGAATAAAAGAGGGAACTCCTTACATAATAGTGAGGCTGAGTCTACACTGTGGTCGGAGCAATGGCTGCAGTGTAACATAGAGATAGATAAGCTGGTTTTAACCTAGCTAAACTCGGGCATGGGTGATCACTTACCTGCAGTGGCACAGAACTCAGTGCAAGCTGCAAAGCCTCCCTGAAAAGTAGGCAAATTTAGTTCACACCAAGTGGTGGGTGAGTTAGCTTGGTGCCTCTACCCTATCGTGCAATCCTGGTGACTGTAGCATAGACATCTCACCAGCTGCTTTGCCAGGTCTAGGAAGAAGAAGGGGGGACCACACCCACCAAGGATAAGCTTCTTTGGCATTGGTTCTAGATCCTTTCCAAAGAACAAAGTGCAATGTGGACAAGCCACTCTCATGCAGCCAAAAGGGGAGCTGTGAAGCAGAAGTTAAGGGACAAAAAACTAAGAACAATGGGAAGGAGAAGTCTCTCTCCCCAAAGACTGTAGGGACCCTGCAGTGCCCAGACCATCTTTCTTGAGGGCTCTGTGCAGGGGAGGGAAGAGACACCCTAACAAAGGGGTGGGCAAAATACGGCCCACAGGCTGAATCTAGCCCATGAGGCCATTCTGTCCGGCCCGTGGGGCCACTAAAAAAATGCAAAAAAAAATAATATTTCTCTGCCCTTGGTTCCTGTCAAAAACGACAGAAACCAAGGGCAGTAAGATCCAGGGGAAGCCTGGTGGGCCCGCCTGGCCCTGCCGGAAGCCCAGCTTTCTGGGCTGGAAGCTTAGGTAAGTGGGGGCAGGGGCACAGGGAAGGAGCATGAGGGAGGGGGAAGCAGTCCCTCCCCACCCATGCCTGGTGCCTTATGCTGTAGCTGCTCGCAGTCCATGTGGGACTGCCTGTGCCCGCTCTGGATAGCCCCGGGCAGGCTGCAAGTGGCTGCAGCGTGGGGTGCTGGGCATGGGCTGCTTTCCCCACCCCAATGCACTCAGCACCAGTTTGCAACCTGGCCCCACTGCCGCCTGTGCCTGTTCCAGACAGCCCTGCATGGGCTGCAAGCAGCTGCAGCACGGAGCGCCGGCCATGGGGCAGGCAAGGGGCCACTTTCCCCCACGCTCGGCACCAGCTTCTTCCCTGCTGGCAAGTAGGGGGTCGGTGCTGAGGGGCATTGGGTGTGAGTGGGTGGGGAGCCAGCAGGAGCACGGGGCCTGCACTGGTGTCTCAGGGCCAGTGCTGGCAAGGCGCAGAGCAGGGTGGCAGGGATGTGGGGTCCCAGCTGGCAGGGGCTCTATGGAGCCAGGCCAGCTCCCCCCTCCATGCAGCCTGTGCCCCGCTTTGGGCCCCACCAGTGCTGGCCCCGGGACATTGGTCCCAAGAGGGTGACCAGGGGGCCGGGCTACCCATGGGGCCCTCAACAGCCTGCCAAAACCAGGTAAACAGCCCTCCACCCAAAATAATTGCCCACCCCTGCCCTAAGACCATCTGCTCTATGTGGTGTATTTTGGAGTAGAGCCATGGCATTCCCAGAGGAAAAATGGATGTGGGGAGCTGCCTATGAGAGCAAAGAAGCCCTTGCATCCACTCCCCAGCTTCCACTGCACCCTCTTGGGAAGCAGCACAGTTGGTTTCTTGGGTGGCCTCTGTATGCAGGCTCCCTTGTAGTTAGATGGCAGAGTTCAAATGTTTTTTTTTTTCTTAGCTGGGGGAAATTATCATAAAATCATAGAAAATGAGGGTTGGAATCAACCTCAGGTCATCTAGTACAACCCCCTGTTCAGGGTGGGACCATCCCCAACTTGATCATTCCAGGTGGGGCTTTGTCAAGCCAGGCCTTAAAAACCTTCAAAGATGGAGATTCCACCACCTCCCTAGGTAACTTGTTCCAGTGATTCACTACCTTCCTAGTGAGAAAGTTATTCCTAATATCTAACCTAAAGCTCCCTTGCTGCAACTTGAGACCACTGCACCTTGTTCTGTCATCTGTCACAACTGATAACAGACTAACTCTATCCTCTTCTGAACCCCCTTTCAGGGTAGTTGAAGGCTGCTATCAAATCCCTTCTCAGTTTTCTCTTCCCCAAACTAAATAAACCCAGTTCCCTCAGCTTCTCTTCATAAGTCATGTGCCCCAGCCCCCAAACTATTTTCAGGGAAACTATGCTGAACTTATTACCACAGAGAGCAGCATGCAGCCACAGAGAGCAGCATGGGAAATGAATGCTCTGTGCCATCACCTGAGATCTCTGTCAATCTTGGTGCCCATCCAGCTCCTCCATGAATCTTGGAATGTGATATAGGTGGGAGACAGAGCCCCAGTTTCTGTGGCTGCAAGGCCAGGGGATATTTTAACTTAATTCTTCCCATCCTATGGCAAAACATTGTTTTGAAAAAAACACAAACCAGCTAAACTCTGCCCTCTAACTGCAAGAGAGCCTGCAGAGACCACTCCAGAGATCAGAAAATCCCTATTGTCTGGTGCAGAACACTCAGAATAGCAAGCAAGCATAATTGCATGGGCGGTCTTGGGGTTACAGCCTGGAATTGCACAGGACACAAGAGCCTGCTGGAAGCAAGGGCCTTAAGGCAGCTTTCTGACAATGCACTGTAGCAAATGGCCCAGATCAGTCACCAATGTCACTTCACTTTCTCTAGAAGCAACTCCAACTGCCTCCTCTTCTCCCTGATTCTCACTGTACAATTCATATGGGAGGGAAATGAGCCAAGATATCAGTAATCACTCCACTAGCCAATTAGTTACTGGTGTGCAGTATGATGATAAGGAACTGCATTGCCCAGGAGGGAATGTGAGCATGGACAGTGCCGAAGCAGATGCCAGCCTTCCCAGGGCTCCAAGGAGTGCCATATTTTCTTTCCATTCATGGGCCAGCCGAGCACCCAACTGCTTCCCATGTGCTTCACAGTGACTGTTGGCCCAGAGGATCCTAGGAAAGTACAGTCCTTGTGCCACAGCAACTGTGGCTTTGTGTGAAAAGGACAGGTGACTTCTGATGCTGCCCATTTTGCACTTGTACACAAAGGCTAGCAAACCTGTCTCAGGACTTCTTACACATTTCTGGAGCCCTCCAAATCTCCAAGCTCCTCAGCAGTACCAGGGAATGCCTCTGCACAGCCTCACTCTGGAGGATTTCTGGTAACAATGCACTGACACCAGGGATGAATTTGGCCCTTATTTCACAGCTGAAGGAGTTGAGACTACAAAGCTTACTTAGTCCCACAGTGCAGCACTGGCAACCACCAGTCTCCTTACTGCTTTAAGTGTGAGGCCATGTAGATCTAGCTATCTCATGCATGGTTTTCATTGGATTGAATGGTTGACAATTCCTGTGTATGACTTCAGTGACCCTGTAGGGGTGGGATTCCTGGAAGGCCACCAAACAGCTGAAATCTATGAATTTTCTCACAGCTTAGGGTCAAGTGGAGCCTTGACATCTCTGCTAGGCATACTTGATTCCATGCTTTCTCCATTGGTTCCATACCATTCTCATGACTGGGAAAAAACCTAGTTTCTTCATATTTGTTTTACTACTTTTACAACTGCTAGAGACCAGCCTTTGACAAAGCTACTGAAAGGTTGATGTTGCCTTTTAAAATGCTTGGATCCAGGAACTCAAGCAAAACCCATATTCTTCATTGAGGGCAACCTTTTCTTCTCTCAGAGAAGAGAAGAGTATGCAGTGGGTATACCAAGGGGGTAAGAATCCCAGGTTTCTTACAACCTCAAGTTCCTGCATCATCACCTACATTGTCTGTTCCTCATTTCTTTATCTGTAAGATGGGAATTATGGTAAAAAATTGTTAAAATATTCCACATGGGAAAAGCTTATGGGGAAAAAAAAAGAAAAATGCTTTAAAACCCTTAAATTCTTGCAAAAAAAAAAAGCAGTGCTATTTTTGTAATATTTCTACCATTTTTTTGTTTAAAGAATTAAATCCACCTGTTTTGTTTGGCAAAACCTGCATTTTAATGCAGAAAAAACTACATCTTTTGATAAATTAACCATGTAGAAAATGCTTTCAGCTAAAGTTTGATAAGAAACACCATAGCAAAGTCAGAGGAAACAAAGAATGGGCTTGTTTTCAACCGTGCACAAGGGAACCATTTTGAAGCATTTTTTAGACATTATCATCCCATTTCTTCGAACAGCTCTAACAATGGTTACAGTAAAACAAGAGGGAACACGAGAATAAAAGCTGGAGGTTTGCTATTATGTGAAAACTTTTGCAAGGAAAAGAAAATGAACCTTGTTCTTCAGGAACATTTCTGGAGATGGGTTATCCCATATCATCCCTACTGCAGGGCTTCTCTGCCTCAGCATCAAGAGCTAGTCACTGTTGGAGTCAGGACAACTGGATAAATGGAGCCTCTGGTCTGATCAAGCGTGGTAATTCCTATGGTCCCAAATACTGCAAGATTTTCCACTGAGGTTTGTTGTGTGCTTGTGCACCCTTTGTATTTGCTTTCCATATAACTTCCTGCCACTGAGTTTTAATTATCGAATGAACATTCTTGGAGAGGGAATTTCAAAAGCATGTGATCTAAATCAGGGAAAATAAGTATTCTGTCTCAATGAGAACCTGTAGCACAAGTACACTGGATATTCATCCAGGCTTTGATTCAACAAAGCACTTAAGCATATGCTTAATGTTAAATAACCAAATAATTCCATTGACTTCCATGTGGGACTGCTCACATGCTTCAAATTAATCTTGTATTTTAGGGCTTAATCCTGTGAAGCACTGAGCATTCAAGGCCAGATGCAGTAAGGTACTAAACACTATGCATAATTTCGAGCATGTTTGTGAACCTGATGGTTGCTCACAAGACTTAGAGCTGTGCATATGTTGAAGTGCTTTGTTGGATTCAGGTCAGAGTGCTCAGCACTGGGCAGGATCCACACCTCCATGTCTTGCTGAATCATGGCCCCCTAGCAGGAATCACAAACAGTGCCACCTGGCTTATCGGATCCACACACAGTCTGACTATGGAACAGTCCAAGAGAATGGTTTGCAATTGATCCTCAACATTAAAAATATTGATCATGAATGCTGGATAAATTGAAAGAAATTACACCCTGATCACAGGCACTCCTTAGACAGAAGAAGAGGCAAAATTAAATGGATGATTATTATTATTTAACATTTATATTGCAGGAACAGATGAATAATTCGTCCGCTCAGCTCTGCACACAGGGGTGTTGTGAGGCTTAATTCATTAGTGCTTGTAAAATGACTTGAACTTGTGAGATGAAAGGTATTCTCCAAGTGCCAAGTATTATTATTGCTCCAGTACCTTGGATCCTTAATAAGGATATTGAACGACTCCTCTGAGCCAGCACATTGCTTTTTAACTTCTTTATGGCTGTTTTTACAAGCGCTATCCTAGAGTGCCAAAAAATAAGAGTTACTAGAAAAAATCATAAACAATGCACAAAGCTTAATGCCTTTGCCAATTTTTTCACTGCAGGACATCACAGAGGAGAATTAATGCACTGCTGTTTGCATTTACTTGGTTAAGAACTCAGACACAGCAATCTAACAATTAGAAAGTGATCTAAAACCACACATTCCATGGGACTGATGACATTCATGGTGCTACGAGTTTGGCGCTAAACCTATGTTTAGATTTTTTTTTCTTTAATTAGGAGTACCCAGCTCAGCCTATACAGCTCCAGATGACTACTGGGAGGAGTCAATGCAAAGATAAATGCCAGCCAAGATGCAGCTGAATCATTCTGACTGCTGCAAAAGCCAGAGAAAATAGCCTCCCACTGAACCTTCTGGCTTTGTAGGACCATCAGAGGATGCCAGCTCCAGAATCAAGGGGCCTCTGCTGAGAACATCCAGTCACTACTGCCTGCAGCATTTAAGTTATGGGCCTGCCAGCAGAAACATCCCAGCTGAGTGCAGCCACCAGGATGGAAGGCAGGGGGAGTCCCTATAACCTAGGGAAGACTTAGACTATGAAACTAACTGGTGTTGGGAATCCAAGATGAGCAGTTGTTCCTTAAGGAGACGATCCTCCGAGCCCAAAGGGTGACAATCCCAATGAGACTCAAAGGGGGCAATAATTCTCAAAAGCCCCCATGGCTCACCAAAGGCAATCAGGAATGTCTGAAAGCTAAAAAGGAGGCGTACACCTGGTGGAAGGGAGGGGCTATCACCAAGGAGGATTATACCTCCATTGCTCAAGACCATAGCGGGGCTGTTAGGAAAGCTAAGGTGAAGCGACCAGGATCAAGGAACTAAGAGTAGCAACCAGGATCAAAGATAACAAAAAGTTCTTTTTTAAATACATAGGGAGTAAAAGGAGGGCACTGGGCAAAGTGGGGCTCCTGCAGGACACGCTTGGCAATCTGGTGGTTGCACCACATGGAAAAGCTGACCTCTTTAACAAATTCTTTGCCTCCATTTTTCTGAGCAAGGACCAGGACATCTCCCCCACTGGGATTCCAGATGGACTCAGGAGAGGCATTGCCAGGCCTAGGTCAGGGAGGACCTAGTCAGGGAACTTCTGGAGGGATTAGACATGTTTAAATCAGCAGGTCCAGATGATCTCCACCCCAGGGTGCTGAGGGTTATTGTGGAGCCCCTGGCATGGCTTTACAAGCACTTGTGGTGCTCTGGCCAGGTGCCAGAGGGCTGGAAAAAGGCCAACGTAGTCCCCATTTTCTAAAAAGGAAGGAAGGAGAACCCAGGTAACTACAGGCCTGTTAGTCTTACCTCGGTCCTGGGGAAGCTCTTTGAGAAAATTATCAAGGAGCACATCTGTGAGGGACCAGCAGGGGAGATTATGCTCAGGGGCAACCAACACAGGTTCATTAGGGGCAGGTCCTGTCAGACCAACCTGGTGGCCTTTTACAATCAGGTCACAAAATCCTTGGACGCAGGTGTAGCAGTGGACGTAGTCTTTCTGGACTTTAGGAAGGCCTTTGACACTGTCTCTCACCCCATTCTCATTAAAAAACTAGGCGACTGTGGCACTGATGCCTACACAGTCGGATGGGTGGCAAATTGGCTGGAGGGCTACACCCAGAGAGTGGAGGCAGATGGGTCATTTTTAACCTGGAAGGATGTGGGCAGTGGAGTCCCCCAGGGCTCAGTCCTCAGGCCTGTATTGTTCAACATCTTTATTTGTGACTTAGACAAAGGGGTGAAAAGCACCTTGTTCAAATTCACAGATGATACTAAGATGTGGAGAGAGATGGGCACACTAGAAGGGAGAGACAGGCTACAACTAGATCTGGACAGGTTACAGGGGTGGGCGACAAGAAGAGGATGGGATTCAATACTGACAAGTGCAGGGTACTGCACCCAGGGAGAAAGAACCAGCAGCATACCTACAGGCTGAGGAACTCCCTTCTCATCACTGCAGAGGCAGAAAGGGATCTTGGAGTCATTACTGATTCCAAGATGAACATGGCTAACCGCATCTTATTGTGCATCCAGAGATGCATCATGAGCAGGTCCATGGAGGTGATCCTCTCCCTCTATGTGACATTGGTCAGGCCGCAGTTGGAGTACTGAGTCCAGATATGGATGCCGCACTTCAGGAGGGATATAGACAGCATTGAGAGGGTGCAGAGAAGGGCCACTTGCATGATCAGGGGGCACCAGGGCAGTCCATATGACGAGAGGCTATGGGAAGGCTAGAGAGGGGATCTGGTGGCTGTCTATAAACTTGCCAAGGGGGACTAGTGGGGAATGGGAGAGGCCCTGTTTCCTCGAGCACTACCCGGAGTAACTAGGAATAACGGCCACAAGTTGATTGAGAGTAGATTCAGACTAGACATCAGGAGGTACTACTACACAGTCAGGGCGGCTAGGAGCTGGAACCAACTTCCAAGGGAAATAGTTCTTGCTCCTACCCTGGGGGTTTTCAAAAGGAGGCTAAATAATCACCTGGCTGGGGTTGTTTAACCCCAGCTTTCTTTCCTGCCCATGGCAGGGGGTTGGACATGATGATCTGTTCAGGTCCCTCTTGACTCTACAAACTATGAAACTATAACTATGGGCACAGACAGATGTTCATGTACTCCACAATAGAATCAGGAACAGAACAAAGTGCAGCTGTTCCAGATAGTGGATGCTACAAAACTTCACCATTAGGAGGCAAAGAACAGGTCACAGATTGTTTGTCTTGAGCAAACACCTACCCCAGAATGAAATAGCCCCCATTTGAGGGGTTTGCATTTTCTGTTACTGTTTTATTATCCTGGTGTAATGCTGATGGCACTGGTATAAATGTCCCATATTCCCACCCCTCTCCAGCTAGAATTTAGGCTGGGTAAATGGCCTTTGCACAGGGGAGTTCTCAAGGGAGCAGGATGTGGGACATCAGAAATTTAACTCTATAGACTGTGGAGCAGCCAGTTTCTGGGATGACTTCAGGCTCTTGTGAGGGCTCTGTCCCTTTCCTCCCCTCCCACTTTCCTGAGCAAGTCTGCCCACTGGACCTGCACTGTTTGCTCAGTATGCCATTTAAAAACTGCATGCCTGGGGTGGAAAGCAGTAGAATAATTTGCTGTTTGGTCAATTGCTGAAATCCAGCATGAGGTGCTGATGACTTTTGGGCTGCTCCCATCTGATGATTGCCTAACATGAAATGAGTCTGATGTCCAGTTCTTAAGGCACATATAGCTGAGTCACAAAAGCCCATCATCACCACTGCTATTGAGTAGTTCCTGTTTCTTGGCAGTCCCAGGTCAAACCTGAGACACTTTGATGGGCCAAACCCATAGGGAACCTTGTTCTGCTGTTACCCGGGCTTCTTATCTGACCTGTGGACACAAAGACTGCTGTCTCTGAGCTGCTCAGCCAATGACCATATATTCCCTTAGTGATTGCCTTTTAAAATGATATGCCAGATGCTAATGCTTTTACTTCAGTTTACTAACTTCTTACTCTATTGATGTCACAGAGGAGTTTGCTTCTTGGAGAAAGGCGCTATTCTACCCACACAAGACTCCTGGAATCCGGTCTTGTGCAATTTCTTAGGACCATAAAGGTCTGGAAAGCAACATAATACTGGAACTGACTGAACTTCATCACATAAAAAATACTGAGATTCCACACTCTTTCTACTGGGTTCCCTCAGCTCAGCCTCAGCCAGTCTACTTGCCTTTCTGGTGAGGGAGACATTTTTATGATAATTGAATTGTCTTGTTCTCACTACTCAGTATGAATTTTCATGGGTCTTCTACTGAGATTTTACAGCAGTATCAGTCTCCTACACAGTCATTTTGTTTCTCACCCAAACCATAGTGACAATCTACAGGGAAAACCTCCTGAGCTAGACACCAAGACTTATCCTACTTTCCGAAATCCAATCCCTTTACATTTTTCTTGCATCCATTCCAATTACCAGGTCGAAGTACAGGGGCTGGAAACCAAAAACATTCTTTATCCATGTATTACATTGCAAGCCAAGAAGTTTCCTCTTCAGTCTGAACCTCCTCATCTTGAACCTCTAGTTGCCACTGTCTTTCTCTAAACAGTAATTGGCATGGGGTTTTGAAAAACTGCTCTCTGAAACTTCTGCTGTCCGAGCAGAGCAGAAAGTGACAACTAAGCACACTCAGCACAGCAAGGCATCAATGGTGAGAACACACTCCAAATGACCAAGAAAATAGCAGCTGCTTTCAACTGGGAAGAAATGAAAACTCAAAAAAGAGCATCGGTGACCTTCTCATCCGCCTTTTTCCTCCTCCCTCTTGAAATGTTGCTGCATCAAGCAGAACTATCTCATTATCCACAGATGCAATTTCTACAAATTGTACAATAAGGAGCATTGAGCATAAGAACAGGACGGCTGGTCTTATGCTCATCTAGCTGTGCTGCCATTAATGCAAGCAAATGAAAGAACTGTACTGAAAGCAGATGCCCCCAGTTGGGTTGGAACAAAATGAAGAAGCTGCTGTTCTCTTTAAATATTCCAAACCAACTTTGCTTGGAGGGAAATAAAATATTTATCAGAGTCTCATAGCTTTGGCAAAGGACATTAAAGTTGGATTACATTTTTAGATGCCTCTAAAATTTAATTGACTACTATGCAGGCTGGTTGGATCTTGGAAAACGATCTTACTGACTAACCTCATCACCTTAGGCTGACCTCAGGTGATCCACATTCTACCAGCTTGTCACTGAGTCTTCCTTATCTGCTTAGTTATCTCTTACAACAGCATCTTGGCATGTTCACTCATAAAAAGTGGCTGCAGTCATGATCCAAAGCATCCTACAATATGAATGAAAGAGATGCTGCAGGGTGAAAGGAAGCCCTTTTTATCTTGCAGAAGATCATGCTCAGCATTTGTTATGAGAGTAGGTAATAGTGGCTTTAAATCTGCCTGGGAGAGTACCAGAAAGTATGTTCTCTGAACTGATCAGAGTGGTGTCTTGCAAGATATCTAGGCTACCACATGCCTGCCTCTTCAGTACAGCATTTAGAGCAGCTACAAGCCTAGCTAAAAATCAACAGGGAGCTTTGCTCTAGGCTTAATAAGCTTAGGGGTTGGCCCAAACTGCAAAGCCTATCTGTGGCTCTGCCCCAAGTATGATCTACAGGGGTCCCTTCCATCCACATGGAATTAGTAGAGACAATGGATTCTGAATAAGCATGGTCCTGAAAGGTAATGAGATGTTTGGCCCCTGTCTAGCAAAATCTGGAGCTGAGGCCAGTGAGACTATTCCTAGGCCTGTCTGCTTTGCTGGACCACAGCCAGGGTTCCCAGCCCTCTAGGTGCTAAGGTACAGACCCACATTTAGCCTGCAGGACTGGGAAGGGGTGGGGAAGCTTCAGGGTGCAGAAGTGCTCTGGTACCAGCTGTGGTGCCTATTTGCATGTATTTGCATGTGGCCACAGTCTGGCAAGGGGCACTTCTATACACTGCTGTAAATAAGCAAATATGCCTGCATGAAGGTAGCTGACTGCAGAGAAAGTGGCATCTCTTGTGCTTGCATTCTTGTTTTCTTCTAAGAAGCCTTTAACCTCTCTGAATCTATCTCCTTGCTCACAAACTAACTCACCCAAAGCCTTTTAAATAATTGATTCTTCTTCTAGAGGGAAATGCACCAAGGTCCTGGTGCGGGTATCGGTTTTAACACTGCCAGACTACAGGTGACAAACAGTATGTGGAAGGCAGAAAAAGCCCACGAGATGCAGGGATTCAATATATGAAAGAAAGAAGAAAAGAAGGGACTTCTGGCCCTGACTGTCAATGCAAGTGTTCTGGAATTATGGGCGACAGGGCAGCAGATCTGACTACAGCATCTTCAGACTACAGCATTTTGGCACAGGCTGACCCCAGCAGAAAGCAGGGGAACAAAGGAAGTGCCAAAGTACAGGACTGCCCAGGCTCAGACCTTTTTTAAATTCTCTGAATCTGTTTCCTTCATCACAAACTAATTCATCCAAAACCTTTTAAATAATTAATTCTTCTTCTAGAGGGAAATGAACCAAGGTCCTGGTGGGGGTATATGTTTTAACCATGCGGTATGCAGAGATGTTGGAGTTGTAAGCAATTGTTATAACACATTTCAATACAGCACGTTTCCTAAGATCTCAGACCCTTTGCAGTCACTGAGCACTTGAGACTCTCTGTTGAGGTGAGGAGTTTTGCCCTATCCCCAGAGGAACAGGCTGCTGGAGCCAGGAACACCTCTGGCTCCTTCTGGCAGAATCCCCTGGTCACTGAAAGTTGGGCTCTGATGCATGTTGCTGCCTGGGACAGCCTCTGGCCGGGGGTACTCCCTTACGGGCCAATTAACATTTGGAGTGGATAATACAGATCCAGCTTTCTGGAACAGGAGGGAACTCACTGGATTTCCTCCCAGCTCTACCCTACCCTGTCCACTCCTCCCTAACATACCTAATCCCCACCATCCTGACAGGGACCACCAGAGCAGTAGAGGCCTCTGCAAATTCTAAAGTTAAATAGACTCAGTCAAGTGTTCCAAGACCTTCTCTCCCCTTCTGTGCTAGAGGACAGAGACCAAATATTGATGGTGCAACCCACCAGGTGAGTTGAAACAGTTCAAGGAGGAGCGAGATTCATTGCCATGACTGTAAAAACTGTGTGGAAGGGGGAGGCTGGGGGAGGGGAAGCATATCAGGTTATAGCAACTAAACTCCTAATTATCCTTTGCAAGTCTTGCAGAAAATCTGTTCTCCCTCTCTCACTTAGCAGTGTGCTCTCTTCTCCTTTCATGAAATCCCTTCTATCTGAATAAAGAAGAGGAAAAGAGAAATCATGCTATTCAAAATGTTAGAGACCAATTGTGTCCTGCTCTGGGAATTTTCCCTTCAGGCAGAGTTTCTGCTGATGTTGTACTTGTCCACCTGTACTCTGTGAAGAGCCGGGGCCAGCCCATTATTCTTAGCTTGCTTCAGATGCATATTTTACAGCATTCAGCTGGGTCCTGTTGACCTTCAAACCCAGTTGCTCGCATACCATACATTTCCTGTCAATGCCTGTGGGCTTTAAAAGGGCTTGAAAAAAGAAAGTTACTCCACTTATCTCCTAAGCAGAAATATACAAGTGACAGAAAAATACCTAAGCAAGCTGAATGGCAAGCCCTGCAGGTTGGTTGGATCCAGATCAGATAGGAAGGATTCAGATCTCTGTCTGGTGTAAATAAGGAATAGTTCCAAACAAGCCAATGGGGTTACTCCAGTGTGAATGGGATATAAAGGATATCAGAAGCTCCCCAGTGAGCTTTAGAATTTAGCATATCCATCATTTAATATTCTTTGGTCTTCCAACAGCTCTTATGTCCAAAAGCCTCCAAGTGCCCCCCACCCCTCAAATGCTCTATTCTCCCCAGAGCAGCTGGGTTTTCAATGTTTTACTGATTTCCTTTTTCAGCTAACTTTGTCAATGCAAACAGCAGGGTTTTTTGCTTCAAGATTAATCTCCTTCTCTTTCCCCTTCCAAAGGCTTACACGGACATCAAAGCAGTAACTCTTTCATTCCCAGCAGCCCAAACCCTCCCATCTTTGCTTTAAAAAGGAACCATTGAGAGCATGTGTTGAATTAAGATGTAACCAAGTGGTTAGTGAAGGTCAGATAACATTAGAGTGAAAATGATATTCAGGATTCTTTTCCTGAAGGAGCTTAAAAGGAAACAATCCCTTCCATTCATCCACTCACCCAGCTATACAGCTCATATATTCTGGGCAGGAAAAAGGAAAAAATGTGTAAATAAATCAGTAATCATATGGGCTGCTAGACTGCCATGATGCTGGGGCCCATCATATAATAGGCTGTACAAACATATAGCAAAAAGCACAGGGCTGCTCTGAAGAGTTTATAATGAATAATTATTAGAATTTTGCATCCATTGGGTCCTTTCTACTTGAGGAGCTCTTACCACAAAAGGACCTTTCAGAAGTGCTGGGAGTTAGGTCCCAATAGCCAGTACAGTTTGGCCTGTTGTAGGGATGTAGTACATAGAGATGAATGGATCTGCCCAAGGTCACTCACAGTGTGGTGGTTACTTTGGCCAGGAACAAATCTCAGACATCCTCCTTTTCAGTCCTACACACTGACCACCAGACACTGTTTCTTTAATCACAGGAAAGAACAACTGGGGGTAGGGGTGGGGGTGGGGAGGTGGTCTTCCAGGTCCTGACTCAGCAGAATACAGCTTGTGCTAAAGGTCCACTGAAATCAAGGTGAGTTTAAAACTAAGCATTTCCTGAACTGCTTTTGCCTGACCCAGCACTGCTCTCCTACCAGTTCAATCCTCTCACCTCAGACATGTGACAAGGAGGTGCAGTGAATATATAAAATACCCTGTCCTGCTGTGAGGTGTCACGTACGCGAGTATAAATCACTCAGACCCTGAAATAAGAAGTTGCCCTGACAGTGCTGCTCCAGTGTTTCAATTAATTAGCACTTAATTAACTTTAATGCCCTGAAAGCGCTATGCCATGGGAATCAATCTATTTATTATCACTCAGGAATCCACACCTGTTTAGAAAATAACTCCCAACCCACCCTTAATGAAAGAAATATTGCAAAGTCCAGTGATTTACAAATATGTCTCCTACAACCCCCTTGTCATGTCTAGTGAGATGCCTTTGAATATGGAATCTTCTGAAATGAAACGTATAGAGGTATCAGTCAGGAAAGGAAGAGTGTAATTTACTGGAGCTTAGGATGAGTCTTTGAATACATGATGTTCTCAATACAATTGTCTGGATGAGATGCCTGTGGAGTAGGAAGGGTATCACAAGCACTGAGAGTGAACAGCAGGGTGGTGGATAGACTGAAGATGATAATGGATCACTTCCCCTTGACCAATAGCTCATTGAGGGCTGCATGACAGGCAGCCAGGGGCAGATAAATATTAATTTCCTTAATTTTTTATGAGCCCCACAGGCCAGATAGAATGGCCTGGCAGGCTGCATTCAGCCCCTGGGCCACATTTTGCCCACTCTTGCATTAGATGATATAGTTTCTGTGAATACTGAATAAGAACATGCTGAACCAGGAAAACTAGGAAAGAAAGAAGCTGAGGCAGGGGTGGGCAATTATTTGGGCTGCAGGAGTTGTGGTGGTGAGCTGTTGAGGGCCGGGGGGCTGGTGGGGGTAAAGAATGATGACCAAGCCTAACACAGGGAGAGGGAGGGGGGCATTGATCTTACCTGGCCCAGGGCTACCTGCTCCACACCCACCACTGGGGGTACCAAACAGAGCAAGCAGTCCCCATGGAGACCACCCTGGGACCTCAGGGGGCAAGGCATATTTGGATGGGTGGATAGGGTGGGGTCACAGGCAGGCGGGAAGTGGCATCTGGAAGCAGGACAGGTGGGCAGGGCTGGGATTGTGGGACAGTGACACTACTACAGGATAGGGGCTGGAGCTAGGGCCAGGGCCTGGGCACAGGGCAGAGCTGTAATCTGCTCCGTGCATGTCCCTGTTACAGGTGCTGGCTCCTCAAGCAAGGACATGCAGGGAGTAGACTGGGGGTGCAGCCTGGGCCCTGGCCCTGCACTGTCACTGCTCTGTGATCCTGGTTTCAGCCCTGCCCCACATGCTCATCTCGCCCCTAGATTCCAATCCATGCCCACCCACAGTCCCATCCCATCTGCACAGCTAAGCACACCCTCTCATAGGAGTCCTAGGCTGGTCTCCATGGAGACCATGCCCACCTGCCTGCTCCATCTGCCACCCTCAGCAGTGGGTGTGGGGCAGACAGGCCAGGATACCCAGGCAACAGGGCCAAATCTGGCAGTGGCAGCATAGACAGTAGCAGCAGCAGCTGGACAGAGTGAGATACCACCACGGAGGCAACCAAGAAGCTGAGTTTGCCTGCCATATCGCCCTTTCCCTGACATGCCCCAGGGGTGGTGGGACCAGCCACATGTGCCATGGCCCAGGCTGCCCCTGTGCCTGGGCCAGGAGAGGCCAAGGGAACTGCCATGGGCCAAACAGAATCTCTTAGTCAGTTGGATCTGGCTCACAGGCTCTATTTTGCCCACTCCTGATCTGAGGCCTCTAATATTCCCTCTGCTTACTGATACAGTTTTGCTTATTTACACAAGGCTGAAAGAAATGTAGATCAACGATACTATTTTTATAGCATGTGTATATAGTACATAGCACTGGGGTGTCCTGGTCTGTTCTCTACTAAGAATGTCCTAGCTGCTCTCTAACAAGAATAAACAATGACAAGAACTGGCCAATGAAGAAGTTAATTGATCACATCTCAGTCCTAAAAATCTAAAGAATGAAAACTGCCAAACATCTGATTCAGGGTCAATATGGTTGCTTAAATCTGCCAGCCCTAGACATGGGGCTTTTAAACATTTTTAGTCTTGCCTGGCTTTCTGTCAGCAGTTAAATACCTACCTCCGCTCTAGCTCCACAGGACCACAGACAGTTCCTCACTTGTCAACCCAACCTGTTTCAGCACTTTGGACAGGTCCCAGAACAGTTTATTGCTGCAGCCTATTTCATAATGGAATACATACGTGAAAACTAAAAAATGCCAATCAGAGTTCAGGCATAGTATTTACTTTGTATCTGTTTATACACACATGTGCAGTTCTATCTGCATGTACATTTGTGTGCATCTGTAAGCGTGTATGAATATTATGCATGTCTCTGCGTATCTCTGAGTCTGAATCTGTACATAATGCTTTTTCTTCCTTCTTTGTATATAACTAGTTAACCTAAGATGCCATTCTGCTCTGCCTTCTGCCTGACTTCAGACTAACATGGCTAACTACCTTTCTATATGAGAATATGAGCATGCATAACTGCCTCTGGGCATGTGTGTATATGGGCCTGTATGTGTGAGTGTGCATGTGTGACAGAGTGAGAGTGCACATCTGCTTCTCTCTGTGCATGCCTGTGTGCATATATGGACAAGAGAAGTGTAATGATGAACTCCCTTGCCACTGGTATGCACTGGTAACACTTAATATAGCCGAATGGATTATTGAAAGCATTCTGTATGACAGAAGCCCAAAGATATGTAAGAATGTCAGTGAATGGCACATGGGAAACATATCTAATGTATCTGAGGTTGCCTATTATGATTTAGAATTGACATTTTATTCCAGTCATCCTAGCATGTAGGATCACAGAGAGACACCATTTGCATGAGTTACAAAGTGATTTCTACATTAACTGCCAAAGAGCAAAAAGAGCTAAGGCTGAAATTTAATTTTATGGGGTAAAATATGAATAAAACAAACTGTCATTGCTTGACGCATCAGTTGAGTCTCTGTGGGATGCTTGTTATTGTTTCAGCTAACCATGCAACCTGTAGTGACAGTCACTCATGTCACACTGCAGAGATAAACAGCCTTGCTGTATTTTCTTTCATATACATTCCCACCCCACTGGCCATGTCTTTAGCAGGACAAATATTAGCACACTTATGACTGTAATTGTTAACTTAGATGCCCAACACAGAAACAACAAGCATTTTAATCACAGTCATTTTTAGACACTTGTTCATTACTAACTGAGGGAAAGTCAGCACTCCACCAGTCTCTCTCCATTATTACCTCACCCAGGGAATTCTTGAAAGCAGCCTTTCTTAAACGTGTCTAAACTGAGCCCCCATTCCAAAAAACAGTTGCATACACCCACTTCTCTCCCCGCAAACCCACCACATGTTGCTAAAGGCCCATGTAGTTTGAACATACCCATGCTAGAGGATATCATCATCATATGATAAATTCCCTTCTTCTATATGTACATTAATGAGCAATGTTGACATTTTGAAGTATCATTACGGACATGAGAGTTAGTATCAGTTGAGATTAGGGGTTAGATCATCCCTCAAAGCTATTGTTTCAGAGTCCCTGCAAAATCAGGCACTTGGGTCATGTTTTCTAAGTTTTGCGCTGAAGATACTGAAGCCAAAGACTAGCTTCCTTAAAATTGGAGAACCAAGACAATTTTGAGGTCTTCCTTCATCCTCTTTGGTCCAATCTTAATCTTTACATAACCATGGAAGTAAATGGTACCCTACACTTGGGGAAAGAATGCTGTAATGGCTATTATTTATCAGCATTCATGCGCACCTTGTTAGATGCACACTGATGTGACCAGAGACAAAAAGAAATAACCTAAGGCACTTAATTGTAATTATAAACCATAGCAACAAGGCCCAAGTGCCCTCACCTGTTCTGTTCCCCTTGACGCCCTCAACAAGTTATAGATGGCTGCAGCAGGAGATAAGTAAAGGGCCCCAGAGCTATCCTCTTTTATATGACAGGACGGTGCAGAAGGTAATATGCTGCATTTCTTCTAATTTTTACAAGCCAAGCTCTCCAAAATACCTGATGTTGGTGTCATATATCCAAGGAGACTGCCCACACTCCCACCATGACTGACAAACCCTTGCAGTGCTCCAGTGCCCCAAGACAGTTGTAGCTAGGTTTCTGCTTTCTGTACTCTGCTATGCTCTCACATGGGCAGGATAGAATAGGGATTAAAAAAAAGAAAGATGCTGTCCGTCAATCCTGTACATCCTTGGAACACAGGGCAGACATTCCCTATCAGAAATCAGACAGAGTGCAGTGATCAGTCAAAGAGCCATCTGCGGAGCTATAGCACTAGCTGGTTTCATATCACTCCCTAGGCTCAGACTGCAATGTGGCTGCCCATACAATTCACACATAAACAATAACCATATGAAAGAGCATACGTGAGTGCCAATAAATGGAAAACTCCCAGTCACATTTGCTAGTGTTAACTTAACCTACACAAAGGACTGATTCTGAGACCTTACAGTTCAGGATGGGCTCAAGGCAGGGCATGCATCCAGACAGAAAGAGAAATAATCTCCTTAGCAGGCAAGAAGCTAGAGGTGTGTATAGTAAAGTATATACAAGCTCACAATCTTCTGAAAGACTGTGCTGATTCTAAGGGATGCCTGCAGAATGACTGCTGGCTAGACAAGACAGGCTCTATTACAATTTTTATACTGTGATAATGTGCACACCTGGAATACTCAATGTGGTTTTCAGCCTCGTGTCTTACAGCAAAAAGATATCAAACAGAAAAAAATTCAAAGAAGAGCAACCAAAATGATACATAGACTAGAGAGAATGACTTATGAGGAGAGACTAAGGGAATTTAATTTGTGTAGACTAGAAAAATGATACCTAACGGGGGATATGATAACACTATATAACTATCTAAAGGGCAGTTGTATGAAGAAGTGGGGAAAGCTATTCAGACACCAGCAGTAGGGCAAGGAGTGACACAGAACTGAGAAATAAAAGAATTTAGTTCAGGTGTCAGGGACACTTTTATATCTGGTGAACAGACAACGGAACAAATTGCATAAGGACTAGAGTTCGGTCATCAGATGCAGTAAGAACCTGATGAGCAAGGCTTATAAAAGGCATATGGTCCAATACACCCAAGAGATCTTGCCCATGGACTGGAGAGACAATTGGCTACATTCCCTTGAGCTTATGAAGTGCCACAGGAACGTGTTAGCCAGATACCTGCCAAGTTCGCAAGAGGAAATTTTTCCAGTTACTAAGCTAAGGCCTTGGCTAATCCAGCCGGTACTGTAACTAAGGGTGGGTGAGTGGGACACCAACCCAGGGTGCTGACTTAGAAGAGGCAGAAGACTGGTGGGCCCCATCACTGCTACCGCAGCTGCCATGGGCACAAAATTGCTTGGTACACTTAAGTCCAGACAGTTCTCTCCTTTATCAGGTAGATAGTGTCAGCTGGAGACAGTTCTGCATCTGGACCTAGGGCTTTCAACACCCCTGAGTTTTAGGCTCATATATAACATGTACTTTCTTGACCCTTCTACATAAATGCCTTGACAACAATTGGCTGACAGAGGCTGAGATTTTCAAAGCATACCAGGGGAATAGGGCACCAAAATCCCAATGGATTTCAATGATGTTTAAGCGCTTAACTTCCTTAGAGTATGGGCAAGGACCAAATTGCAGTGAGTTAACAGAGGGTAATGACATAGTGGGCCTACACAAGACTATGTCAACATAGTATCAGCAGGCACAAACCGTGATACTGATGACACTGCACTCATTGCTACTGTGCAGTAGGGTTGGAAATTACTGATGTGCCACTGGGACTGCCTAGTAGTAACTGTGCAGTCGGGCACTCATGTAGATGCGTCCACTGTGGTGCAGGTGACTCAGGGTAGCTGTGTATTTTCCCATTCTTCCCCTGTCGTAGATGAAAGTTACATGGAAGAATCTCATCATTGAATGAAACAGGCCTATAGCAACCCAGTGTAGCTTTTTCTTACCCCAGCATAAGAATGGACAAACAATTATTGCTCTGTGTAAATCCCTGTCCCTTGTTAACCTACTGCCATTTGTTTGGTTGCCCATGCCTAAGTCTCCTTTGAAAACTCCAGCTTAGAAGAACCATGACTTAAGGGACTTAAGTAACAGGTTCCTGCACAACTGAACTCTTTTGGATGGAACTTGGAATGCATTAAGTACTCTGCCCTGCAGCTGGTTATTCTTGGAACAACACATTAAGTCCCAGTCAGATATGCTCATCCCAGGATCTTCAGAGGGACATCACCAAACAGAAACCCAGTTGATTCAAAACAAGAGCTGAAGGGATTTCATGTAGTACTCCTGTCTCCTTCCCCCTCCCCAATTTCCCCTGCCAATTTTAGTGCTTTTACAAATATGCTTATCTGTTTCTCAGAATTAATCAATCAATCAATCTCTCTGCTGTTGCCTGCACAACAGGGGAAGTGTGTGAGCCATGCCCGGAATACAGCAAGACTCACTCTACACAAAGTGCTGTCAAACACACAAAGGTAAAGCGCTGAAAAAATGAGAGTTTCCTTTCAGCCCTTTTACATACATGGTTTGTCAAGTTTTACTGCAACAATAAATAATAATCATGGGGAAGAGATTTCTCAGACAAGGGGGTGATATTTTTCCTCATATTGACAATTCCCCTTTAATAATTGGGGTCTGAAATCTAAGACAGAGCCAGGTCCCTTCTTTCAGTCACTATTGGACAAATCCAGATCCTCTCTGTTCAGCTGGGTGGAATTACTCTGAAATTGTACCATGGTATATAAGCTCTGACTCTGGTCCTTGACATGGAACATCCATGCTGTAAATCAGAACATTTCCAAAATGCAGTTGAGTTAACCTGCCATTAACTGTTTTATACTTTGTGTAGCTAATTTACTTGGATCAGTGCCTGGAGTGTTCTTTACAAAACCCCAGTTTCCCAAACAACATACAAAGAAACACAAAACCCTCAATGTGTCGTCAGCATGATCCACTGTATCCTCCTCTAGCTAAACACTTTAAAGAACGCAAGGACAAGATTTCACTGTTAAAATTTTTCACCCTATATGGAATAATATTGAAAGAAAACAGAAGTTCTAGACCCAAAAATGTCTTAGATTGGCCTTCCTGCATCAGTTTTTATCACCAAAAATCCTAACATGAGAACACATTTGGATCTGAATGGTCTCAAGTACATCTGTAATTACCTAAGTTACTAGTTCTAGATTAATGTGAGTGTGCTGACACTTCATTGAAGTGTGTTGCCCTTTAGTTCTTTTCTAGCCAGCTGTTGTCATGGCAACACTACATCTGCCACCTATTTATTCATAGTCTTTTAAATTAACTAAGACTAGAGACGTTTTTAATTTATTTATTTTGAACTATTCCGATCCTGGATTTAGTTCCCCCTGTTTCTTTTGCGCAAGAGAAGTTAATCCAACAATGAACCAGATTTATTTGCCACAGTGCAAGAGGCAGATCCACCGTGCATCTCCATATAATCATTGCAATCCACATGTGAGCCTTTGCTCAAAGGGATATCAGAGGCTGAAATGAGGTTAATCAAGTATTTTTAGATTCACATCAGTGTAACCAAGAGAAGACTCAAGATGAGCATTTCAACAAAACCTTCCTGAGCTAGAATAACTTCTTCCCTGGTCTGAGATTATGTACAATTGCTTCTTGTACTGACTCCCTCCGCATCTTCTGCTCAGAGACCTGGACGTTCACTGAATACTAACCAACGTTTCTTTACCTTTCTAAAACTCTGGGTCACAGAACACAATAAGAGGACAGAGCATTTCAACAGAGGAGAAAATACATGTGGAACTATTACGGGACCTGGGAAGGAATGCGTTCTAGTGGTTACTATGGATGTCTGTAAGTCAGGACTCCAGGTTCAGTATCTGGCTCTACTGCTGAGTTGCTGTGTGGCTTCAGACAAGTCCACAAGTCATTTCATGCCTCAGTTTCCTCTTCATGATAGGGGATTAGTTATGTTAACCTACCTCTTCTGCATGTTGCAGTAAATCCTCTGTAGGTAAGTGTGCTGATAGCCATAACGAAGCTAATTCTGTCCCGACTGACAGTCTTTATGCAGTTAATGGAACTGCTTGGCATGTAAAATATGGTGAGATTTGTCCCAGTACTGATTCGTTTTATCCTGCACAGGAGCCCCCACATTCATATGAACTGGTCAGACAGCGATGCAGGGAAGGGGGTGTTATGTCACAATACTTGGAGATCTCACAAGGACAGGACAGATGGAGAGGAGAAAGGAGAGTGGGGGGATGTGGGACTAGCAACAAGGAGAAGCTGGTTTTGCTTTCATATCAGGAGTTTTGACAAGAGGCTACTACAGGTCTTAAACAGCAAGAGCTTGTGGTTTGAGCAGAGATCAGGATATGAGTTTTACTCCCATCTTTGCTACTGATTCACTCTGTGCTGCTGGGCAAAAGCTAACCTCTGTGTGCCTCAGCTTCTCCAGAATATTCACCTGCAGTCATGCGTAGGGGCACAGCTGAACCTCAGCATCTGTAAAGAACTCTGAGGTCTTTCTACAAATGGTGCTACTGAAACAGTTATTTTGGATGTGGAGGTGCTGTGTGTCAATACAGAGATATTTGATGAGAATTCACAAGGATAACTCAGCGACACCAGCTACAGGAGGCCAGGAAAAAGGACTACATAGAGCGGGGAGAGTCAGGAGCCCAATGCTATATCTTGACTTGCCAGCTGACCCTGGGCCACTGATCCTTTCAGGGCCTGTTTCCCCACTTGCAACACGTGGCTGGCAACACTGAAGGAGCTCATAGGAAGGTTGTAAAGCTTAATTCGCTCATATCTGTAAAACCCTTCGAAATCCCTGGATGGAAAATGTCATGCAAGTACAAAGTATTATATATATTTCTAAATAGCTGCCTTAGGGAGACACTACTTAGAGAATACAGGGAATAAACAAGCTTGAACATTACGCCAAGGCAGACAGTTTATAGCCTCGTGCTAAAAAGAACAGCAACAACAAAGAGATACCAGGGAAAGTTTCACTCTTCATTTAATCTAGATGGATCTGCTGCAGCAAAGCAGTGGATAAAAAAGAAAAGAAAAAAAAGGTTGTGAACAGGTTTACGTTTCTCTGGGCAATACTCAAGATACCATTGGTTTTATGAGTCAGAAACTGTTTCCACTTAAAGAACTTTTATTGTCCAGCCCCCAAAGCAGAGCTTTCTTAGGCTGGAGTGGGCGCAGGGAGGTATGCAGCACTTGTACAGGTCTGGATGCAACTACAAGTGTTGGTAGAAGACTTTAACCCTTTTCTATTACAACTGGATTTTTGCCTTCAAGATCAGCCCTGCCCACTGACTTTATTCTGTACCCAAAGGAGATAAGTAAGTTGGCAACATTGCCTGCATCTTTTCTGTGCCAAATTAAAAACGGACCAGGAAAAATGGACCCATAAAACTAAACATAACAAATGCAGAGCATAATTAGTTTGGCACCACCTCCCCTATGGTTTGGGAAAATGGGGTATAATTTGGACTTGGAATCAGATCCCTAAACAGATATCAGCAATGTTACCAAGCCAAGAATCTGACCTAGGAAGTTTCCCCTAATTTCTTTTTAAGATCTTTCTCATTCTTCATGTCTGTGTTTTCCTTCCTTTGTTATCCTCCCATATGCACAACAATTCAGCATTTTTATAGGGACCTGCAAAAATCCCTATAATTAGAAATCAATGTAAACAGCTGAGCACCCTACAATAACAATCCAGTATGCGCAGCTCTATGCTTAAAAATAACACTGTAATAACAAACCAGCACATGCAGCCGGTCTCTCCTGGCCACCCTACAATAACAAAGCAACGTGCACAGCCAAGCACTTAAAAACATAACCAACTTTGCATAACAAACTTGCAAACAACCCTACAATTATAAACTGTTGTAAACAGACCAACCCTACAATAAACCAGCACATACAGCTCAGACTTCGGGGGTTACTGTATAGTAATCCATTGAGGAAAACAGCCCAGCAGTCAGAACATAGCATGCTGGAGTGCAGAGCCTTTGGTTTCTGTGGGTTTTGCATCAGGTCTAGAGCAGTCCTCTAGAACTGGAAAGTGCTGCTGTATGTCTCTGGACTCAGATCAGCCAGTCTCACTAAGGTAAAAGGAAGTTAGGGAACAAGGCTAGAGACAGACATTAGACATATTAAACCTGTAACAGAACATAAATTCAGTGCACATAAACCAGTTTCAAAATGGCTGAAATTGGTTTAAGATAAACGTGGTTGAATTTAGTGTCAGACTTAACTGATTTGGGTCAAACTGGCTTATGCAATGTCTGTCCCAGACCCCTTCCTGGTTTAAAGTCAAACCAGAGTCCCCCAGCATCCCAGATGCTTTGCAGCCCTTGGCTGGGCTGTCTGCTCCAGAGAACAGGGCTGGCCCCTCTCCTCTGCTCCCTAACCAGAGCTCTGCCAACACAGCAGGGTCTGCCTGGCTTCCCCCTGCCCTCTCCCACTCCCTGCTCAAGCAGAGATTCCCCCATCCCTCCCTCCCACAGCATGGACCCCAGCCCCATGGACCTTGGGCATGTGATATGCTAGCTAATGGGGAGTGTTTGTGCACATGTATGTGACAGAACAGTGTCCACTTAGGGCTTTTTGGAGCTAATCAAAAGATCAGCCTGTAACGTCCCTCCATTCCTTCCTTGGAAAAAGCTGATTAAGAGCTTGAACTAATATGAAAGGCTTATATCTTGTTGATGGGCTGATAAACTCTGTTATCAGCCCCCTACTGGCTCCCTCCCCTGTCAGGTTTGCAGACAGTATGAAGGAGCAGGGCAAGGGAGACTGAAAAGCTCAGTATCATCAACAAATGCATGCACTGCACATCTCCTTGCTGCCTCAGAGTGCTAGCCCAGGGTTAGGGTCTAGCAACACTCCCACCCCTTGAGCAGCAAGCAGGGAAAAATCTGGGACAGTGCAGGCAGGACTGAGATTTACACACCTCCCTAATCAGAGCATTCTGCCCCATGCACTGCCCCCCCCAGCTTGCACTGTGGAAGGGAAGGGAGGGATGCTTTAGCATCCCCCCAGCTTCTAGCCTGAGCCACTGCAGGCATGTGCTGGCATTTCCTTAGTTCAGAGGGAATGTCTGTACGGTTGAAAACCAGTTCAACCTATGTAAGTTAGACTAAGCTGCAAAGGTTGAATTAATTCAGGCTCAGGCTTTTTGAATGTCTGTCCCTAGCCCAAATGTTCAGCTCTGTAAGGGCAATATAAGGTGTGCCTCTGGCAAGCCTATCTCCTTTAGAGCATGAACCTCCTGAGTACTGACTGGCTTTCAATGCCTGGGCAGTTCCTAAGTCTTCTGTGATTTCCTGAATGCCCTTGTTAATGCAGCCTCCACCTGAGGTGTATCTCTTCCCTTAATTGCACAGACTTCTGCTACATCTGCAACAATAGACATGTACACTGGGTGAGGAATCACCACTGCCCTGTTTCCACACACAAGGGGACTGGATTTGTTCATGCAACTTTGCTGCCTGCTGACTTCTCCATATACAAACTGACCATGCAAAAAAAAATGCCAGCTTAGGCATGGATAAAACCTTGCTTTGCTCCCTGCACACATATCCCTTCTATAACAGGTTTCTATTACAAGAGAAGCTACTGGTTACAAATGATAGCTTCATAGACTTGAGAGAGCTGTGTAGCACCAGCTCTCACCCACATGAGGAGAACCCCCATCACCTTAGTACTTGCACACGTATCTCAACCCAGCTTGTTAAAGAAACAGGGAAAGCCAAGCCCTTAGCAAGGAGTCCTAGAGCCAAGCAGCACATACAGTGCCTACATGAGGCCAGGTCTGGTGAGTAGAAAAGCCAAGAAGTTGTCAGCAAATGTCTCTGGAGATAAAGCTAAAAAAAATTTCCCTTTTATTCCTTTCATTTTTACAGGGAGAATCTGAGAAGGTGACAGTCAGTGAAAGAAGGAATACACCTGCCTACCAAGGTCCCACTGAGGAGTAGGGATTCAGAAGATTTGCTCATAGTTAAACTGGACACCCATGAAGACCATAGCCCCACATAGTCTAGTGCCAGCTCTGCTACTAACAGAGCTAGCTCAGGCTTCCTTCTAGACAGGGAGCAGATATGGAAGCACCAAGCCCTGCACTGGAATCAAACTGCCTCGGAGTCGGGGCTGCGCGGAGCTGGGGTGGGGGCACTGGGGACCACATAGGTGTTCTGGAGTCAGTGCCGGTGGGGCCCAAAGCAGGGTGGCAGGAGTGTAGGGTCCTAGCCAGCAAAGGCTCTATGGAGTTGGGCCGGCTCCTCCCTCTCCTTGCTGGTACAGCCCAGCCCGGCTCCACAGCCCCCTGCCAGCCCATGCTCTGCGCTAAGCCCCCCCAGCACTGGCCCTAGGACAGTGGTATGGGCCTCATGCTCCCACTCACTTCCATGCCCCCCCAGACCCGCCACTGCTTTCCCACCTGCCTGCTGGCTCCCGGCTGCATGGCCAGACTGTAGGGCTCAGCAGGAGCCAGCCCGGTCCCAAAGACTGGGGTGATCCTCACAATCCTCCCCTGACTCTCTCCCCCTTACCTGAATTTCCTGCACTGGTGCAGCCATGAACAGCCTCATGGTCCCAGACCAGAAGCCCCTACTAGACAGGGGTTTCTGGCTCATGGTGCGGGGCCAGGCAGGCCCTGTTGTTGACAGAAATCATGGGCAGATAAATATTAATTTTCTAAATTTTTTAGGGGCCCTGTGTGCTGGATAGAATGGCCTGGTGGGCTGTATCTGGCTTGCATGCTGTATTTTGCCCACCCATAATCTAATCAATCACAAGCCCAGGTGCCTCCTGCCTAGGAGACCCATTCCAAGTAATTTACCTCCCTTGTCCTCGCTGTCATCCTCTGATGGCCAAGCAGGGAAAAGGAGGAGGTGTCATAGCTCCCTTTACTCAGCCTGGTTTGCACTTGGTTATTTACACAGGTTCTGCAAAGCTGACTCAACAAAACACAGCAGTAAATATGGGTGTTTGCTGCCCCATGGGTGGGAAGCTAACAAGCCTCTGTTTGAACATCTAATTAGATTACAGTAGCCCTCCTGAATGACAATGTTACAGCAGTTTTCCCTTGAGACACTGGGCCCTGCCAAGGTTGCAGCTGGTTTTTGATCTACATAATTCGCAATAATCCTTAAAATTGACTCAAGCAACAAGGTTCATTGCACAGCTCGCTGGATTTAATCCACCACCCCGGCATCTCTAACGAAGCTAACGGCACAAACAGCACAGGAACACATGTACAACTAGGAGGCAGAGATAAAGTGCTAATCCTACCATATGTTTTCAACCAGCTTTCTTTTGCGACTCTTGGACTAACATTTCTTAACTGTGCAGGGAGGAGATGGCACTCCAAAAAAAGGAGGTTCCCCCATGTACATCTAGGCATGCATGTATGCAAGAGATTGGTCTATGACCATAGCCAATTTCCCTCTCCATTCCTGCCATTTGTTCACTGAATCAGATGAGAAGCCACTGCAGAGGGGGTTGAAGTGGGGTCAGCTTGGCCTCTGACCCAAATAGGATGGTAGTTTCAGAGAACAAGAGACAGAACTTTTGTAAAATGAGGGATAACTACCACAAAGAGTCACAGGTAGCTACAGCTTTGCCTCAGTTTGGTGATACCTCTTTGGCACACTGGAAACCCAGCAATTGCTCTGCAGAGTTAGCCACAGCTACTTAATTCATTGTTAAATATGACCAGCTTTGTTCATACAAAGCATGACAGAGTGCAAGTTGCACCATTCCCTAATATAGGGGTGGGCAATTATTTTGGGCAGAGGGCCACTTACCAAGTTTTGGGAAGCTGTTAAGGGCCGCATGGGTAGCCTTGCTCCTTGACAGTTGCCCCGCCCCTGGTTGCCATATTGGGACCAGAAGTCTGACCTTCTAGCCCCTGAGCTTTGCCATTGGAAGTCCCTCCCCTTTCCCTGGAGGAAGGGTGCTGTGATCCGGACACCATGAAAAAGATATATATATATATATATATACACACCCACACAAAAATACACACACACACAAAACGTCTACTATAACCTATTTTATTTAAAAATATTTTTCTTCTGATTTGTGTTTACAAAAAGGGTATCTAGAGGTGGCTGCATAATACCTTAAAATACAGTCCTACTGTGTGTTTTGTGTGGGCAGCAAAGCATATAAGTGGTGGTGTGGTTGGGAAGAGTGTGTGCGAGTTTGAGTGTGTGCACGCATGCAATGGGGTGTGGGTCTAGTGGCTGGGTGTGTGCTGAGAGAGAAAGCCAGGGCTGGGCTGCCAGCTCCATAGCAAGCAGCTCTAAGACACTGCATGTAAGCCTCACACAATGCAGTCAGGCAGACCCCATGCCCAGGCTCTGTGTTTCTACAATCCCACCCTGGGTCTCTGCCAGTCCCAGGTCACTTGCACAGTCTCCATGTTTCCACCCGCCACCACCTTTCCCTGCATATCCTCCTGCAGGCTTGCCTGCTGCTTCCTGCAGCCCCTGAGTGCCTGCAGTGCTCCCCATGGCCCTCGCTGGGGCCCACTGCCTGCTGCAGCCCTGCTGCGACTCAGCCGCCTGCCGCAACCCCACCACTCACCATGGCTTCACCATCTGCTGGAGCCCCCTGCAGCTATGCCGCCACTGGAGTCTACTGCACCTGTGCTGCTGCCGCCTGCTGATGCTCTGCCAGAGCCCGCCACCTGCTACTGCTTTGCCACTCGCCGCAACGCCACCAACTGCTGGGGCCCGCAACAGCTCTGTTGCCCACTGTGGCTCCACTGCCTCCTAGGGCCCACTGCAGCCCCACCACCTGTCGGGGCCCACTGTACTGCCTGCAGGGACCTGTCGCGGCCCTGCTGTCCACCGGGGACCACCATGGCTCCGCTGCCCGCTGTGGCTCCCCCACCTGCTGCGCACCACGTGGGTCCCGCTGCTCCCCACAGCTGACATTTCCTGCACTGCTCCCCATAGCCCCCCTGCCACCGTGCCACTCCCTGCAGCCCCCACCACTCCCCACAACCACCACTTCCAGCCACTCTTACCTCATTTTCCACTCAGAGAGTGGGTGGGGGAACAGCTCCAGGGGCAGGAGCCAGAAGCTGCAGAGGCTTCTGGTTGGGGGCTGAGGGCAGAAAGGGGGTGGGGGAGCTGGGTGGAGCCTGGCTAGCCTTGTTGCTCAGCCACAGGCTCCCGCTGGGTCCTGCTGCCGCTGGTCGCCTGTCATCTTTGACAGGTGGCTACAGGCAGATATAAATTAATTTTCTAAAATTTTTAAAGGCCCCATGGGCCAGATAGAATGGGCTGATAAGCCGGATCCAGCCTGCGGGCTGCATTTTGCCCACCCCTGCCCTAGTATAATATTTCCTCCATGCAGACATTTGCCCAAATGAGGCATATCCCCTAATACTGCTGTTTTCTGCACACTTATAGCCTCTTCTATCTGAGGCTCTTAATATACCTTATCAGTGTAAGTCCTCCTGCAGTGGTCCTCCTGCCTCATTTGGGCAAATGTTTTGCAGTGCAAGAAGAGCACCCTAAGAAGGAGGAACATGCCATTATCCTCACTTCTCAGGTGGAAACTGAGGCACAGAGGAGGCAATGTGACTTACCATAGGCTGCTCCAAGAGTCAGTGATAGAGCTATGGACAGGATCTCTCTCTCTTTGCTCCCAAAACTGCTCCACAAAGTACTCCTCCTTCCTGCTGTGCCTGCCTGCTCATGAAAAGCTGATCTTGCTGGAATCCTTGTACACCCTGATCCACCAGAATCAACCCCACCTTGGTCTGGGCTACTAACACTCCCATAAATATCTGTTACAGTGTGACCAGGTCCTGTAGATAAAATGCTTTCTGCTCTCAGCTGCAGGGGAAATAAATAAGCTGATGGTACAAAGCATTTTCTTCAAACAGCTAGTGGAAGTTTTCAGATCACAGGCTCTGGTTCTCATGGGGAACTTCAGTCACCCTGACATCTGCTGGGAGGGCAATACAGCAGTGTGCAGGCAATCCAGGAAGGTTTTGGAGAGTGTTGGGGACAACTTTCTGATGCAAGTGCTGGAGCAGCCAACTAGGGGCCGTGCTCTTCTTGACCTTCTGCTCAAAAACAGGGAAGAATTGGTGGGCAATGTAGTAGTAGATGGCATTTTGGGAAGCGGTGACCACAAGATGACTGAGTTCAGGATCCTGAGGAAAGGAAGGATGGAGAGCAAGAGTAAGGACCCTGGACTTCAGAAAAGCAGACTTCAGCTTGCTCAGGGAACTCATGGGCAGGATCCCCTGGCAAGCCAATCTGAGGGGGAAAGGAGTCCAGGAGAGCTGGCTATACTTTAAAGAAGCCTGAGAGTACCTGGGTCGACCATGGTGCGTGCCACTTCAAGGTCCAACGACTCAATACTGAGGTGGAACGGTGGCAGAGGAAGGAGAAGGAGACCAACCCAGGGCTGCAAATCCCACTCCCCGACACAACAGCATGCTCCCATTGCCGATGAATGTGTGCATCCAGAATTAGGCTCCTCAGTCACCTGAGGACCCATCAAGTCTAACAGACATCATCCTCGACTTTGAGGGACTGCTGTCACCAACTGAGAGTGCAGGAACAAACTATCCCGATGTGCAGGACAACTAGCAAGTATGGAAGAAGACCAACTCGGCTTAGCAGGGAATTCTTCAGTAAACTAAATCACAAAAAGAAAGCTTATAAGAAGTGGAACCTTGGACAAACAACTAGGGAGGAATGTAAGCACCACTTGGGCATGCAAGGATGAAGTCAGGAAGGCCAAAGCACAATTGGAGTTGCAGCTGGCAAAAGATGTGAAGGGTAACAATAAGGGTTTCTACAAGTATGTTAGCAACAAAAGGAGGATCAGGGAAAAGGATCCCTGGAGGATCTTCCAGTTTGGGGAAGAGGTGAGCAGTCAACTGTGTTGAAAAAACAGGTTAGGGACTATTTAGAATAGCTTGAAATATACAAGTCCATGGGGATGGATGGGATGCACCAGAGGATGTAGAGGGAGTAGGCCAATGTGATTGCAGAGCCACTGGCCATCATTTTTGAAAACTCATGGTGATCAGGAGAGGTCCCAGATGGTTGGAAAAGGGCAAATATAGTACCCATATATAAGAAAGGGGAAAAGGAGGATTCAGGGAACTGCAGACTAATCAGCCTCACCTCAGTCCCTGAAAAAATCATGGAATAGATCCTCAAGGAATCCATGTCTAAGCACTAGGAGTAGAAGATGATTAGAAACAGTCAGCATGGATTCACCAAGGGAAAATCATGCCTGAGAACCTCACTGCCTTCTATGATGAGATGACTGGCTCTGTGGATGCAGGAAGAGCAGTGGATGTGGTATGCTTTGATTTTAGTAAGTCTTTTGAAATGGTCTTCCACAACGTTCTTGCAATAACCTAAGGAAGCATAGGCTGGATGAATGGACTGTAAGATGGATAGGAAACTGGCTGAAGCATCAGGCTCAGAAGGTAGTTATCAATGGCCCTTAGGAAGTCTGCAGATGACACCGAGCCAGGGAAAGTAATAGATATGCTGGAGGGTAGGGCTAGGATCAGGGGCGATGCATAAGGGGTGCACAGAGGTGCACATGCACTCCCTGAGTGCACTGTTGCACCCCCTGTCCTGCTGCACTCCCTGTTTAGCCCTGTTTACCTAAACTCCCTGTTTAGGTAGGGGGGAAGCCGGGAGTACCAGTGCCACCCTGTGAGCGCTGGTCAGGAAACGGAGCTGCCAGCAAAAGTGGCCATGCCACTTCCAGAAGTGGCTGCAAGAGTTTCAGAAATGGTGCAGCTGCTTTTATGGTCAGTGAAAGTGGCCACGTGATCAGCCACTGCCCCTCCCCACCCCCCCCAAGCCAGTAGGATCGGCTGCCGGGGGCCCCGTACCACACCTCTGGCCAGTGAGATCGGCCACCGGGGGACCCTCCCAGTTGCTGACTGGTGTCAGATGGGGCATGTGTCCCCCCTGACCCAGGAGCTACTAGACACCCATGAGAGTGGGAACCAGACACCCATGACTGAGAGTGACTTAGACAAATTGGAGGACTGGAACCTCATGAGGTTCAACTAGGACAAGTGCAAAGTCCTACACTTAGGACAGAACAACCCCATGCACAAGTATAGGCTGGGGGCTGACTGGCTGGGCAGCAGCTCTGCAGAAAAGGACCTCAGGGTTACAGTGGACAATAAAATGAATATAAACCAAGAGCATGCCCTTGTTGCAAAGAAGGCTAATGGCAAACTGGACTGCATTAGTAGGTATGTTGCCAGCAGATCAAGGGAAGTGATTATTCCCCTCTACTCAGAACCGGTGAGGCCACATTTGGAGTACTGTGTTCAGTTCAGGGCCCCCCACTACAGAAAGAATGTGGAGAGAGTCCAGCAGAGGGCAACAAAAATGATTCAGGGGCTGGGGCACATGACTTATGAGGAGAGGCTGAGGGAACTGGGCTTATTTAGTCTAGTCTCAAGTTCCAGTAAGGGAAATTTAGGTTAGAAATTAGAACCAATTTTCTAGGAAGGTAGTAAAACACTGGAACAGGTTATACAGAGAGGTAGTAGAATTTCCATCCTTGGAGATTTTTTAGGACCTGGCTAGACAAAGCTTTGGTTGGGGTTGGTTCTGCTTTGAGCAGGGAGTTGGACTAGATGACCTTCTAAGGTCCCTTCCAACCATAATTTTCTGATTCTATGATTTCCCTTTCCTTGGTATGATCTCCCCTGGGTGTGTCTACACAAGACGCTAGAAGCACTGTGCAATTCTACTGCACATTAGTGTGGCAGACAGTATTAGTACAAATTAGTCTACTGCACATTAGCATGATTGGAACCTTGGACAAACAACTAAATTATGTGTGCCAGCAGTACTGCGCTGTAGCAACAGTTACCACTGTATGCAGTGGTAATCACAGTGCATTAATACACGTGTAGACATGCCCTCTATGTCTCATCGTGGGCTTCCACCAGCAAACTAATGGAGCTAAAGGAAATGGTGCCATGAAAGGGACTCAGTTGAGGATTTTAAAGTAACAGTCAGGGCCTGGCTGCAGGCAGGGGTGCTGGAAGCAAGGCTGCAATTGGGATATACCTATTTAGGCACGTAGGAACATGCATGTTCCTATTTATGCACGTACATGCACAAGGCTGGGGATAAACAGGAAAGATGCCTACTTTACTCTTCATGGCTAGTAACAACATCACCTTCTAAATCCTCTGCTGTTCCACCCTGCACAGTCTCACCTACCCCCAAGTTGGGAATGAGGGAGAAGCTCATTAAATAAACAGCAAAGATCCACTGCCTTGGCAATTAGGAATAATCAAAACCCAAACCAAGAGTGACACTGAACCACTTCCCTTAGGGGATTCTGGGGGGAAGTTTTATTTTTGTTTATTTTTTAAATCAACGCTACGTCAAGCTGGCTAAAGATACCAACAGAATTTATTTCAATGCTGGAGAGAAAAGTCTTCCTAATGTTCTCATGAGTTGCTTGCACAGTGACATGTAACTTCATGTAAATATGATTAGAAACAGTGCCGTCATGCAGCATGCAGCTTATATCAAGGACTGCTCAGCTCCCAGCATGGTAACCTGGCTTTTGTGGCCCTCCTTGACATCCTCAATGTGGGCAGCCTATGGAAATATGTCACTGCTACTGTTGGGCAGGACATGAACTAGGAAGTTTCTGCTCTTTAGCAGACAATCTAAGGCAGGGAGAGTCTGTGCTATTTTCCATTAGGACATATGTTAAACTTTCCAAGTCCCACTTAGTGGAAAGTCTCTCTTGGGTTTCAGCGGGCGCTGGACTGGGCCCTCAGATATTGGCTGGAAACAGCATGCTTTAGCAAGGTAAGAACAGACTCTTCTTAAGACAAGATCAGCAATGTTTAAAAAGGCTTGTGGCCATGAATCCACTGAACCATGCTCTCCTCAGATTCCACAGACTGGTGTGGACTTTGTAGATTAGAGGTGTCAAACATACAGCCCGCAAGTTGGATTGGGCCCGTGGAGGTGGGTCATCCAGTCCAAAGGGCTTCTAGCAGGCAGGACTACCTACCTCTGTAGGCCAGGCTGGGCCTGCGGGGCTTGTCGCTGCACATTCTGGAGCCCCTGCAGAGGTGGTGTTAATTCTGTCAGAGCTGCCGTTTCTGTGCAGCTCCAGAACCTAGGGACAGTGTCTTCTGCTGCCCCCCCTGCCCCTCCCGCTCCATTTTACCCACTGACAAAATCATCAGCAGTAACTCCCTAGGTTCTAGAACCACAGAAATAGCAGCTCCTGCAGCCAGGGGGATTAACACTGCTTGCAGGTCATATGACCCACCCCCATGGTTTGGATCCAGCCTTCAGGGCCAAACAAGTTTGCTGTCCCTGCTGTAGGGAACTGAAGTCTGTCCATAGCAAAAGCAAGGAGCTGGAACATGTATTTCTGGTGCACTTCCTCTTGAACAAATATAATACTGATGGGCCAACCCCAGTGCTTGTAGGTGTTGGGAGGCTGAAGATGAGGGCTTTCATTAGAGGTGTAAAAACTAATTATTACAACCTAGGATGGTGGTTCTGGGCTCCAGCCAAATCCCACCCAGGCAATTATTCTTGCATTATTCTACATTTCTGCTGGGGTTCCACCTGGAGCCTGCATTCCTCATCTCAAGAGCATTGCTGGGCAGTAGCAAACAAATGCTGTATTCCACCAGAGGCAGCTGCGATTTAGGAACCGGGGAAACAAGTCCTAGATTTGTAACCTTTGGCGTCCTTCAGCATGAAAGGTGCTCAACAAATACAAGACATTCAGCCAGTCATTAAAAGAAAATCATATGTGCTGTGCCGATGCCAAATTTATTTCCAGCTCCACTTGGGAGCATGCTCCAGCTTCCCTTTGGAAATGTCAGCATGCTGGTCGGAAGAAACTGGCTACAGTTTCCTTTCAAAAAGAATTCAGCATATGGGAGGATGATGATTAGTTCCCTCCCAAGCTGCCAAATTTCTTCTGTGCAGCTAAAATCTTTCCCAAAGTGTCCCAACCTACCACGCTCCTGAGTGGTGATGTCTGCCCTGAGACTTTTATATTAACGGGTATAAGGCATGTGTGAAAATACGTCTATCCAGCCAGATCCAGAGAGGCTTCCATTCTCCAGAGGTTGCAGAGGTTAAGTGATTCCATTTACAAGCAGAACTAAATTCTTCATCTGAGGTTTTTTTTTTCTTTAATCTGGTTTTTAGTTCATCAGAATCCAAGGCAAAAGTGCATTGCACCTCCCAATATACACCAAACCAATGATAGTCTGAAAAAGAAAGTGCTTCAGGGTTGGAGCAGTTCAGGGGTCATCTCTCTGTTGCCTCCAGCATAGACAGCAGACCCTATGCCATCTCTGGATGTCTAAGTGGACTTAAGTGCCTAAGGACAATTCTATTCCACCCTGAAAATGCATCATCACATGTACCTTTTTAAGATACAGAAAAGCAGTAAGGAGTAGGAGGAGGAGGACCCACCCACCTATTGTGTTAACAGCTTTTCAAGGACTTGTGCATAGTGTAATAGAATCACACTTAAGCACATACACCCACTTCAGCATGTAACAGGCGGCACAGAAGCTGGCCCATAGTGTTTAGTGCTACTGGGACCGCTGAATGTAGGAATCCACAGGCACCATGAAGAAGCTGTCATCAGCCACAACAGGCTTTCCTGAGCAAATTAATCCCAAGCTGGGTCTCTCAACTCTAGTGCGTGGACATGCAGCAGGAAGTGACCTGAGTGAGTTAAGAACTAGGATTGTAAGAAGCCCCTTGTGCCCCAGTTCAGTCCTTAGTGTTCACAGGCAACCACTTGTCCAAAATCTTCCCCTTCCCCTCCTCTCACAACACAGCCACAAAACCCTCTCTGACAAAATGAGGCTCTTCTCTAGAAAGCAGTGCCCTACCTGATATCAGGAGGAGTTGTACAAGTGTGCAGTTCCCCATCTCTTCCCTATGTCCATTGAAGATCTCAAGATATTTGTCAAATTACTTGACCCTGGGATTCTGACTTAGGTTACTTATGTGAATGCACCCTGCATCCATACCATCTCCCTGTCATTGTAACTGGATCCAGTACTTCCTAGTACACCTCTAAATTATGCAACATGGCTGCCTTGTGATTGCATTTCAGCAACAGAGTGGGGGATCCATTTGATCTGCATTCCTCTTTCTGCATGTAACTGTACAACAATTTGCCAAGTGCTCTAAATAGTCTTTTCAGATGAAATATAGTGTGTGTGTGTTATTACTGTGTTGCCTGGACCTTCTAATAAACCTGTACTGAGCACCTTATTCAGGACCAAGCGCAATGTTTACCCCTTAAGTTAACTTGGTTGAAGAGCAAAACACTCTTCTTGTTTTCTTGTATCCCCCCCATCAGCCTGTCGCCATCTGTGGTATCTTGTTTTAGACTGTAAACCGTTTGGGGAAGGAGCTGATTTTGTGCTGTATGTTTCTACAGTGTTTAACCCAATGGGTCCTGGTGTGAAGCTCCATTCTCTTATCCTACCACTAATACTAAAGAAGAAGTACCTGTCTAATAATCTAATGTTATAAAGCAGTACATTATAACATAAGATAATTAGATGTTGTCCCAAAGAAGAACATTTATTGCATAGTTGTTAGAAGCTGAGAACCCAGGTGTCTCTGCGAACTCACAGTGGCCTCTGAATTAGGGCTGCTTCTCATCTCCTATTATCCACTGTGGCCTCAGAAGTGGGCATGAGTTGTGCAAGGGACAAGGACATGCATTGCTTCTCTAAGGTCATGGTGCAGTGCTATCCCCCTGCAGGGGTCCCTCTCATTGTGCTGCCAGAAGCATGGATTTAGGACTACATTAAGGTGATGAAGATGGTAATGAGGATGGGAGAAGGAACTGGCCTATTCTCCTAGATTCATTAGCCAACAATCCCAAAAGTAGATTCCTGTTCCACCATTTCTGGATGTTGCAGGCACCCTGTCAAAAACCACCGTGTTGTTGAATTGTATGTGGCACCTATAACAGGCAATGGAAGTGGCCCTTCTCTCACCACAAACTCACCTGGGCTCTCTGGGCTGGGAAAGCCCACATGGGAGCAGATCCAAACTGCTGCAAATGCAGAGCAACCTACACAGCTGCAGACTCTTTATTTCCCTCATCACAGCAAGAGCCTGCAGGGGACAGCCTGGTTTACTCCCTTCCTGCCTCCAAGCTGTGGAGCAGGTTGTGGTGAGTCCCAACTCGTACATCTTATAAAATTTCTGGATCAGAGGACTCGCACTGGGAGGAGGGAGGTGGGGGTGGGGCAAAAGCTATTTCTGAAAAGTTAGTGTGTTGCCATAGGAATATGCCATCTGGGGATTTTCAGAGCAATGCCATGGAGCGGCCTGATTTCAGCGCTCACTGCTGCTGTAAGCTGGCTGTCCTACCAGCACTTCCAATTGGATGCTCAGGGTGAAGCTTACTCAGGCTCACTGGGCCTGAAGGCTGCATGGAGTCATGAGACCAATTCCACAAACTTCAGGGATAGAAAGGATTTACAGACTCATCTAATCAAGCCCCTGCATGGGTACAGGGTGTGCTATTCCTCCAAACTCTGCTCGCTGTCCTCCATCTGATCCTCACAGGGGCTAACTCCCCCCCCCCGCAGAACCTTAAATCTGGTTAGCCTTGCTAGCGGCAGGACTTGATGCTTGCAATTATTTGGCCAGTTCCAAGGATCTCACCAAAATTTTGCCCCCCTGCCAAGCCAACTGGACAATGGCTCTTCCTGCCCATAGCATCTTCTGTCTGCAGTCCACATCCCATAGCCCTCTACCAACGACAGGTGGGTAGTGGGTCCTGAATATTTCACTCAGCAACATTCTCATCAGTATCTACAGTATCTACCTCTTGTGAGGTTTTTAGCACTACACACAGAACGAATACAGCAGCATGAAATCTGCAGAGGCGCTTGATTAACATTCAAGTATCCGCTTTGGCCGCCTACATCATCATGTGGGTCCAGGAAGGCGGTGCTCTCCCCTCTGATTCAGACCTGAATCAAAGCTGTAGCATGGGGCCGTGGGAGGGGTGCCGCTGCTGGAGATGACGTCTATGTGAGATAAGCCGCAGGGCCCAACTACTCATCAGCAGCAGGATCCTGCGATGCCTAATACAACTCCAGGAATGCTGGTTCTGGGGAGATGGGGCCAAACTGATGTTGGGAATTTGGTCTAGTGAAGGTAAAGATATTCTTGAGGCCTTTAGCCATAACCACATGCTCAGCTCCTTTTTGAGGTTTGCCTTTATTCATAACTTAAGCAACAAAAGTCTAAGACAGGTTCATCCTTTCAGAAAAACATTAGCCCCAAGCACCATTCTGAAATAGATTCATGAAAATTTTCCCCAGTAGGAAGTCCTGTCCTTTCCTCAAGCTATCTAGGAGAATCCCTTCTATAAGCCAATGGAGTTTTAACAAGGTCCTCCTATACACCCAAACTAGGATTTCATTGGACAACATGCAAACCCACGGCAGTCAAACCTCAAGGACACTGGGGTCTGGACAAACATATTAACAGATACTCTAGCATAGGGTTTTCTACCTAAAGATCTTTACAAAGGAGAGCAATATCACTGTCCCCATTTTACAGATGGGGGAAACTGAGGTAGAGAGAGGGAAGTGACTTGCCTGAAGTGACCCAGCAGAAGGAGTGGGTGTAGAATGCAGGTGTACTCAGTCCCTGCCTGCCCTTCTATCCAGTATGTTTCACTATCTCACGAAGTATGTAGAGAAGTCCAATGTGCTCAGCCTGGTTTCAGCCATATTCAGGCTTGGGCAGCTGACCTGTAGCTTATAGAAGCACGTCTGAGTCCTTGGTCAAGGTAATGCCAAGGGGAAAGGAAGGCAAAAATGCTAAGCTTAGTCTTTTCTGAGTGGGCCTGGTGAGAGGGTGCCAAGCACAACAGCTGCTCTCAGCTCTTCTCCTCCCACCAGCCACTCAGGAGTGTGTAGGCTGTTTCTATCTGCACTGAAAATCCCTTCTCATTTCATCTGATATCACTCTACTGCAGTGCTCTGCGTAAAAGAAGAGAAAGCACAAGAACTCCAGATAGTGAGATAAGAGCGGTGGGGGACGGACAAAGCAACACTGTCTTTCCCTTTTCTCTTCCTTCCTCCTGAGGCTGGTCTCTGCCATGGTCTGGACCTCAGCATAAGTCCAGGGTGCTCTGGACATTAGGACCCATCCATCTACTGTTTCAACTAGACACTTGTTGTTGGCTCCACGGGCACAATGTGATGCAGTCAGGTTCTTCCTCAGCACCACTGAGAGGACAAGAAGGTAAGGCACAGGGGAGGGAAATCCCTCATCTGCACAAATGCTCTCTTTTTTCCAGGCAATGAATATATGTTGCAAGATATACAACACATATCTGGTGTGAACCAAGAGGGAAGGTCAATAGCTCAGTAATCCAGTCTTCTGACAGTATATGAAGTTCCTCTAAAAGCTGTGGTTGAAAACACATTCATGGCCTGATAGGGAAAGGATCACACATCTTGGAAACTCAGGGTCAAGATCACATATATGGATGAACACTAATATTGGGCTACATACTATCTGGTGCTCAAAGCAGATGGGACTACCTGAGACAGACTTAAGGTCTAGGGACTAGAGCAGGAAACTGAAGTTGGGATCATCACATTCTGCTTTCAGTTCACTGTAATGCCTTGGGTAACTCACTTCATCTCTGCTTCAGTTTCCCAATGCATATGAGGACAGGGCCTCACTTTCTGCATTGGGGAGGAGCCACCATGTGCTTTAATTCTGTGATCAATATGTTACATTATGGGGAACACACTGTACAAAAATCCAATCTCCATTTTGGAGTCTCTTCTGAAACATATTATGCCTGTACAGAACATACAGTGGATTCTGTGCCCAGTAGAGTTCCTATTAATATGTGGCAGGGGTTTAGGTTGAGGCCGTGTTGGTCAAAGGCCATAGGCAGACAAGGTTTCTTGGGTGAATTTGATACCTTTTATTAGACCAAGATGTGGGACACACAAAAAGAAACCATGAAGTTTACACTAAGGGTATAGTAGTTTGTGACCATGTTGGTCGAAGGACATAGGCAGACAAGGTTCTCTGGGTCAATCTGATATCTCATCTTTCCAGCACACACCAACTACAGATGCTTCCTCAGCCTGACAAAGGGTATTTATACACAAAAGCTTGCTAAGAATAATTTTTCCAACTATTTGAGTTGGTCTAATAAAAGATATCAGATTGACCCAAAGAACCTTGTCTGCCTGATGTTTACCAAAGCATATACACTAAAGCTATAAGATGTTATCCACTGAAAACTACTCAGGGAGCCATGGAGATACCCTAACCTGGCAGACATGGAGGTTTACCATAGGGTTCTTTTGGAAATGTTGCCAAAAGTCAAACCATTAACTGTTCCTTACCCAGAAATTGAGGCAGAATCCAAGGTGCACCCAATGTGCCCAGCTAAAGAACCAGTCATATATTTTGTTGTCTAGACAGCAGCTGGACCCTAATTGCAGACCCAGACCCTTTGGAAACTTCTTCCCCATGGTGACCAATGATGGGCCAAAGCCTGGACCCAGAGCAACCCAGAAACATTCAATGAGTTTTTTACATGCTCCATATTTCATCATGCTGCCTCCCACAATGCTACTTAGTGCTGAACTCCAATCTATTCCCACTCTTTCTGCCAGTCTTCTGGACTAAATTATATAAATTGTCTGGATTTTTATTTAGATTTGACTGTGATGTGATTCTTTGCACAAACAGGAGCTTAAGATGAAACAGTTATCAAGAAGGAAAAAAATCAGAAAGCAAGTATGACATGGAAACTTTCTGGGGGGATACATCAGAAAGCTGTGAGCCAGTAACCACTACAACTAGCAGAACATTCTTTACTGGATGAAACTGAAGATTGTGTTTCCAGGGAGAGTTTCTTTCTCTGCTTTTTTTCTCTCTCTGCAAGAACCAACAGCATGAGGCCAACTGTGCTGAGTTATACATGGTGGGACTGCATTTGGGTCTCAGCCAGGCGACATGGAGCTCAGAACACCATGTTCATGGTGTGGAAAACAAATGTAGTGATTGAAAGGCTGGCGCTTTCTCCAGCTTCCTGTAAATGGTGCATTCCTTCACTGTCAATTAGAAAGTAAAAATGATGGGCTACTCCTGGATTTAATGCACCTGTTTTCCAAAGATGCTCCAGAGAAGCATGGCCTAGTCTTGAAGACTCTGAAGAATCTAATATATCTGCCCAGTTCATTTTCTCTATCCAATCTAGCCATGCAAATCTGTCTCTTCATCCATCCAACTCCATCATTTCAACTACAACCATTTATCCATTCACTGATCAAAATCTAGTCTGCCCATCTCTTTCGAAAAAAATACCTATTCATCCATCAAGAATTTTATATGCAACCCAAATCTACCTGCCTGTCTAGATCATTATTTATCACACAGTGTAACCAGGCAACTATCAGTATCATCATCCATCAACTCAGATAAGCTTTTCTGGTTCTCAATTCTAAATGAGCTTCTAGACAGGAAATAAAATGTGTTCTAACATTGCATCTCAACATAAGACACCATCTGGAATGTTGGATTTGGTTCTGGTCAGTGTACAAGACGAAGAATATTAAAACTACTTTTGGGATGCACAGTGTGCTTCTCAGCGTGAAATGTGAGCTTCTTCCTCAGTTTGTATTAGACTTTATCAAGTAGGCTCCCATAAGACACAGCAAACTAGTCACACCACTGATTATCAAATCCATTATTCTGTCTTCAACAGTGCTAGAGATCTCGTAATGGAGAATAGTGGAAAAACGTACATAACCCTCAACTGTTTGTGTTCATCTTGGCTGTGATGCTGAAGGGTTACAGTCTACCCAACTCCAGATGTCGTCATTGTCCAGTCCTTTTCTGACTCCTACTCAGCTCAGGGCTGGATGATGTGAGATACATGAATGCGCTGAATCTGGATACATGAGTCTGAAGTTACCTTCCAGTGAATAGGCTAATACAAAGGCATATATAGCTTTACTTTAAGTTTACAATATATTCTGTGCCTGCCAGCACTACCTTATACCTGTGGCTGGAGTCTTTAATTTTCCTAAAACCAACTGACAGCAATGTTTATCACTGAAGTATATTGAACTGGACCTCTCTCTTGCACCAGTTACACACTTGAAGCCAAGAGACCAGGAACTACGCACTGATCTTACAGCAGGGTGAGCAAAGTCTGGCCCACAGGCCGGATTGGGGCTGCAGCGGACTCCATTTCCCAGCAGCCCCTACCCATGTTGCTGCAGCCAGTTTCCATGGAGACCAGCCCCAGCAGAGCTGGCTGGACAGGGATCTGCTCAGAGGCTGAGGCTGGGATCTTGCAGCAGTGACAACATGGTCTGGAGCTGGGGCAGAGCTGTGATCCGCAGCTCGTATACCCTGAGCAGGGGTGTGCAGGCAGTGTATCGTGGCTCTGCCCTGGGTCTGGATACCCTGTCACTGCCACAAGATTCCAGCCCCAGCCCTGGAGCAGCTCCCTGCCCAGCCACTGGCTGGATCTGCCATTTTGCCTGGCCCTGTCATATAGTATACCCCAAGGGACAGGGCGCTACTCTTGGGTTCAGCACCACTTGGTTCAACTTCTGGGTCATCTGCTGGCTTCTTGGTTGCCTCTGATTTCCCCTCCCACTCCCTGCAAGTGTCAGATGTTTGAGCTTTGGACAAGGACCGACCTCAGATCTGTACAGTGCCCATGCACAATGGATCTCAGCCAGGGCCTCTAATCCCTATTCCTCTGAGAATTAAGTCGGACTCCATTTACTTCTGATTTCTACCAGTATGAGAACAGAATTATGACCCACATATTTAGCCCTTTAAAAGGAAATAGCAAATGAATGGAAATACCAAGTCATGTGCTAAACTTCACCCATCAGCTCCTGTACTTTTGACACCACTCCCTCTCCTGTGCTCATACATTTTTCTGAACAGCAGCTCTTTGGAGAAGAAATGTTCCCTTCTGTATCTTTTTGAAGCACATGGTATACTTTCAGCTCTATATAAATGCTAGTTCCAGATTTGGTTAAAATGACACTGAAACCAGTGAGGGGATCAGCCAGGTTAAGGAACAAAATTAAGCTCTTTTAAAAAAATAACAGCCTCCACCTAAAGCACTGGAACACTGTCCTCAACAAAAGTGCAGGTGGTGGTCATGCGGACTGGCTGCATATCATTTGATGGAGGCATACAGCCATGTCCAAGAAGAAGAAGAAACAGCAAAAAGCCAAGGTTATAGCAAACACAAGATTTGTTGGTCACTGAGAACACAACCCTGAAAAAAGGTCTAAAGAGTGCTGTTTGGGGTTGAGAACTAGGTGGAAAAAGGCTTAGAATTGTGACCAAAAAATTATAATGCATATAAAAATCCCGTTGTTTGATTCCTCATGGCTTGAGAAAAGAGGACAAAGTGTATTGTTCATACATACACATGGAGGTATCAAGGAAATAGTCTATTCCAATTCCAGTTTTTCCTCCTAATTGAAACTACTGGCTAGAACCTCAATTTGGCTAACTGCTCAGGTTATAATAGGTAACGTTACTTATAAAGCATCACAAAATTGCTCCTCAAGGACATGCCAATCAGAAACAACACAAAAAGCTCAAATCAAGCCTCTGTCCTGGAAAAATTAAAGAACTGCATTTGTCAGGTTTAAGTCTTCACCTGTCTCTTTCGAGAGATTTAGGGTCTCAAATCAGCCTGGTTTGTCTAATTTTTTTAAATAAAGCTTCTCTGCTCCTCTCACAGTAGTCAGCTGCTTCCTCCTCTGGCAATTCCAAGGCATATCAGTGAATCTTTGCAAAGACACAGCAAATGAGTCCCTTCTTTCTCTCTGTTCCTATTTCAGTTTGGACGAGTCTCTCCTTATTTACCTCTAGAGCCAAACTAATAACCAAGAGCAGCTTATGCAATTATCTGGAATAGATAGCAACTGTCCCAGAGGCTTCCGGGCACAGACGCAGGGACTGCAGATGGATGGAGATTTCTATTACTTCACGATTGCCATCGTCCTTTCTCCTTCCAATTAATTTAAGTCATTGGTTTCTCGCAATCGATAGACCAAGAGAACTGCCATTATGCGACCACAGACACATTGCTTGCAGCAGGGTCACAATTCTTGTTTCAATTCCAAACTCCCTGCACAGGGAGGCTCAGGTGCAGAGTGGGACTGTGGCATTGTTAGATTCTGCAGAGCAGAGAGGGGAAACAGGCCTTGATTCAGCAGTCCCCCTGCTTTGGGATTATCTTGGAAGGGAAGCAAAAACTGAGGCACAAAGCAGCCATAGCCCTAACCAGGCCACAGTTCCTCCTATAAAGGACAGACATGTTATTTTAATAACCCCAAACTGATGTCTTCAAAAATGATGGACAAAGCTTAGGCTCTTAAGTCCTTACCCTTGGGCATCTAAATACTTATGGAATCATAAAAAATTAGGGTTGGAAGGGACTTCAGGAGGTCATCTACTCTAACCCACTGCTCAAAGCAGGATCAAACTCAACTAGATCATCCCAGCCAGGGCTTTCTCTAGCCCGGTCTTAAAAACCTCCAAGGATAGAGATTCCACAGCTTCTTTGGGTAACCTGTTTCAGTGCTTTACTACCCTTCTGGTAAGCAAGTTTTTCCTAATACTTGGCCTGACTGTCAAATGCTAAGCACTTAGCAGCTCTCACTGAGGCACCATATGCGAGGACAGAATTTGGCTAAGCATTCCTGAGCGAAAGGCCAATGCCAGTTATCTGCACCCCCACTAAATAGCTGTCTTCAGCCTACATACAAGGGTGGGAGTGCTGCAACCAGGAGAGGAGGATACCGAGCAAGGAGGATACCCCACTGAAAGGTAAGGGCCCCTGCAAGGGACTTGTACTATATCAGAACAACCTGGGGCATTCCACAGGCAAAGCACACCCACCATGCACCCTCTGATGAGCTCTGGGTTTTTCCTATATGGTAGACCCAGGTCACCACAAAGAAGTGGTGCTATCACAGGTAGGAACATTGCCCTGGTTCTCTCTTCTGGTGGCAATGGACTTTTGGCCACAGGCTTTGTCTGCCCAATCCAGCATTTTGTTCCCATCACACTGCTTGAGTGTACCAGCAGCATCCTAAGACAATGTGGAGTGAATGAGGACAGAGGGCTCCATGAGTTAGACACATCCACCCATTTGGCCTGGCTTGATTTTGCCTTGGACCATGCTGGCCTCTCTCATGCTGACCTGGTAGCATCTACTGCTGCACACAAATAGTCTGTGTGATGGCAAAGTACCCAATGTAGAGAAAAGATGTCAGCATTGCTTTTCTGCTCCTCTTCTTCCAGGCAGCCAGCACCAGGAGAGCAGAGCCTGGCTTACAAATGTTGTGACTGGCATGGGTTAGGCACAGAAATCTGGGGGGAGGGCGGGAGAATTTCATAGACATTAGGGCTGGAATTGGGGAGGATGTGCTGCAATGACAGGAGGACAGCATTCTAAAACCCCTTTCTGGCGCAGAACTTGCTCCCTGACAGAACAGACTGCCCAGGCTGTCCATGATCCCTGCTGAATAATCGTATTTAAGGACTCCTAGAAAAATACTTGTTCTGTTCCTGCTGGGAACAAGGCACCCGTCTGAACAGCGTGGAACCACAATGCCATGACCAGAAGGGAAGAATAGGGAGGCGCTGATTAGAGCTGGGAAGTGGAGGAAGGCAATGGGTAAGTCAGGAGGGCTATTGACTTAGTGTTTTGTGGGAAGGTAGCAGACAATAGGTTGGAGGTATCCATGGGAGACATCCCAATGCAACTTGGAGGATTGGGAACCACCATAGTAAGGACAGCCCCTAGAACATCCATCCTGGCTTCAGCAGGGCTCTAATGCATTAGCCAATTCTACAGAGCCCTCCAATCTGGCTGGATATGGCCAATAGAGTTATTTGGCTTCAAACACTGAGCATGATGTCCCTGTTCTTTAAGAGCCTGATCTCTTTGCCCTACATGTCCTCAATCCACCACATGGGTTGAGAGCACTGGCTGCAGAGAAGATCATAGAAGGAAAGCAGCTCTTTCTATTCTAAGGTTCTTGCAACTGCCAGAGCAGCAGAAGAGCGGTTTGCTGTAACCCAGGATAAAGTGCAATGAGTTTAGAGAGAAAAAAATGAAACTCCATCCATTCAACTATAATGAAACCCTGAGGTTGGGACACAAGAAGGGACCATTGTATCACACCTCACCATCACCTACAGCTATTCACACACCCAGAGGACCTGAAAGACCACATCCCACTCTCATGGGATTTTCCCTGCACTCTTCTCTTCAGTCCCACACTGCAGTATATACCTACATTTCTAGGCAAACATTTTCACGCTCTAGATCTTGGAAGGAACACAGCACAACACAGGACAGCACAGCGGGATAGAAGAGGCATTGATTCATACAGTGAACCAATGAAAAAACAGAGGCGAGGAAAAGGAAGTCCCTCCTGGTTGGCACATCCCAGGACTGACTGAAAAGGTGCCACTCTCCCAAATCATCCGCAGTATTAGCACCATACCTGTGTGGCATGTGAGCGGCCAACTCATTTCATGTATGTGAGTTTCTCTGCCAGTCACTGTGCTCTTCACATATAGAAAAGCAGTTCTGGAGAAGCACATTTCTTAGCAACAGACATGGGGCTGCTTATTCCACCGGGAGGTCCAGGTAGGTGTGTTAGAGGGCACAGAATCAAGGCCTGTGACCTTTGCTTCTGCCTCTAAGCCCGAGTTGTCAAGACTTTTATTTTTTTCTTTTGTCTTAAGACTTTTATTTTTCTGGAATCAGATCTGCCAAGGGTTTTCTTTGCTCTCCTCTGAGGTTTGGCTTCCCTCTCACCTGTATGCAAAGGGATACTACTGTAGTCAATGATGCCAATACCCTCATGTTTCATCCCTCAGCCCCATTTCCTAATTATTTTCCCTTTGTCTGCCCTCCCCCTCTCACACACACTATAAAGCCTTGCAAGTCACACAACATAAGGTGAGCAGAAGCATGGCTTTATACCCGTTTTCCTCATCAGCTACATGCCATCACACTGGGCAAGCAACAGGCCTGTAGCACAGCAGGATGGAAGAGACATGGCTTCATACAGACTGAATCTGTCTGCAAGAACCAGCCAGCAGCTTGGGTTCACTCATGAGCTAGACAGTCTGGTGCCAGAACACTTGGCATGTGTTTCAGTGTCTCCATGTAGCTCCCCAAGTCAGCAGCATAAGAACTTGGTTTGGACCAGTGACATGATTCACCTTCCTATTTCCAAGGAGCCTTGGCCTGCCAGGAAAAAAATTGCCACCTACCATCTCCACCATCAAGACAATCGCCAAGCAGCACAAGGCAGGCAGCCAGGGAGTTAGCGGTGAGGCTGAGACTGGGGGTGGGGTTTCAGTCTCACACCAATTTGTTTGTTTACATTTTTTTAAATAGAAAAAAAAGCAAAATAAAACAAAAAAAGTGATGGCTGCAATTCCCATATTAATGAATAAATGAAACACCACCCAAGAGGATAATTAAATGCTGAGAACCAACCATGTCACCTAAATAAAACAATAAATAAAAGGAAAACAGAAAGAGAGATAAATCAAGCAACAGCAATTAAGGGAAAAGATGTAAGTGTGATTACTTGAGTACAGGGCAGGGGGCTGGAGAGATGAAGACAGCCAGCAAGTAGACACTTCAGAAAATTATTCTAGGCCCTTGCTAGCCACTGTCCAGTTATTAACCTGAGCACTGACACTATTAATAAAGACAGGATGCAAAGACCCTGCCCAGCCCTGAAGTACTTGCATCTTACCCCATCCATAAATCCAGAAAGAGAACTAAATTTCAAGTTACTGAGTAGAACTGAAAACCCTAGAAGAGGATCTGGTTGCATAGCCCAAGTTCTGCCCTGCATAATGTTTTGTACTTGCTCCTGTTTTCACATCCTCTCAAACACCAGTAACGCAGAAGACAATTGGCGCATGACACTACAATTCCACAGTTATTCAGTGGAGAGTGCTCTTCTCCCTTGTTGTGCATGTGGCCCCACACCTGTATAGAGACCACTCAGAGCCTATCCTCCAAATCAGAGCAGCTACCGAGACAGGCATGCTGTGGTATCTAACAGCACAAGAGGAAAAAAAACAAGATCCTTCTCTTTTGTTTATGATAGAAGGGATTTTCAGCTGGAGATGCACATTTCATTCACTATCGTTTAAAACCACCAGTTTGAAGCAGAAAATAGGCAAGAAAGAGACCTGAAAGCAAGGGAGAGGTTAGGTATCCTCCTAACCAGCTTTTTTCCTGAAGCTGCTCTTGTAATAATTAGAGTTTTATAGGCCAGCACCCTGCACCTGAAGCACACTTCCCCTCAGCAACATCAATGACCCTTCTGGAAGTCTCTCGCACCATCTGTGGTATAGCTGGCAAGATAAGAAAACGCTGTGCATTCATCTTTGACTTGTCTTACTGTACACATAAGCACACACACATGCAGTCATGTTAAACAATACAGGAGAGGCTAAAATGCGTTAGTGTTCTTACTAGCAAAGATGCAGCTAAAAATATAGCCTGAAAGCTGGACACAAGTCCATTCTAAAAACTGAAAACCCAAGGCAAATAAAGACACAAAATGCATTTTTTTTTCAAACTCACACATTTCAAGCCAGTCTTACTATTTTGGAGGCCTAGCGCAGGACTTTTGCAGACTTGTAAATCAGCAAGATTGCGGGATGTGAGGTGGTTCTGCCCTTCCAGGCCTGGCAAGGAGGGCCTGGATTTTAAAGGCCAAGGGGAGGATTTCATTTTTTCCCCTTCAATTTCTTCCATTGTCCTTCAGTGACACACAATAGCTCTGCACCTGGCTCACAATCTTGAAGGCTTATTGATCTCAATGTAATAAGGCACCTCTCCATGAATCTCAGAGGCATCAGGGCCTAATTTGTTGTTACTGATATTCCTTGTATGGGTCTCCAGGCTGTGTTCCACATTACAGGAATTGCTGCATTGATCCTTCAGCAACAAATACAAATAAGCACTAAGGCTGAGCTGGCTGTGACAATGGAAAGCCCACGTAGGTTGCCTTTAGTAGTCACCCTGCTGCAGACTCCTGTGACCTGCAATCTCACATGTACAGCCACCAACTTAGTCACTAAGGGACAGCAGCCAGGTATAAACTATAAGCGCAGGCTATATTGTTTCAATGGTTCAAGGGGCCAACCAGATCTATCACAGTGGCTCTTGGCTTTTTCTGTAACGAGAACTTTCCATACTGCCGAGGCCCTCTGGGCACCAACAAACATGGGAAGAACCAAGTGGTCATGATGCCCCACCTCTGAGATGTGCCCCACCCTTTCCCCCTCAATCCACTCCCTTCCAGCAAGAGCAGTCCTGCCAAAGAGAAGCCAATACATCCCACCCCTCCCAATGCACACTGCCTGGGCTCACCACAGACATTCAATGGATTAGCCTGGCATGCCACCTCAATGCATGCTCTTGGCCAGTTGCTGAAATGCTTGAGCTCAGGGCCGCAAGCTTCCAGCCTCCCCAAAGGGAGTAGAAGAGCCAGACAAGGGACACTAAGCAATCTGTTAACCATCCTGCCAAGCAGGGGTCCCTAAGCAACTCTGTCATACAGAAAGCTGAGGGCCATCCCTCAGGACAGGTGAGCTCTACCACCAGCATGCCTTACAAACCTGCTCTTGCTCATTCCCATGCTTAGCCAGGTGGCTACCTAGGTCTCATCCCACTAGAGCCAGCAGGCTTCTCATTTATTCAACCAAGCCATGTACCTGGCTGTGCAACCATTAGCCATAGTGCATGGAGCAGACAACTCCCTTATTTAACATTACAGCCAGCTTCCTGGTTTCCATGCAGATTTTCAGGCAGATCCTTCCACATATGAGGCAGAAGCTTCCTGGCACCAAGGCTTGCCAGGAATAGTGACAAAAGATCTAGCGACACAATCTCATTACCCTGGCTATCCACACAGGTTCCTCCCCCCCGATCCATCCAAACTTGCCAATGCAATAGGTATTCTTGGCAGATTCCTCATGCCTGGCTTGCTTACAGAACAGCCCATCAGCTGACATTTCCCTGCAATGTAACTAAGTGTTCTTGTCTGCTGGTGGGACCCAGGCAACATCCCTCAGCTATGCCAAAGGATACACACCTCTCTATGCTACACTGACAACAACAGGATGTAGCATAAGAATGGCACACAGGGATGGGCTGGGCTGGGCTGAGAAACAGGCACCCATGCTTTGAGGTCAAAGGGCTTTCTCTCAGCTCTTTTACAGTGAGGAGGGAGAATTTTTCCTGTAACAGCAGCCCCTTGTCCTCTTTCCCAAGGAGAAGACATGCTAGTGTTGGAACCCCCAGGCGCAGCTGGTGAACTCAGACTGGTGGGGTGGTGGAGCATCCCACAGATGCGGTGGTGGGGGAGGAAGGGTTGCAGCCGGCTAGCAGCAAGGGAGAAGGTGGGGTTTGCAGCCTCTCCGCTATCAGCCAGAGTGCCTGGCCAGCTGCAAACCCCCACCCCCTCCCCACACTCCCGTGGGATGCGCTACCGTCCCACCAGTCTGAGTTCATCAGCCATTCCTGGAACCCTCCTGTTTTTCTAAGATGGTCTCGACTGCCCTCTCCAAAAATACAAGCCAGAGCGAAATCCACAGCTGGCCGCATGCTCCTGGGCTCTAGGCTAGAAAAGTCTCAAGCACACTCACGGTCTGAACGATCCTCTGTGGGGGTCCTTTCCTGCCAGGATCTTGCTGTCATTCACAACCCAAAGGGTGATACTTGTCTGCACATTCACTGCATGGATGGTCTCCAATGAGGGTGGAAGGGGGTCTCCACTTCCAAACAATAGAGCCAATGGGTCCGCTCGGTCTGCAGAGGAGAATACAGAAAAGAATTAGGTTGGAAATAAAACAAACCTGGGCTAGGAGCTCTCCATTCACACAGGAGGGGGCTATCTCTGTGCCCCACAAAGGTAAGGGGAGCATCTCTGAGGTTCCCATCACCAGAGCTCCTTATGTCCCATCTGAGACGCACCTCTCCTCACAGGTTTCATAGTTGGTAGAGCTGGAAGGGACCCAAGGAGATCATCTAGTCCGACCTCCTGCTGTGGTAGGAAAGAGTACTGGGGTCAAACGACCCTGGCCAGATGTTCATCCAGCCTCCTTTTAAAGACCCCCAGGGTAGGAGCCAGCACCACTTCTTTTGGAAGTTAGTTCCAGGTCCTAGCCTCCTGACCATGAAATAGTGCTTCCTAATGTCTAGCCTGAAACTACCCTCCACTAGCTTGTGTCCGTTGTTTCTTGTAACTCCTGGGAGGGCTCAGGAGAACAGGGACTCTCCCAATGCCTGCTCATCCCCCCTGACTAGTTTGTAGACTGCCACTAGATCCCCTCTCAGCCTTCTCTTATGGAGGCTGACAGGTTCAGGTCCCTCAGCCTCTCCTCATAGGGCCTGCCCTGCTGACCCCTGATCATGCAGGTGGCCCTCCTTTGGACCCTCTCCATATTGGCCACATCCCTCCTGAAGTGTGGCACCTAGAACTGGACACAGTACTCCAGCTGTGGCCTGACCAGTGTCGCATAGAGGGGAGGATCACCTCCTTGGACCTGCTTGAGATGCATCTGTGGATGCATGACAAGGTATGGTTGGCCTTCCTGACTGCGTCCCCACACTGTCGGCCCATGTTCATTGTGGCATCAATGATGACTCCAAGATCCTTTTCTGTCTCAACACTGGCAAGAAGGGAGTTTCCCAGCCTGTAGGTATGCCGCCAGTTCTTCCTCCCCAGGTGCATTACCCTGCACTTGTCAGTGTTGAAGGTTTGCCTATGTCCCACATCGGGGGGAGCCATCACTGCCCCTTTCACCAGCCAGGGCACCCTCTGGGTCACACAGAATGGAACTGTGGGCCTCTTGGCCTCCTCCCAGAGTAGGGTAAAGAGCACTCAGGGAGGGGGACCCCAAGAGGACACTCCCCCATCTCCAAACCCCTGAACCTCAGAACTCTCATTACCCCTTACAAAGGGGCATATTCATGTTTTCAACATCTCCCATACACCTCACTGCTCCACACTGGGTCGAAGTCCCCACTGCATCTATGGTTGCCTTTGTCCACAGACTATACTCTACATAGGCTGTCTCAGGCACCTGCTGCCAGTGGGCACATGGCTAGCATACTGGTCACATCCCTTGGGGAGGAGGGGAGGAATTAGTTCTGGTTTACCTCTTCTTTTACTACCGTACCAGCAGTGCAATGGGAAGTGCTGCATCCCTCCATCCCCTCCCCACTTCAACATGAATTCTTTATCAACTACTTTGATGCCCAGATAGCAAGCAGGGGAGATCCTCTCTTCCCAGAAGTGCCAATTAATGTAGCAGCTCCCTGGCTTCCCATCTTGAAGACCAACTCCTCACCCAGTCCAAATTCTGCATTTTATTAACTGCTCTGAGATCATCTGCAGGAAGATCTGAACTGCTCAGCAACACATGCAGCAAGGAAGTATTTTAAGCTCCCCAGAGCATAAGCAGAGCAAAAGACCACCCCAAGTCATCAGAAAAAAAGGACATGGTACATTTGAAAGAGGACAAAGCATAGGAAGAGCTGTTCTATCCCCCATGGGCAAACCCTAACTTCTCCACTGCACCCAAACACATTCTCTCTCCTCTCTCATCATAAGAGAGCTGACCCATTGTTACGACACCGCACTCCAAACAATGTGCAATTCAGCACTGTCTATTGTGCTGGACAAAGTACCTGTACAGTGATAGACAATCCTTGCCCACAAAAACTATCTAGATGGGAACTGTGCTTCCGATTCCATCAGCCCCACATCTCCGTGTCCTAGGACCATCATACACAACAGACCAGGCTACAGCTTAGCCAGGAACTCCAGAAAATCTAACAGGCTCCAGTCAGGTGAACAGATACGAATTCATTCTGCTCAGACTCCCTGGGGCAGGGTCACAGGCCAAGCCCAGCTTTGGTTCAATTGTGTTGCCCCCACTTGCACTTAGATTGAAACTGCCCCCTTTGCCTGTAAAGCACAAGGCATATTAATGACACTGTACAGATGCTCCTGATAATAAGAATAGAGAGATTATGGATGACAAGAAGTGGAAGGGATCTGAACCATGTCACCACCACAGGAAACAGGGGAAGGACAATGGAAACATAGAAGTCATTGGCCCAGGCTGCTCCTACCAGGTGTCCCAGCCCCTGATATGCATGACATTTGCATGTATGTATTGCATCTTTTGTATGTAAAGAGCATTTTATACCAATTGGATTAGAAAGGCCATACTGTATTTATATAGTCTAAGTGAGGAACTAACCTGATGGGATATAATCTGTGGTGAGTCTTCAAGATAAAATAACAGTTGGGAATGGTGCAGGAGAAGTGGCTATAAAAGACCTGCATTCTCATATGGAAGAACATGGACATATTATAGCAAAAGTAACTTACTTCTGCCCCACATACCCATCCTTCTAACAGAGACCCTCTGAAGCAGCGTGTGAGGAAGATGCTGAAACTGCAGACTGGGTAGACGGGACACTAGCTCCCTAGTATGCATTCCGCACATCCTCAGCACCTCCATCAAGGTTCATGTCAATAAGCTTAAGCCCCAGAAGAGACAGGGAAACAAGCACTGGGAGCACAGGTTCTGAACCTACAGCATCTATGATCCCCTGATTTATTTCAGGGCTCTGATGCCTTTCCATGCTCACTACCTCCTGCTTCCACACTAGCTAGTCCCCCTTGCCCTGAAGTAGCTTTGCATCTCAGATTTCTCACCAACAGCCCATTCACTCCTATTAAAGTTGGTGACAGGCTTCCAACACCATCAGTTTCCAACACCAACAGGACCCCCTGCTCCCACTGCCTTATTCACCTCTTCTCTTCAGGTTTGATACTGAAAAGCAGGAAACTAAGCACCCTGATTCTCCTTGAGATGAAGGTCCTAGCAGCGGGCACAACTGGACCCTGGATCTCAAGAAGCAGACTGACCTACATGAACCTAAACCATTCAGGTTAGGGCTAGCCCTCTAAAAACAACATCTGTGCCAGACGTCTGGTTGGATTCCATGGAAGCCAAGGGAGATTTTTGGCAGCCACCTCAGTGGGAACAGAGCTACAGTCTTCATTTCCATTTTAAGTCGGCATACTAAAGACTTTCTGCTGCAAAACTGATCCTTCCCCACCATCCTTTTTCATAGCCTCAATAAAGTGGTTCCTTCACATCAGCCCACTGGGGACTACAGAGGTCCCAGAAGACATAGGTAGATGCCAATCTTGGACTAATAGTCAAGAAGAGGCGAAAGCCAGATTGTAGCAGAGGGGCAATGGAAGTCCATCTGGGACTTACCCAGTATGCCCTGCACAGAAGCAACAAGGATGTGACCAAGACTCGCATGGACATGATCTATTTGACATGTGTCAGAGGAGAAGGGGGCAAACACTGCAAGTGGTAGGGCAAAATATGCAACGTATACACACACCTTTGCACCCTCCTCTCCTGAAGAGAAGGTGATGAGTAAATGCTCCTTTGAACTGTGCTATTACAACAGACTGAAGCTCTATCTTTGTATCACACTTCAGACATGAATAGAAGGCCCTGCAAGTAATTTGTGCAAGTAATTGAAGAAACTGTATTTGTAAAGCACAGACAGCTGGATTAGAAAGGTGAAGCTTAAGAAGCTGATGAAGAGAGTTGCTGATGATGGATAAGAAAGTGGAACCTGAGTTCACCTTCAATACAGTATTCCACAGCATACTGGTGAACAAGTTAAGAGGCTGTGACTTGGATGAAATTGGCTAGAGGGTCAAACCCAGAGAGTGGTGGTGGATGGGTCAGTATCAACCTGAAAGGACGTGGGCAGTGGGGTCCTGCAGGGCTCGGTCCTTGGACCGATACTCTTCAGTGTCTTCATCAGTGACTTGGATGAGGGAGTGAAGTGTACTCTGTCCAAGTTTGCAGGTGCTGCAAAACTGTGGAGAGAAGTGGATACACCCGAGGGCAGGGAACTACAGGCAGACCTGGACAGGTTAGACAAATGGGCAGAAAACAACAGAATGCAATACAACAAGGAGAAATGCAAAGTGCTGCACCTAGGGAGGAAAAATGTCCAGCACACCTACAGCCTAAGAAATGACCTGCTTGGTAGCATGGAAGCGGAAAGGGATCTTGGAATCCTAGCAGACTACAAGATGAATATGAGTTGTCAGTGTGATGAAGTAATCAAAAAAGCTAGCTGCACTTTATCATGCATCAGCAAGTGCATGACAAATAGAGCCAAGGAGGTGATATTTCCTCTCTATCAGGCACTGGTCAGACTGCAGTTGGAGTACTGCGTGCAGTTTTGGGCACCGCACTTCAAGAGGGATGTGGATAACCTGGAGAGGGTCCCAAGACGGGCCACTCATATGGTTAAGGGCTTGCAGGCCAAGCCTTACGAGGAGAGACTAGGTCACCTGGACCTCTTCAGCCTCTGCAAGAGAAGATCGAGAGGTGACCTTGTGGCTGCCTATAAATTCATCGTGGGAGCACAGAAGGGAATTGGTGAGGATCTACTCACCAAGGCGCCTCTGGGGGTCACAAGAAATAATGCCCATAAACTAGCAGACAGCCAATGACGTGGAGGAACGGGATCTTGGCATCATTGTTGACGCCAAGATGAACATGAGTCGCCAATGTCAGACGGTGATTGGGAAGGCCAACCGAACCCTAGCGTGCATTCGACGATGCATTTCGAGCCGGTCCAAGGCGGTGATCCTCCCCCTTTAT